>CM070784.1:23576757-24071757 GCA_036346955.1 Dipus sagitta | reverse complement strand
CAAAAATAAATAACCTGATATAATATAAAGAGATATCGATCAAACCAGACTATAAAATATTTGGTCTTTTCTCTTAAAAAAAAGTCTCAATTGTACAACAAAGACTGAAAAACTGTCCCAGATTAAAGATGGCTTCAGATAGCACAACACAACCAATAGGTTGATACTGGACATGAAATAGGTGTTTTACTTTTCCTAAGAAAGACAGTGTGAGGCTGGAGAGGTGGCTTATTGGTTAAGACACTGGCAAAGCTAGAGGACCCAGGTTTAATTCCCCACTACCCATGTAAAGCCAGATGCACAAGGTGGCACATACGTCTGGAATTCTGGAAACCTTGGTGCACCCATTCTTGCCACCCCTTTCTCTCTCTCAAATAAATAAATAGTGTGATGATTAGAGCATTTTGAAAGTCTTTTGTTATTGATATGGGATTGGATCTCTATAATGGTGCTGGAGAAAGACTGGGTTCTGGGTGAGGGTAAAACACCTAAGCCAAGGGATCTCAAGTCTCAAGTTTGTATCCATGTTGAAAGAATTGAAAAATTCAGACACAAAGAATTATAAATTATGAAAGAAGCACTGAGAGAGAGGGAGACATAGAAACAAGAGAGGAAGCAGGAAAGCTCCCAAGCCAAAAACCCCCTCTCCTGTGAAGGCTTGGATCAAGTCCTTTTATAAATTAGGCACCCGAGTAGGATGAGCTTCATTGCCAAGTTCTAGTGTATATGAAGAACTTTAACTGGTTAGTGGACCCAGGTCAAGTGCAGACTCAAGAAGGGTCTGCCCACACGGTGTGCAAGTCCGCTAAAAGTTAAGGAAGAATTGGAAGCTATTCTTTGTTTCCATCTTGGATCATATTGGACTTCTGTTCTCTCCAGGGTAGGGTGGCATCCATGTTCTTTTGGGCCCGTGTCCCTAGCTGACCACCTGTAAAAAGCGGTTATCATCTAGGCTGGCCTAGAACTTACTGTGTATCCCAGACTGGCATCAAACCTCAGCAGTCCCCCTCCCTCAACCTCCCTACATGAAGGCTTTGTAAAGAATGTTAGGCAGTGTTGAGTTGTTACATGCAAATGTTTTCTAGATCTTGGTTATAAATATAAAACATCTGTTTCAGAAGATATCTGAGGTCAACATAATCAAGTCAGCTGTGCTAGTTTGGATGTGGAATGTCCCCAGTAGCCTGTGTGTTTTGAATGCTTGGTCCCCGGCTGGTGGCAGTTTGGGAAATGGAGCTTTCCTAGAGGAGGTGTGTTGCTGGGTGCCTGATTTGGAGCGTTAGAGCCCAGCTCTCCCCTGGCCAGGGCTCGGCTCCCTCTTGCTGCTTTCTGCCAGCTACTGTGGCAAGATAGGATGGCCAGCTTCTGCTCTGCCATCTTTCTCCATCATGGTGACACTTTTCCCTTGAGACCGTCAGTCTGAAATAAAATCTTTCCTCCCATAAAAAAAAAAAAGACTATATTACGTCTGTGGTGGTTTGATTCAGGCGTCCCCCATAAACTTTGGTGTTCTGAATGCTAGGTTCCCAGCTGATGGAGATTTGGGAATGAACGCCTCCTGGAGGGAATGTATTGTTGGGAGTGGGCTTACGGGTGTTACAGCCAATGTCCTTTGCCAGTGTTTGGCACACTCTCCTGTTGCTGTTGTCCACCTGATGTTAGCCAGGGGTTGATGTCCACCCTCTGCTCATGCCATCGTTTTCTCCTGCCATCGTGGAGCTTCCCCTCAAGCCTGTAAGCCAAAATAAACCTCTTTTTCACAAGCTGCTCTTGGTTGGTTGGGTGATTTCTATCAGCAATGTAAACCTGACTGCAACAACACCTAATTCCTATCCTTATGTATTGGAATCACCTTCCAAGTTGTGATGATTGTGCTCTCATTATGAGGATGTCCTTGTTTTTAGGAAATATATATATTCTGAAAGAATTAGAGTTAAAGCAGCTATGTGTTTGCAACTTATTCTCAGAAACCTAGTACATAAAGAAAGAGAATGATAAAATACATGTGTGAGGTACTAGATACGTGGGAATTCTTGGGACTGTGTCAACTCTTCCCTCAGTATAAAATTTAGGCTTTCATCCTGTCATTTTATAGTTTGCCCAGTTAGGTTCCAAATGAGACCCATAGATTGTATTTGGTTGATGTGATTTCTCAAAGGTCTTTTATTCTATAGAAATTCACATTTTCTCTTTTTTTTTCTTTTTTAATGTATTTATTTCCAAGCAGAGAGAGACAGAGAGGACAGGGCATGCGCCAGGGCCTCCACCCACTGCAAACAAACTCTAGACACATGCACCACTTTGTGCATCTGGCTTTACATGGGTACTTGGGAACTGAACCTGGGTCATTAGGTTTTGCAGGCAAGTACCTTAACCAGTGAGCCATCTCTCCAACCCTTTCTTTCTTTTTTTTTTTTTTTTTTTTGTTAGGGAGGTGCGTGCGTGCATGCATGTGTGTGTATTATGTGGAGTAAAAAAAAAAAAAAACATCTGGCACAAAATGTCCTGGATATCCATGGCCTCACAGTGCCCTGACACTACCTGCATAAGACCATCATAAGAGGAGGAAAAGATCATGACAACAAAAGTAAAAGAGAGACTGATTGAGATGGGGAGGAGGTGTGATGGAGAGTGGAGTTTCAAAGGGTTAAGTGGGGGGAGGGAGGGTATTACCATGGGGTATTTTTTATAATCATGGAAGTTGTTAATGAAAGAAAAAAAATAATGTCTGGGCAAAGAAGTTGTTTCAGAGTCCTCTATTTCTGAATATGAACTAACAGGAACTGCACTGTCCTGGTAAGATTAGTGACCTCCTATAAAAAAAGATCCTTGGCTGGCCTTGGCCATGATGGTTAAGCACAATGCACTAAGAGAGCAAAAAGGTATTAGAAAGGGGAAAAGCTCCTTTCCCCTAAAGTTTCCATGAGAAAAAAAAAATGCATTATGTAACATTTATGGTTCCTCTCTGCCCCCTTCCTCACTCCTACGTGGGAGATGGATGAATTTTCTGCCTGGAAATTCAGAGAACAGACACGAGGCATCTGTGCCTCAGCCCCTGCCTCTTCCTCCTCCTCCCTCTCCTCAGGGTCTGCCTTCCTGCGGGGAGAACACATGCTGCGTGCTCCTTCATCCTGCACACTTTAGAGAGCAGGGTCTGCCTGGGCTTCTGGAGCCCTGAAGCTGCCCAGCAAAAGTCTGCTGAAATCGGGAGGGGGGGGGTCCTAATGTTGGGTATTTCACTTGCCCGTGTCTATAAACTGTTTTCTCCTGTCTCATCTTACTTTGCAATAAACGTAACATTTTAGACTCCCTCTGCTTACCCACATCAGCTGGGCCTCCCAAAAGAGACACAGCCTCCTAGAAATAGTAGTAGTGTGACAGAATTACTAGCAAGCCACTTCCTGAAGAATTACCATTAAATATACTAAGTCCAGTCAGTTGAGAGGCAAAATTTAGATCCACATAATACTAACGCTGGACGATAAAACCAGAGAATTGGTGCTCAGGACATCACTGGGGGGGATAACTGAACACAGACTTTTTCAAAGACCAGCAGAAAGAGAGTCTTGGGTTATTTCCACCAGGAAGCTGACTCTGCAATAAGAACTTAACTGCAGCTCTTTAATGTAAGAGGTGGACCCAGGAAATAGCAATCTGGAAAGTGGGAACATGGAAAATGGAGGAGGTGACTACTACAGAACTGAGAACTTCACTGCGGACCTTAGGGAGACCACCCAAATACTGTGAAGGGTTGCCCTCCTAGCAAAAAAGCTAGGCACTTACCCAGCAACTTTGCTGGTCTTGGGTTGAGGCATGTTCCCAGAAGTTCATCCCTGGCATTTCCAACCAGCCTCACATACTAGTCTAACACCCTGTGGAGGCTGGATAAGGTCCCATTATAAAAACAGAAAGCTGGGCTGGAGAGATGGCTTAGCGGTTAAGCGCTTGCCTGTGAAGCCTAAGGACCCCAGTTCGAGGCTCCATTCCCCAGGACCCACGTAAGCCAGATGCACAAGGTGGCAGTGACTGGGGGCCCTGGCACACCTATTCTCTCTCTCTCTCTCTCTATCTGCTTTCTCTGTCTGTTGCTCTCAAATAAATAAATAAATAATTTTTTAAAAATTTAAAAAACACAGAAAGCTGAAATGACAGAAACAACAAAAAAGAGGCAGGCCCTGAACTTAACCATAGATGTTGATCACTACAAAGATGAGCTTAGCAGTCCTTCCATCTTTTCCATCTCTCACCTCACTTGACAACCCAAAATACAATGTTGTGAGGGGTGTGTGTGTGTGTGTCTGTGTGTACAGGCACACAGGTTCACCGTGCACCTTCTTTGACACAGGGTCTGTCATTGGCCTGGAACTCATCAAGTGGGCCAGGCTGTCTTGACAGGTAAGCCCCAGAAATCCACCTGTCTCGGCCTACCCAGTGCTGAGATTCCAGGCAAGCACCACCAACCATACCAGGCCTTCATGGCTTCTGGGGATGGAACCAAGTTCCTCATTTGTATGGCAAACATTTTACTAAGCTATCTCCCCAGACCCAAGGCAGGAATTTTTAATCCTCATCAAGGGTAAAGAAAGGAGAAAACTGAAGAGTGGAGAGATGGGGACTTGTCCAAAAGGGAAAAAAATGTACAAAAAAATCCATTAAATAATATATGGGAATTTAAAATGAGACAAAGTCAAATCCCAAACTTCTTAAATGGATGGGAAGAAAGGCAATTCTTTTTTAAAAAAATGAAATAGAACTTGAAAAGAAAACAAGAATGATTCTTTAATGTAAGTGCTTTGTTGAATTCATATGCAGAATTAAAACACCCAGTCTACTTCCATCAAAGGCATCCAATTGTTGCTATTGTTTGCTTAGTCTGCAAAAATAGCCACTCAATATCCTGGAAGCATAATTCAGCTCTTTCAATAAGCCTTAGATGATGGATAGCTAGAAAATTAAACCAGGGGCTGCAGTTGAGCTCTTGTGCCTATAATTGATATTTTGAACAACTGAAACATGTTCAATTCCTGATGATGGTAATTTGCAAAAGGTTGAATGGCATTGCAAACCTGTTAATTCAAGCTTAAAACATTCCACAAAGTTTTAATAATTTCATAGTGTTCTAAGACTCAAGTGAAGCTATGTCCTTTTTGGTCTGTAAAATTAGACTGTAGGAGAAAAAGAGTTTTGAAAATATTCTCAGCCAATTAACTGCAATGCAGGATGAGCAGCAGATAAAACTATTGTTCATTTGGAAAAGATTAAAAGAGCCAAATAATGTGCTAGGATAAATTATTTTAAATTATAGTTTTAAAAGAATAAAAGAAAGTAAAAATAAAAGAAAAATATTAGTCACTTGCTGTCACACACACATGTGTCCACACACGCACATGCAACCTTCCATTCCACAGCCCCATTATTGCCTAACAACATAAAAGCTCAAAGCTTGGCATCACAGTCTGGAGAAAACTGTCCAGTCCGTCCCTCAAATCTACGACCAAGTCTATCAACAAACTGCATCTCAGTCTCCGTCGCCATCACCTCCATCTCTTGTAACCTACTGGCTCCCTGCTTCCTCTCCGACCACAGCTAAAGGGACGAAGAATCATTTCAATGGTGAAGTGATTTTCTGCGTTAGATCCCCAGCTGCCACTCTCCCCTTCTTCCTTTCCTGATCAGTTCCAATTTCCTAAGAGAACTTCTACACCCTAGTAAGTAGCAACCAATTGAAATCTAACTGCAACCCTAGCTCCATGGACAGCGACCCGGAGTAGTAGCACCTTCCCCATCGCCGCAGAGACTGGGCTGGGGTGAGCAGTAGCTAAACGTATGGCTACTGTGGCCTGTCCAAGTTGATTCGATCGGAAATCCAGGGTCTTCCTTTAAATGACTTGAAAAAGCAAAAATTTCCCTTTCGTCACTTAAGAAAGAAAGAAGGGAAAAAGGAAAGAAGGGAGGGAGGAAGGGAGGCAGGGAGGAAGGAAGGAAGGAAGGAAGGAAGGAAGGAAGGAAGGAAGGAAGGAGGAAGGAAGGAAGAAGAAGAAGAAGAAGGAGAAAGAAAGAAAGAGAGAGAGAAAGAAAGAAAGAAAGAAAGAAAGAAAGAAAGAAAGAAAGAAAGAAATCTAACCTGATGGCCACCCCAACCATCTTCCAACACAGATAAAAATGACCCCGAGGACGAGGACTTTTAGAGAAACGAGCCACACTTCTCACCTGGAGATAGTCCTGCTGTGAACTTCTGGTTACTGGCACCAATGCATGTCCTTAATTATATAAAACCTGTAAGTAGGGTGTCTAGTTCATGCAATAGAAGCGTCCCAGCTCAGACAGGAACATGGAAACCAGTCTTCACTTCTGACATGCCCAACATGTCTCCAACCTTGTCCTGTGCCCTTCTTCTGAGTGACCACTCGTCCAGACAACCAACCTCTTTCTGCTCACCAGTGAGAAAATTCACTTTTCCCCAGTCCAGTGTTTCTGCATGTTTGTGTCTCTGTACCTTCCTTTCCTCCATCTTTGCATTAATTTCACATTAGCTTCCAGGCAACAAGTAAACTGACCCAGTCCACTGAGTAGCTAGCTCTATATTAATTTGTTTCCTGCAAGGTAGTTTCAAATTCACAAACCCATGAGGGGGGGGAAAAAAGAGGAAGGAAGTCAGGATGTCGGCTACAGGTAGTCTTAGGTGCTACAAGCAAATAATGCATCGGTCCCCTCCGATTCTAAAGGGAAGAGTTACATGGGAAATTTAGGAGAAAACCAGGACGCCACTCCCCATGAGACAAAAGCTTCAGTGAGAAACTAGAGTGTCCTCTTTTTTCTCTGTGGCCTCCAGATCACATGCTGGAGGCTGGGGCGCAGTGCTAGGTAAGGAGAAGCTGGAATGACAGCTGGAAGGAGGTAAGGAGAATGAAGGAAGATTTCGGGGGTCAGGAAGAGAGCAGACTGGTCAGCACAGGAGAGATGGGGTCGTTCAGGATGTTGTACAATGTCCACGTGTCTTCCTTTAAAAATATTCCTCATGGGCTGGAGAAGTGGCTTAGCTTTGAAGGCACTTGCCAGTAAAGCCAAAGGACCCAGGTTTGATTCCCCAGGACCCACATAAGCCATATGTGCAAGGTGGTACAAGCGTCTGGTGCTCATTTGCAGTGGCTGGAGGCCCTGGTGCGCCCATCCCCATGGCGCCCCCCCCCCCAGCCTCTCTGTCTCTCTTCTCTCTCTCTCTCTCTCTTTCTCTCTCAAATAAATAAATAAATAAAATATTTTATAATATGCCTTGGGAAATAAACAATAAAAATCACCAGGAAAGTGGGGATGGTGTTCACTCCTTAAAGGTTACAAAAATTCTGTTTGGGATAATGAAACAATCCTAGAAATAGATAAGGGTGGCAGGTGGACAACATTGTGAATGCAATTAGTACATTTAAAATGATCAAAAATTACTAATTTTGTTATGTGTATTTTACCACAGCTAATTTTTTAAATTATTTTATTTATTTGACACAGAGAGAGAGGCCTCCAGCCACTGCAAACAAACTCCAGACACATGTGCCACCTTGTGCATCTGGCCTTACATGGGCACCAGGAAATGGAACCTGGGTCCTTAGGCTTTGCAAGCGAGCACCTTAACTGCTTCACCGTCTCTCCAGCCCATAACCATTTTTTTTAA
Source organism: Dipus sagitta (assembly GCA_036346955.1). Lineage (NCBI taxonomy): Eukaryota > Metazoa > Chordata > Mammalia > Rodentia > Dipodidae > Dipus > Dipus sagitta. The sequence goes on along the minus strand of CM070784.1, from coordinate 24,064,091 downwards.
AAATAATAAATACCCGTGGCTATGAAAGGAGAACTACAGTTATCCAAGCCAGCCCAGAAGGAGATGGGCACATTGATCTCGTCAGATAAAGGGAATTTCAGAGGTTGGAAAAGATTTGCAAGAGTGCTGGGATTAAAGGTGTGCACCACCATGCCTGGCTTTCAGTTTTTTTTTTCAAAAATTTTATTGACAATTTTATATGTGTACATAATTTGATTATAATCTCCCCTATGACCTTCTTCTCTTTACCCTCCTCCTCACCCTCTCTCCACCGAGTTTTAACCATCAACAGTTCTATTTCTAGATTATTCTAATACAACTTATAGTGACTAGAAAAATATTCCTCCAAAAAAATGAGGTTTCTACAGTTAGGTCTCTATCCCTTCTGAATGGACCATGGAGTGACAGGCCTCGGGACAGCTTAATGGTAGTTCACTTACAAACGGATAAACACACTTCGGGGTGAATCTTAATGGCTCCTTTTACCAGTGAAGCTCTGAGACACTAATGAGATAGTTCTTTTTGCTTCTCCACATCACTGCCTTACAATCAATGAATGGTTTAAGCTTTAGAGTGAACCAGGAATGTGATAGTATAGCTTTTTAAATTTATCAGACAGAGAGAAAGAGAGAGAGAATAAATAAATAAAAAAATAAACCCTACGGTTGATATTGTCATTGGTTTCAAGGGAGATTTAAACTATATTGTCACTGTTTAAGGAAAAGAAGAGTGTACAAAGGTAAAGGCTATACCAAGGCTGGAGAGATGGCCTTTAGCTATAAACAACATTATCAAACGTGAGGTAGAGTGCACGCATTCAGGGACATCTTACAATTTTTATTTGTTCATATTTGTAATATACATAGTACATTGGAATCATGGTAGCTCTATGCTAAATCAGAAAGTAATTTATAAAGAATTGATATACAGTCATTCTGTACCTGTAAGGTATTTTCTTTTCTAGCACCTCTCAAGTTTGCCAAGAACCATGGATACACAAATCCCTTCTAGAAAATGGCATCACATTTGGACGTGACCAATACATATCATCCTATACAATAGGTCTAGGCTACCAATAATATTTAAGACAATATAAAAGCTAAAGACAAAGCTGTCAATACTGTGCTGTCTAGGAAATGATGACAAGAAGGTGCAATTGTTATTTTACAAATATTTTCCATCCTTGGTTGGTGTGATTCAATGATACAAAACCCACACATCCAGAGGTCTGAGTGCACTTTGGAGAGAAACTGAGAGAACACACTTTAAAACATTTCACAGATAAAGGTCTAGAATCAAAAAATGTTCAGAGAACTTCTATTGGGAACTGTATATCCACAGTGTACACTACAGAGTAGTGCTTCTCAAACTTTGATGAACTTCTTTTTTTTTTTTTAATTTTTTTTGTTCACTTTTATTTATTTATTTGAGAGTGACAGAGAGACAAAGAGGCAGAGAGAGAGGAAGAGAGAATGGGCGCACCAGGGCTTCCAGCCACTGCAAACGAACTCCAGACACGTGCGCCCCCTTGTGCATCTGGCTAACGTGGGTCCTGGAGAATCGAGCCTCGAACCGGGGTCCTTAGGCTTCACAGGCAAGTGCCTAACCGCTAAGCCATCTCTCCAGCCCTTGATGAACTTCTTAAAAAAGGTTTGTTAAGCCGGGCATGGTGGTACACACCTTTAATCCCAGCACTCAGGAGGCAGAGGTAGGAGGATCACCAGGAGTTCAAGGCCACCCTGAGACTGTATAGTGAATTCCAGGTCATCCTGAGCTAGAGTGAGACCCTAACTTGAAAAAACAACCTCCCCCCCAAAAAAGTTTTGTTATAAACATATTCCTAGACCTCACACTGGCATTCTGAGAGAGTGTAGAGGGAGGATGAGAAATCCACCCTTTTTTTGTTTAGATATTTTTATTTATTTATTTGCAAACAGAGAGAGACAGAGGGGAGAGAGAAAAGGGACACAGCATGGTGCCTAACTGCTGCACACTCCAGATGCATGTGCCACATTGTGAACCTGACTTTATGTCGGTACTGGGAATTGAACCAGGGTCATTAGGCTTAACTGCTGAGCCATGTCTTCAGCCCAAAGTATAACTTTTTATTTTTATTTACTTATTTGAGAGAGAGAGAGAGGATGGACACACCAGGGTCTTTAGCCACTGCAAATGAACTCCAGACATATGTGCCACCTTGTGCGTCTGGCTTACATGGGTACTGGAAAATCGAACCTGGGTCCTTAGGCTTAGCAGGCAAGCACCTTAACCACCAAGCCATCTCTCTAGCCCATGAGAAATTTGCCTTTTTAACTAGTGTACCAACTGACTGAGTCAAAAAGGCCTTGGAGTCAAATAGCACTGGGTTTGACTTTGAGCTTTCACACATATCTGTCACCATCGATGGAGCTCTGAGAACATTAAACTCTTAAAATCTTCAGTTTTCTAATATATAGAATGGAATTATAATGTTTCCCTCATAATTTTGTAAAACACCAGTTCACTGTATGGGAAAGTGCTGATAAATATTACCATCTTTCAGTATGACGAGTTTATCCTACAGCCCTGCAGGGCAAGGTAAGCTGTCAACCCTGATGCCCATCTTATAAAGAACCTTCGTCTGGGCTGGAGAGATGGCTTAGCAGTTAAGGCGTTTGCCCTGCAAAGCCAAAGGACCTCGGTTCAATTCCCCAGGAATGCACAAGGTGGCACATGCGTCTGGAGTTTGTTTGCAGTGGCTGGAGGCCCTGGAATGCCCATTCTCTCTCTCTCTCTCTCTCTCTGCTTCTTTCCCTCTCTCATTCTCTCAAATAAATGAATAAAAAAAATTTTTAAAAAGAACCTTCGTCTGATCCCCTCCCTCCCTTTTCTCACACCCTTCTTTAGTCCTTTAAAAATTATTGTCCTTTCAATGTTACCCTTGTTGTTCTTTTAAACTTGGCTTTATCTATGTTAAAAATATTCGTGGGGCTGGAAAGATGGCTTAGCGGTTAAGTGCTTGCCTGTGAAGCCTAAGGATCCCCAGTTCAAGGCTCAGTTCCCCAGGACCCACATTAGCCAGATGCACAAGGGGATGCATACATCTGGAGTTCGTTTGCAGTGGCTGGAAGCCCTGGCGTGCCCATTATCTCTTTCTCTCTGCCTCTTTCTCTCTCTGTCGCTCTCAAATAAATAAATAATAAACAAAAATTTTTAAATATTCATGGATATGAGCACTTGCCATGCTAATCTCTCTACTTATGAACATGTTTGAAGATTTCCTTAATAAAAAAAGTTATAGAAAACCTATATTCACAAAAGCTGCTCCACATTCATCTTTTCCATGCAAGACTCTAGCAACACATGACATTTACACTTGGCAATCAACTTCAGGCACCATTTCCAACTCCTACTGGGTGGGAGGCATGGGACAGTAGCTGGGAATACCAACAGGTTTAACGTATGAGCCTTACTCATGGGGCTCGCTAGTGTGGCTTCCTGTGTCAGGCACACCAGCCACGCTGACACGTGTAGTACATACACTGCCAGAGCTCTCGGAGCTGATGTTCCCAGCTGATCACCTCCTCACATGACTGAGTCACTCAGTTGGCCATACTCTGTCTCTGGTCCTGGGGGCCAAATCCAAGCTTCAGTGAGGCACCTCAACAAAACAGATATCATAGGGAAAAGAAGGATGACAAATGAGCTTTCATAATTTATACTCAGGATAAAACTCGGATCTCATTCCCTGACTTTCAAAGTTCAACATCAACCTCTTCATAAAAAGGTACTGGAGGGGGCTGGAGAGATGGCTCAGTGGCTAAGGCTCTTGCCCATAAAGCCTAATGACCTAGGTTCAATTCCCCAGTACCTACATAAAGCCAGATGCACAAAGTGGCACATACATACATCTGGAGTTCATTTGCAAGTGGCTAGAGGCCCATTCTCTCTCTCTCTCTCTCTCTCTCTCTCCTTGCAAATAAAAAATAAAAATATCTTTTTAAAAGATCCTGGACTGGTAAATATTTAAAACTCACGAAAAAAGTTGACAAACACCAGCAACTGCTGACTGATCAACACATGTTGTGATATGGTCTACCCTTGGGTAATACTTGAGCGTTTCATCATATGGAGCTCCCAGTGCAAATCTCCTCGTGACGCTACTTGTCAAAGCTAATTCTACTAATTAAAGTTTCTAGGTTATGCTGCTGTAACTAAAAAGACCCAAGGACACATTGCTTCCATATCTCCCGTTATAGTCCTGATTGGACAAGAGAGTATGACTGCCCAGCCATCACTCTGTGGGAATTACAACTGGAGTCAGGAGGAAGAAAGTGTCACAATAGCACAAGAGTGTGTGCACGCAAGTGCGCAGACCACTTCCGCTCACAGCTCACTGGACAGAACTTGTTCACATAGCCACAGTTAACTGCTGGGATATTCTGGGACATGTGGTCACTAACTGGTTGGATATGTGGCTAACCTGAACTCAGTTCTTCCATAAAGTAAGGATGGCTGTTAGTGAGCAACTAGCTGAGTGCTCCCCATGTACCTTTTTAAAAAATTTTTTTAATTTGTATTTAAGAGAGAAAGAGGCAGATAGAGGAAGAGAGAGAATGGGTGTGTCAGGGGCCTCTACCCATTGCACACAAATTCCAGATGCATGCACCACCTTGTGCATCTGGCTTTATGTGAGTACTGGGGAACCGAACCTGGGTTCTTTAGCTTTGTAGGCAAGTGCCTTAACAGCTAAGCCATCTTTCCAGCCCCCCAAGCACCTTTTTGCATAGAAGTGCAGAAACCTTTTAGGTTTCTCAAGGCATCAGTGGGGAAGCGACACAGTATCATGGATGGCTAGGTTAGATGACACTTGGAATCGGTCTGTGTGCAAATTCGGGCTCTCTTGCTATCTGTGTGGATTCACGCATGTTATTTAAGATGGATATGTCTTAGTTTCCTTGTGTGTACTATGGAATGACAATAGTACTGAATCTAAAAGATGACATGCTAGTTGGTTTTCCAAAGTGATAAAGGGCAGGAGAGATGGCTTAGAGGTTTGATTCCCCAGTGTCCACGTTGAGGCAGATGCACAAAGTGGTGCATGTATCTGGCATTTGTTTGCTTGGGCTAGAGGCCCTGGTGTGCCCATTACACACACACTCTTTCTTTCTCTTTCTTCTTGCAAATAAATAAATAAAATATTTTTATGAAAAGAAAAGAGATTTACTTATTAGCTCAAAGTTTTAGAGACTGAAAGCCCAAGATAGACTGATTCCTTTCAGCCTCTGGATAGGCCTACTGGGAATGGCAATACAAAGGGAATAATGCCCATGAGAAAAATAATGAAACAGGATGCCAGAGAGAAGATAGTGGTCAGTCTTGTTCTTTTAGAACAATTTTCTCACAAACACTAACCAGAGTTACATGTGAACTATATTAATTATAATATATAGCCAGGGTCTGGAGAGATGGATTAGTGGTTAAGTGCTTGCCTGTGAAGCCTAAGGACCCCGGTTCAAGGCTCGATTCCCCAGTATCCACGTTAGCCAGATGCACAAATTGGCATATGCATCTGGAGTTCATTTGTAGTGGCTGGAGGCCCTGGTATGCCCATTCTCTCTCTCTCTCTCATTCTCTCTCTCTCTCTCTCTCTCTCTCTCTGCCTCTTTCTCTGTCTACCATTCTCAAATAAATAAATAACATAAATCTTTAAATAATAATAATATATAGCCGGGTGTGGTGGCGCACGCCTTTAATCCCAGCACTTGGGAGGCAGAGGTAGGAGGATCACTGTGAGTTGAAGGCCACCCTAAGACTACATAGTTAATTCCAGGTCAGCCTGGGCCAGAGCGAGACCCTGCCTCAAAAAAACAAAAAATAATGATAATAATATATGATGTATATTATATATAATATTATAATTATATTAACTCTATTAATCTCAAGGGCAGACTCCCACACACCAATGACCTAATCTCCTCCCATTAGATGACACCTTTGATCACCTTCTGTTGTAGTCAGTTCCACACTGTTGGGATGAACTTCCAAACCAGGCATAGTTTATGGCAGGAACAGGATTTATTTCAGGCTTACAGATCTAGGAGAAGTTCCATAATGGTGGAAGAGATTTGCCCCCTTTCACAGATCCAAGTAGAGAGAAACCACCATAAGCCAGCACATGCCAAAAGCAAACACAAACAGAAAGGCAAGAGCAAAGAACGGGCAGCCAACAGCAGAGGCCCCAGTAGAGCTCAGACTTGCTCTGCATACCTTTGGACTAGAAATTAGACCTGCCCCAGTGACACCTTAGGGCTAGACTCCAGCATCCACTCCCAGTGACACCTCCTCCAGCCAGGCAGCTGGAAATCCAAGTTGAAACCTCAGTCTAGCAGAGCATGGTGGTGCACACCTTTAATCCCAGCACTTGGGAGGCAGAGGTAGGAGGATCACCATGAATTCGAGGCCACCCTGAGACTACATAGTGAGTTTCAGGTCAGCCTGGGTTTCGAGGCCACCCTGAGACTACATAGTGAGTTTCAGGTCAGCCTGGGCTAGAGTGAAACCCTACCTCGAAAAAACAAACAACAACATCAACAACAACAAAAGTCTATTGGGGGATATACATTCAAATAACCACATGTTCCAATATCTCCACACTGTTGTTGGACCAAGATAACAAATGAACTCCTGAGGGCACATCCTATCCAAACTAGAGCAGCTACCTTCTTGTTGTTGGGACAACACAATTGACCAGAAGTAGCTGATGAAAGGCCGGGCCTTATTCAGGCTCACGGTCTGGAGGGCAAGTTTCATCAGAGCAGCGAAAGCATGGCAGAGCAGAAGCTGGGCACCACAGCACGCCAGCCAGTCGGAAGCAAGCAAGCTGAGCTACAAACACCCAGTAGGGGGCTGGAGAGATGGCTTAGCGGTTAAGCGCTTGCCTGTGAAGCCTAAGGACCCTGGTTTGAGGCTCAATTCCCCAGGACCCACGTTAGCCAGATGCACAAGGGGGTGCACGCATCTGAAGTTCGTTTGCAGTGGCTGGAGGCCCTAGCACGCCCATTCTCTCTCTCTCTTTCTCTCTCTGTTGCTCTCAAATAAATGAAATAAAAAATAAAAATAAACACCCAGTAGGACTGGACTAATAAACCCAAAGGTCCACCCCCCAGGGACATGCCTCCTCCAGCAACGCCCCACTTCCCAATGGCTCCACCAGTTGGGGATTAATAGACAGTTTAATTACATACACATGAGGTTGTGCAGGACATTTCCCATTCAAGCCACCACACAACCCTTAGCAGGTGTTCTAAGTAGAAAAGTTTTTAAATCCGTAACGTAGTTTCTATAACATATTCTCTGTTAAACAAAATATTGATGTTATTTTTTTCCCCAAAACAGAAAAATTTGTCCTAAAATTTATATGGACTATCAAGGGACTCAAATAGTCAAAAAAAATAATCTTGAGAAAGAACAAAGTTGGAAATCTCACACTTAGCTGATTTCAAAGTATACCACATAACTTTGATGATCAAAGCCATGTAGCACTGACAGAAAGACACACACACACACACGAAACAGAATAGAGAGCCTAGAAAGAACAGTTCATGATACGTAGGAGGCACATCATAAATGTGCCGTTTTCATCATTCTTGGTCATCATTAACCCTAATTACAATGACCAGTTTTCCTCTCGGTCTACTCCTCTCTGTATTGCATACTGATGTCAGTCATTAAGTTCGGGGTCTTTTCTTCATTAAAGACTTTGAGTTTGGCCACATACACAAAGAAATACACTTCAAGCAGGTTTTAAGCAAGGAGAACAAATTACCAGCTGATTAGACTTGAAGGACAAATAACTTATTCTACCTTCTTGAGTTTTGAATAGAAATAAGGCGACTTAGGCCAGCTCAAGAGAGAGGAAGAGATAGAGAGAGAGAGAGAGAGAGAGAGGAGATGAGAAGGAAAAAGGAGAGGGAAGAAATGAGAAAGGAGAGAGAGAAAAGAAGGAAAAGGAGAATAAGAGGAGGGGCAGGAAAAGAAAGGAAATGAGGAGACTTATCTTTGTTCATAGACTGGGAGTTTATCACAAAGAATATAGTGGTCACCCAATCTACAGACCAAGGCCATGACTCACATAAAGCTAACTGTGAGCTCCTCTATGTTGTTGATAACTTTGTACCACATCTTCGGAGTGCGGCAGTCTCGATGGGGTTTGTACTCATGAACGCTACAGTGCTGAGCATTTTCACTGTGTGATTGTTTGGAAAATGAAACAGTGCTATAGTCTAAAGGGTGGCTTTGCTGTTAGGCAACTTCTGAGCAAGCCTGAGGATACAGGGTGGAATGTGGAGCAGAAGAACAGGGGTGTCGAACCCCAGGCACACAGTCCCCATTGCCTCCAGCTACAACTGTTTCTGGAGTTTTGAGGAACTAAAAAAGAGCCAAGAAAAGTTTCTGGGTGTTTCCTGGCAACTATACCAGAATGCTATGCTGACATTTTCTCAAAGCAACATCATTTGATGTTCCAGGTGGAGGCTGTTTACTTCTTTCTTCTGAGAAATAATAGACAAAACTTAAATATAGTAAGTGATAATGGCCAAATTTGAGCTTCGTTTCATATTCCAAAAGTTTTAGCCTCAATTTATTCCACCGATACCTCCATCAGTCAGATGCACACTTTTGTTTTAAAGGTTCATATCTGAGGGGCTGAGAATGTTGCTCAGTGGGTAGTGTCTGCCTTGCATGCACAAAGCCCCAAATTCAATCCCAGCGCCAGGTCAACTGGGTGTGATGGCACACACCTGAAATCCCAATGCTCTGGGAGTAAGAGCAGGAGAATCCAAAGCTCAAGGTCATCCTTAGCTATTTGATGCCAGCCTGAGCTGCCTGAGACCCTGTCCCAAGACAGATAGATGATAGATAGATACATGGATGGATAGATAGATAGAGATACATAGATGGATGGATGGATGCATAGATAGATAGATAGGTAGATGGATAGATAGATAGATAGATAGATAGATAGATAGTCCATACCTGGAAAAATGTCTGTCTTCAGCTCTGCTTTTTATGAAGAGATAATTACAAGTCAATCAACATACAAAAATATGTGACTCTTTTTTAAGTGTAATGTGGTGTGAGTGTGTGTGTGTGTGAGTATGTGACCATGTGCATATATGTGGATCCCAGAAGAGAATGTCCTCCTCTGTCACTCTTCTGCATTATTTCCTTGAGACAAAACTTGGAACAATCTCATTTTCAGCTGTACAGGCTGACCAGCAAGCCCCACTGATCCTCTCATCTCCATCCCCATCAGAACTGGGATACAGGCGTATGTTTTTCTTTACATGGGTGCTGGGGATAGAATGCAGATCCTCATGCTTGTGCAGCAAGAGCTCTCCTGCACCAAACCACCTTCCCAGCCCCAAGAACATGTGACCACAGTCGAGGAGTGGCTGCTCGTCATTCTGCTCCATGGCGTGGACTAGTGTGGATTCTGTGAGTCACCTTTCTCTTTGGGGTCCAGCATGTCCTGTCCAAGGAGCATGGTGACTGCTCCCAGACTTATACATTGCAATTAGGACCTGTCTCTTCAGAGTGCCTGAAGGCTTGGTGTCTGCAGTTCTATTCTGTGGACTTAAAAACAGCTTGAACTTCCCAGGGAACTTATATCTAGAGAGCCATAGCAAAAGCCAGGGGAAAAAAAAATACTTGTATGGGTCACCTCACTACCCTCCTGGGATGTCCATTCAAACACTCTGGCACTCTGGGTGTCTTCAAGAACAGCATGATAAACAACGGCCTGGGCCTTTAATCCTGGGTCTCTGGACTCTCCTCTCTCTCTCTCTCTCTCTCTCTCTCTGTCTGTCTCTCTCTCTCTCGGGAATCTTAGCTAGAATTCAAAGAGTCTACAAATGGGGCTGGAAGGATTGCTTAGTGGTTAAGGCACTTGCTTGCGAAGCCAAAGGACCCATGTTCAACTCTCCAGATCCCAAGTAAGCAAGACACAGAAGGTGACGCAGGCATGGTTGCACATGTGCACAAAGTGGCACACACGTCTGGAGTTTGATTGCAGTGGCTGGAGGCCCTGGTGCACCAATTCTCTCTCTCTTGCTCTCTTTCATAAAAAAAAAAAAAAAAAATGAAGCCGGGCGTGGTGGTGCACGCCTTTAATCCCAAGACTTGGGAGGCAGAGGTAGGAGGATTACAGTGAGTTCGAGGCCACCCTGAGACTACATAGTTAATTCCAGGTCAGCCTGGGCCAGAGTGAGACCCTACCTCGAAAAACCAAAAAAAAAAAAAAAAAAAAGAAAGAAAGAAAGTAAAAGAGTCCACAAATGCAAATGGGAAGATAATTACAATTTTATTTCCACAAATTGAAACTTAGCATTTCCTTCCATATGAATACAGGCAACAAGTCATGGTGGAATTAGCAGTGCCTTTGATGACAGGAAGGACAGATATTTACATATCGCAGTCAGCTATTGCAGGCCTCCCAGAATATCATCACAGTCGCTGCCACTTCAGAAGTCACCAAACACCACTGAGTCTTGATGAATCGACTAACAGAGATTCACATGTAATACTGCATCTTTGATCACTTACAATTTAGTATATTTCATCTGCCTTGTATTTAATTTAATATTTTAAATAACTATTATGAAAAGATGCTACATCTGGAATTTTTTTAAAGGAGTCATTTTATTTATTTACTAGAGAGAGAGAGAGAGAGAAAGAGGCAGAGAGAAAGAGAGAGAAAAAATGGGCATACCAGGGCCTATAACTACTACAAACAAACTCCGGATACATATGCCACCTTGTGTATCTGGCTTTACGTGGGTACTGGGAAATTGAACCTGGGTCTTTATGCTTTGTGCAAATACCTTGACTGCTGAGCCATCTTTCTAGCTCCCTAGGTTTGGAATTTCTTATTATTGATTTTTTTTTAAGTTAGCATAGAAACTAATGACTTTATCCTGGCATCTTCATCTACTTATACGTTATACTTTGATCTCCTCCAATTCCTCTACCTTAAAGGCCATGTGTGAAAGACTTGGTCACCAGCCAGTAATGCTATTGGAAGGTAGTAGGAACTTTAGGATATGAGAGCGTCCTGGAGGAAGTTAGATCAGTGAGTGGCCTTTGAGGGGAATACTGATATCCCAGACCCTTTCCCATTCTGACTGAATCCTGGCCACCAAGAAGTGAATAGTTGGCCTCACCACACATGTCCTACCATTAAGGTTCCACCCCTCCATAGACCCCAAAACAGCAGAGCCAACCAGCTATGGACTAAGAGCTCTGAGAGGAGAGACGAAGTCAACCTTGCCTCGTTTAAATTGGTTTATCTCCAGTATTTTGCTGCAGTGATGGCAACTTGATAAATATAGGTGTCTATAGGTCTCACCAAATGGCAAAAGAAGCCATGACAAAAACAAAACAATAAAAAAATAATGCCAACTCTGGTGTAGAGTGAGAATACCATCATTTCTCTCATCCTAGGATCCTCTCACACAGTGGATATAACTTCAGAATCATCAACATAGTATGTCAGGCGACCACAGGCAGTCAGCTAGAACTGGCCCCCATGATGACATCTATTTCCCATCTCTAGAAAATTTGCAAGGAATTGATGTCATGACAGGTCATTCTTGTCCCCACAAAGTTCAGGTTCACTTGGAGATTAAGACATAGCCCTGCACTGCAAGCCTTAAATTTGGCCAGCCAGGCCAAATGAGCCAACAGGTGCAATAGTGGCATGTCTGTTATGGGGAAACCAGCTGCTCTCTAATTGGACTGGAGACCCACCCCATGGGAGGGAATATATCTCTGATACTGAAAATCTATGACAGGGGTAGTCATGAGCCCTAGAGGTGTAATGTCTGCTGCTGTTTGGCTAAATGTATATACTATGCTCACCAAACTGCCTGGTAAGCACTTCTCTTAATGTTCATACCCTTATATTAATTCTATGCTTACTTTTGGTTCGAGAAGCTTCTCTTTTCAAATGGCAGTGACCTTGGGATGGCTCAGAAGGTACCATGGTGCCAGTGGAATGCTCAGCACTGAATATCTCTATCATGTCTTCCAAGGCTCAGGGTCCGTTGAGGAAGAGGTGACAGGAAGAATGTAAGAATCCAGACATGGTGGTGCACACCTTTAAGCCCAGTACTCAGGAGGCAAAGGTAGGAGGATTGCCATGAGTTCGAGGCTACCCTGAGACTACATAGAGAATTCTATGTCAGCCTGGGCTAGTGCAAGAACCTAACTTGAAAAACAAAACAAAAACAGAAAGAATGTAAGAGCCAAAGGAAAGGTAGGACTCCTTACAACGTGTTCCTCCAGACACAAAATGGCCTGAATATCCATGACCTCACAGTGCCTGACACTACCTACATAAGACCATCATAACAGGAGGAAAAGATCATGACCTCAAAATAAAAGAGAGACTGATTGAGGGGGGAAGGAGTATGATGCATAGTGGAGTTTCAAAGGGGAAAGTGGGAGGAGGGAATTACCATGGGTTATTGTCTACAATTATGGAAATTGTCAATAAAAATATATTAAAAACAAACAAATAAATAAATAGAATAGAAGAAAAAAAGAGATTAAGTCCTGATTAGATGTATCCTGAGATGCTTCTGCCTCCAGGGAAGTTTCTGGACTTTTCTTAGGTATTTTCAGCAGGTTCTCAGATATACAAAAAACTCCCAAAGTAAGTAAACTAGCCTCTCACAGAAAAGAGCAGAAACTCAGATTCTCTGGTGACAACACTGTGCAAAGATCCCCCAGTGTTCTTGAAGCCACCACGCACCAATGATTCACACCAGGACTGCTACTAGTACAGCCATGGCATTCCTGAAAGATTAAATTCTCCTCAGTACTTGGCAAATAGCCACTGGCTACAGCTCTGTGAATACCACCCTACCTCCATGCATCCTGCCACAGGATGCCCTTGATAAGGAGAAGAAGGGGACATCCTGGAACTTTCCATGTCTCCTTCACATCAATATTAGTTCTTGTTTCTCCTTCCTTCTTCTATCTCTCACCATCCCCTCTGCTTCCAGAGAAGTTTCAGACCCATATGCCCAGAGTACCCACCTGAAGGCTGCAGCTCCCTGCTGCCTCTCTTCACAGAACTGCAAATTCAGTATCATATTGGTTGAGATATTTTGAACACCTTCACTGTCACAACAATCCTATCCCATTCCTAAATCTATCATCTTCACAGAGGAAATTCCAAGGGAGTATGTTTTGCAGAGCTGGCTGTGTAAGACACTGCAATGTTGCTTCTCCACATTTTCCTAGAAATGTTATCACCAGATGAGCTGAATTTACAAAGGGCAACATTGCCCTAGAGGGGAGGAAGCTCTTACGTACTTGAGTCTGTTATTTCCCAACCAAGACCCCTTCACTGGCTCTAGCCATGTGACTCTCAGAGCACTGAGACCTGGGTATGCTTGTTCACATCATAGGCAACTGACACTCATGGACAGATAGTAAATAGCAGCTCCCCATCACCACAGATGGCACCCCTGTCCCCAAAGGATAGACCTTTTCCCTAGATCGACGCCCTCGCACGTGTACATGGCTTCATCATTGCTTAAAGCTTGGGTAAGAAAATGAAGGTAAAAATTCAGAAAAGTCTCTACTGACCCAAAATATCCTACCCAAACATTTTCTTTGCCATCTGGCATTCTATTTCAGATCCTGAACGGTGAGCCATGCCTTTGAACATTATTCAACAATAAAACGTCTGATGGCTTTCTGCAGGGCACTGCTGAGCTGTCGCTGGTGGCAAGCTAGCAAGCGTGTGCCAGCTGGAACAGTTTGCCTCCTCTTCCACCGAGCTGGGCACTTGGAGTCCAAATAGCCCAGCGGATTTTCTCCCCGGGCTGCTGCTGAACTCTGGGCCCCGGGGGAGCCACTTCCATTCTGCGAGCCTCAGCTAGTTACCTAAAGGAAGTTGGAATGGAAAAAGGACACGTCCCATGACTTACCAGGGCTGAGTCACTTGTCATGTTTGTTACTTACATGGACTTTGGGATCTATGTTAAGTCAGGAGCTGCAGCCAGGCCAACTGATGGGGCTCTGAGTATGCATTTGGAATGGCAAAGACTAAACCTCTTCTTTTGTTTGTTTGTTTGTTTTTGAGGTACGGTCTCACTGTAGCCCAGGCTGACCTGGAACTCACTCTGTAGTCCCAGGCTGATCTTGAACTCATGGAGATCCTCCTACCTCTGCCACCCAAGTGCTGGGATTAAAGGCATGTGCCACCACATCTGGCTGTTGAGACTAAATCTTTTTATTACCTAGTTGTGAGTGAAATTCTATTAGAATGGCATTCAGGATGGCATGCTTTAAGATAAATAACTTTTTTATTTTTTATTTATGAGAGAGTGTGTGTATGTATGAGAGAGAGAGAGAAGCAGAAAGAAAAAGAGAGAATGGGTGCACCAGGGCCTCTAGCCACCAGAAATGAACTCCAGAAACATGTGCCACCTTGTGCATCGGGCTTACGTGGTTCTGGGGAGTCAAACCTGGGTCCTTGGGCTTTGTAGGCAAGCACCTTAAACCCTAAGCCTTCTCTCCAGCTCCCAATAACTTATTTTTTTTTTAAATACATTGCTTCTTTGAGTGCTTTATTCCACCATCATCACTAATTTATCTGGACAGGTAAGTATAGGCTATGTGTGGTGGAGACTAAAATGTAAGCCCATGAGCTCCTATGGTGACCCCTCTCCAGGGTACTGACAGCGAATGTGGAGGAAGAGAGGGTTTGAGGCAGCTGGTAGTCTAAGTCAATACATTCCCAAAGGCTTCACCTGATAGTCACAAGGACGCTAGATCACACACAGAGGTAATGTGGCTCTGTGTCAGCAACATTGCAACTCTCCACGATCATCAGTCAGTCAGTGTCATAGAGTCTTGAGCACAGGTGGGTTTTTTTTTTCCCCCTGAGAATTTCCGTTCACAATAAACAAGTAAATCTTGGCAGAATACTCAATACTTCAGGACATGGAGCATCTTTGTTTTTCAGCATTGACTGATGTTTTGATTTTATAAGTGGGAAGGCTGAGAATATCACTTTGCATAAACATATAGGACAAAATGGCCTAAGTGTGTTTAGGGTCAGTTGTTGTCAATCCCAGTGTAATTCCAAGTCAAATTTTATTTAACGATTTGTTTTGGATTCAAGTCAGCAACACAAGTAGCATTTATTTTGAGACAGGAGCTCACTAGCTCAAGCTCTACTGGAACTCAGCATATAGTGGAGGTTAGCCTTGAACCTCTGACCTTGCTATTGCCTCTATCTCCCAAGTGCTGGGTGTTAACAGAAGTGAACCACCATGCCTGGTTACACACAGCAATTTCTAAAATTAAACATTCTGACACAACAAAGTCCCAAGTTATACTAATTTGAAACATCCTAAAGAATGGCAGTGGGGAAATGTTAAGTCTTTGCTTTTATAATTCAGCCATTATGTTTCTCTAAGAACAAAAGGCTTTGTATGTACAGTGTAAAACACCGCAGTTCTTAACACACAGGTCTCGCACCTGAGCTCAGGTATATCAGGCAGTGTTCATTAGCTCATGCATGGTATGGCACATGTACAAAGTGCACACGTATGTGTTCAGAACTAAGGCAGCAGCGAAGCCATGTAGAGGCCAACACTGGCAGAAACATCTCGGGTTCATCAGCTGTTTGATGTGGGGTCCAGTTTTGATGGTGTGCCTTCAGACACTTTCTGCTGTCACTGAAAGTTTCACAACCCCACATTCAGTTCTGCAACCCCGTACGGAGAACTGACCCGTGGCCACAGGACCTACCGGCGTCTGCTGCCTCCTTCCTGTGGAAGACGAAGGGCTCCCGAGGGGTATGCCATTGTTTCAGGCTGGGCTCTCCAGCACAAACACTGAGGTGGAAGTTAGGAAGAAAGGGAAGTGGGAGAAACAGAAGAAAGGACAAAGCTTCAGGAAGGGTCTGGAAGGAGCTCTGTCTCACAGCTCCCCCTCAGGCTGGCACAGCCAAGGCATTTCTCTGCCGTATTCAGTCTCCTAATGTGGCTCCCTGGGGAGAGAGTGACTTTGGTTGAGGGTGTCTGCGAGGAGCTGACAAACGGAGGCTCTCTGCTGACCAGGCACTGTCAGGGAGGTGAAGCTGAAGAGGGAAGATGGCTCGACCACGTTCTCCCCAAAAAGCAGGACTGGCATCCATATTTCCAAAGCCATTTGTAGCATAGCTCCTCCATTGTTCTGTGGGCTTCTCTTCCCGGGAAGAATGGTTCAAGCGTGTGGTAGTTTGCATCTATGTCCCCCAGTAGACTGGGGTGTTGTTAAAATTGAATTTTGCAGCTTCTGCCCCTAGCAGGCAGCCTCCTGCTCTAGGGATGACGTGTCACTGGGGGACTGATCTTAATTCCAGCCTAAGGTGTGCAGAGTGCTGGAGCTCCGCCTGGGGCTCCCAGAATGTGTTTGCTTGTGGTGCTGGAGGTGGTTTCTCTCTCAGCGTGGATTTGGTAATAAAATAAATTAAAAAAAAAAAAAAAGGCCAGCTTTTTCCACCATTGTGAACTTCCCCTGGATCTGCAAGCCCGAAACAAATCTCGTTCCTTCCATAAACCGTGTCTGGCTTAGAGGTTCATCCCAGCAGCGTGGGGCTGACGACGACGAAGGGAAATGAGTAGGCTAGCTACACCTTTGCTAAACTCGCTCACCGGCTGTTGCTAATACTCCTCCCTCTTTTTCACCATCCATCCTAAACTCTCCTGCCCTTGACCACCACCTCTGTTGGCCTCAGCAGCCTGCCTGGTGCCCATGGTACTCAGATTCTTATCACCAAGAGACCCAAGGTTCTGGTCCCCACGCCCATCTTGGGTCTCCGTACTTGCCTCTTCGTAGCTGTATCTGAGCTAGGAATGCCATGTGGACCACACCCAAGCTCCTCCCTGTCCCCACTCCATAGAAGCAGTCTTCCTGCTGGTCCCTGGACACAGGAGCCCATACTTTCTTAGGAGCTTATAATCAGGGGGACTTTTCTTATGTCTCTTAGCACGTGTGCTTTTAAGAAATATTTTATTTGCTGGGTGTGGTGGCACACGCCTTTAATCCCAGCACTCGGGAGGCAGAGGTAGGAGGATCACCGTGAGTTCGAGGCCACCCTGAGACTCCATAGTGAATTCCAGGTAAGTCTGAGCTAGAGTGAGACCCTACCTCGGAAAACCGAAAAAAAATATATATTTTATTTATTTCAGAAAGAGATATAGAAATAGGCAGGGAGAGAGAGAGAGAGAGGCTTTGCAGGTAAGTACCATACCCATTAAGGCATCTCTCTAGATCTCGTTAGTATCTATTTTAATGTCCCCTTCATTATCTCAAATTTTATTAATCTGGTCCAATATTTTTTCTGTTGGTTAGTTTAACTAAGGATTTGTTGATCTTGTTTGTTTTTCCAAAGAACCAATTCTTTATGTTAGAGATTCTTTATATTGTTATTTTAATCTCCATTTAATTAATTTCGGCCCTGATATTTATTATTTCCACCCATCTACTGTTTTTGGATTTGGTTGGTGCTTCTTTTTAAAAAATTTTTTTTAATTTTCATTTATTTGAGAGGGGCAGATAGAGAAAGAGGTAGATACAATGGTTTTATTTATTTGAGAGGGACAGATAGAGAAAGGCAGATGGGCGTGCCAGGGCCTCCAGCCACTCCAAACAACTCCAGACGCACGCGCCCCTTGTGCATCTGGCTAACATGGGTCTTGGGGAATCCAGCCTCAAACTGGGTTCCTTAGGCTTCACAGGCAGGCGATTAACCGCTAAGCCATCTCTCCAGCCATGGTGTGTGCTTCTTTTTCTAAGGCTGTGAGCTACATTAGTGGGTCTTTTTTTTTTTTTTTCCTTTTTTGTTTCTACTGATTTTCATATGCCCTCAGCTGCAAACTTTCCTCTTAGAACAGTGTTTCCTGTATCTCAGAGGTCAGAAAGGAAAGCTATGGTCACTCCAGCACACAGGAAGTTAGTTGGGCCAGGCTATCAAGTCCCACCCCGAGGGACCCATTTCTTAAAACAAGGCTTCACCTCCTAAAAGTTCAACAACTGTGCTGAACAGTGCCACCAGCTGAGGATGAGGTGTTTAAGCACATGAGCCTACGGGGAGCATTTCATATTCAAGCCATCACATTTTGCTCCTCACCCCCACAGGCTCCTTGGCCATCCCATGATACAAAGTGAGTGCACCCAACTGAACTGTAAAAGTCCTTGCTGGGCCTGGTGACTGCACACCTTTAATCCCAGCACTCAGGAGGGTGAGGTGAGGATCGTCTTAAGTTCGAGGCCACCCTGAGACTACAGGGCGAATTCCAGGTCAGCCTGAGCTAGAGTGAGACCCTACCTCGAAAAACAAAACAAGGGCTGGAGAGATGGCTTAGCGGTTAGGTTAAGGCGCTTGCCTGCAAAACCAAAGGACCTGGGTTCAATTTGCCAGGAACCCCATTAGCCAGATGCACAAGAGGGCGCATGCATCTGGAGTTCTTTTGCAGTGGCTGGAGGCCCTGGAGCGCCCATTCTCTCTCTCCCTCTCTCTGCCTCTTTCTCTCTCTCTCTCTCTCTCTCTCTCCCTCTCTCTCTTTTTTTCTCTCTCTCCCTCTCTCAAATAAACAAATAAAAATAAATTAAAAGAAAAACAAAACAAAAGTTTCCAGTCTTTACCAGTCCCAACACTATTCAAGCATCCAAAGTTTCACCTGAGGCTCAAAGTCATCTCACCCTGAGCCCTATCAATTCAAAGCACTAATTCTCTCTTTCCTACTTACAATGGCACAGAGTAAGCATTCTCATTCCAAATGGGAGAAACGGAGATATAGCAAGGAAAGGTTGGAGCAAAGCAGGACCAAAACCCAGTAGGGCAAACACAAAATCGGGCCTGTGGGGTTTATGACGAATTCTCTGGGCTCCTGAAGGCTTGGGTAGCTCTTCAGCCCCAGCTGTGCTCCGTGGCTGGATCAGCTTTCCCTGGATAATTCCATGGTTCCGGCATCTCCAACATCCTGGGTTCTCCGTTGAAACCTAGGGGTCATCTTCACAGCGTCACACAGTGGCCCTTCAGGGCCGCCCCACGGGGACGGCGACCCTGCATCATGTTGCTTAGCTTAGTGGCTCTCTGGAAGCATGGTGCAGTATTCCATGATCCTGTCCATCTTGAACGTGGTGCTGCCAGATTGGGCTGCAGCCTGACCCCCAGGGAACACAGTGGTGTCACCTTCTGCATGCTGATCTTGGGGAGCAGCATTGGGTTGACCACACCCTCATCTATGCCGATTTACTTCTGAGTTGCTTTTTATCACTCCTTCATTATCAAGCTCTATGATAATTATTTACTCCTTAAAAATTTAAGATGGTTTTCATATTTTAAAATTTTATTTTAAGATTTTATTTTTTATTTACTTATTTATTAGAGACAGAGAGAGAGAGAGAGAATGGGCACGCCAGGGCCTCTAGCCACTGCATACAGACTCCAGATGCATGCACCACCATGTGCATCTGGCTTACGTAGGACCTGGAGAATAGAACCTGGATCCTTAGGCTTTGCAGGCATGCGCCTTAACCACTAAGCCATCTCTTCAGCCCTAAAAACAATTTTTGTATTACATGACCTCCAATTAAAAAGAAGAAATGGTGGTAGTCATGCTTCTGGAAGACCTGGACAAGTTTTGAGAGTTCGGAGTGTTTTGAAGGAGGCATGTTAATTCTACTTCTCTCCAAAATATTTTTGAAATGAAAAGAATTTATGACATACTGTATCAATATGTCTTAAATAAATATAAATATAAAGTTGAACTTTACATCCCAATATTGCAAGATGAAGAGGAAGGCAATTCTATCTTTCTCTGCTTGAAAATAAGTAAATATATAAAAATAAAAATAAAATATATAACAATCATCTCTTAACAAAGATCCCATTATAATGCTTAAACATTATATGTGAGCTTTGATTTTTTTTTTCAAATCTAAGTGTTGCTTTGAGAAGTTATTGAAAATTCTAGCTGTTTCTGCCTCAGCAGAGTAATAACCTCAGATTGAAGCTAATTAGGAGGAAACCCTAAAACCTTTAATTAGTTAAAAAATATTGTCTAATTTAAAATTACTATTGATAGGACTCATATTATGTGAAAAACCTCAATTATAATCATATAATTAGTGATCTATTGAAGCGAACGCAATAAAACGGAATGTATGGAACAAATATAAAATGTGTGATTGGGTCAGGCATGGTGGTGCACGCCTTTAATCCCAACACTCAGAAGGCAGAGGTAGGAGGATCACTGTGAGTTCAAGGCCAGCCTGGGCCTATAGAGTGAGCTCCAGGTCAGCGTGGGCTAGAGAGAGACTCTAAAAAAAAATAAATAAAATATGCTATGAACTGGGATGGAGACACAGCTCAGTTTAAAGGCACTTACTTGTAAAGGCTGAGGGCAAGGGTTCAGTTCCCTAGTACTCACGTAAAGCCAGGTGCACAAAATGGTGCATGTGTCTGGAATTTGTTTGCAGTGTTGCCGTGTCAGGTGGCCCTGGGCACACCCATTCGTGTTCTCTCCTCTTTCTCACTCTATCTCTTTCATACATAAATAAGTAAAATATTTTTTAAATAAAATGAAGTATGCTATTAATTAGATATGTATCTTTATGTGATTAGTGTTCCTAACACCTTCACACCATCAACAAATCACTCAGACATGCATGAGAACAGTGACATTTTAATTCTGTCATGTTTTACCAACGTTTACATTTTATAATTCTTTTCTGTTTTCCATTTAAGAACACTTACCAAAATTGGAAAGAATGTGTTTTATTTAACAGTTTGTTAGCGTGAATCATAGCATTTTAGTGCACAGACCTTTGGACGTTGCTCTTATTATTTGTGTGAGCGTGGCCTGAAGCTCCACAAATCTCAAAGCAGCCTACCCCAGTGCTTTAGGGCCTGCCTGCCTTCTTCCTTCCTTCCTTCTTTCCTTTCTTCCTTCCTTCCTTCCTTCCTTCTTCCTTCCTTCCTTCCCTTCTTCCCTCTCTCCTTCTTTCCTTCCCTCATTTCTTCCTTCCTTCCTCCTTCCTTCCCTCTCTCCTTTCCTCCTTCCTTCCGTCTCTCCCTCCTTCCTTCCTCCTTCCCTCCCTCCCTCCCTCCTTCCTTCCCTCCTTCCTTTCTTCCTTCCCTCCTTCCTTCCTCCCCTCCTCCCTTCCTCCTTCCTTCCTTCCTTCCCTCCCTCCTTCCCTTCTTTCCTCCTTCCTTCCTTCCCTCCCTCCTTCCTTATTTTGTTTCTTTCATGTATAAATATTTTTGCTCCCCATTCATGCATTTTCCCATAAATATTGCATATATATATATATATATATATATATATATATATATATATATAGTTTTATACCTCGCCTTTCCCACTTACCACATTTTGACAATTTTGACATTAATGCATATATGAGTGGGTGTATTACAAATTGTTTTAACTAGTCCCATGTTGAGAAAGACAATTGAATCATTTCCAAGTGTTGCCATCATAAGCAAAACTGAGTGGAATAGTAGTTATTGAGCATATACTGTCATCAGTTTGTGTGCAGGTCTGTCTGTGAGAAAGAAACACAAGAAGCAAAGGAGGTGGCGACCCTCCGCTGTGGCACTGGGGGAGGAGTTTGTCGTTCAGGACCGGCTGCCCGGCGCACAGCTCAGCCACCTGTGCCCTGCCCCCTCCCATGCCTCTAAGCAGCGAGGGATGGCAGTGTCCCCAACACTCACATTTCTAATGTGCATTTCTACTTTGAAGTTTGATAATGTCTTATATTTTTGTGGATGCTGTAACCCATTATTACACTCAGCTTAAAACAACCCTCCAGTTCCTGAGTATTAGAAAGCTTTGCATCACTGTAATGAAATACATGACACAGGCAACTTATAAAATTAAGAGATAAAAAAAAAAAAAGCTGGGCGTGGTGGCGCACGCCTTTACTCCCAGCACTCGGGAGGCAGAGGTAGGAGGATCACCGTGAGTTCAAGGACACCTGAGACTACATAGTGAATTCCAGGTCAGCCTGAGCTAGAGGGAGACCCTACTTCAAAAATCAAAAAAATAATAATAATAATAAGTAAATAAACTAAGCTAAAATAAAATTAAGAGAGGTTTATTTTGGCTCATGGTTGTGGAGGTTCTAGTCCAAGACTGAGCAGCCCTATTGGTTTGTGTCTGTAGTGAGAATAGTAAATCATGGTGGGAGTATGTCACATCTCAAGCCATGAAACAGAGGGAGAGAAAGGACAGACTAGGGGTCCCATTATGTGTGTGTGTGTGTGTGAATTACAAATATATTGTTGTCATTTATTTTCTTTACACTTTAATTTTTAAATATTTTATTTTTTAAGAGAGAGAGAAAAAGGCAGATAAAGAAAGATAGAGAATGGGGTGCCATAGTCTCCAGCCACTGCAAACAAACTCCAAATGCATGCATCACTTTTTGCATCTGGCTTTACATGGGTATTGGGAATTGAACTGGGGTCCTGTGGCTTTGTCATAAGCACTTTAACCACTATTGCAGTCAGGTTCACATTGCTGGTAGAAATCACCCAACCAAGAGCAGCTTTTGGGATAAAAAGGTTTATTTTGGCTTACAGGCTTGAAGGGGAAGCTCCATGATGGCAGGGAAAAACGATAGCATGAGCAGAGGGTGGACATCACTCCCTGGCCAACATAAGGTGGACAATAGCCACAGGAAAGTGTGCCAAACACTGGCAAGGGGAAACTGTCTATAACACCCCAAAAATACACTGCCTCCAAGAGGTGTTAATTCCCAAATCTCCATCAGCTGGGAACCTAGCATTCAGAACACCTAAGTTTATGTGGGACACCTCATTCAAACTACCACATTTTGCCCCTGACCCCTATAAGCTACTAACCATTCATGATGTAAAATACAATGCATTCATCCAACTTTAAAAGTCTCCATAGTTTTTATCAATTCCAAGGTCTTTTAACTGAGCCATAATGCCAAAAATTAACCTCAAAAAAATCCATAATGGCACAGGATAAGCATTTCCACTGCAAAAGATGGCATTAGGTGCAGCAAAGAAATATTCAGCCAATACAAGATCTAAAATAACCAGGCCAAACATCAAACTCTGTAGTTTCAAGTCCAACAACTCTAGCCAGTGACAAAATCTCCAAGTCCAACAATTCTCTGGAGTTTCAATTCCACCTCTCCAGCTAGGCTACTCACAGTCCTGGAAAACTTCATCGGGGCCGGCAGCTCTCCTTGGAAGCCATCTCGTGGTCCCGGCATCTCCACTGGGTCTCCACTGCAATCCACGGTCCATCCTCATGGCCCCACAGGGTCTCCATGCAGGCATCCAGCAAACCTGCTTCACACTGCCCATGGTCGTTTCGAAAACAAGACCACATTGCAGACTCAATGGCCCTCTCTTTCCTGCATTTCTTATACTCCGTAATACCAGGTAGGGTGACAATTTGTTAATCCAGGGGGGAATAAAGAAACTTTGAAGAACAGGACACTCCTTGAGCGCTCAGGCCCCTTCAAAAGAGTCTACATTCTTCCTGTTGCCCCAGTGCAGGTAAACTGCCCCAATATCAAAGGCTGTAATCTCTCATACAATTGAAGCTGAACAGGCAGCAGATTTGGTGTAAAGATTTCTTTCTGTGCTATATCTCTCTGCTCATACCAGTCCATTTCTACACAAAGCAGCCCTGCACAAATTCTCAGGACACAGACATAACAGCAAGCCTCTTACACAAATTGCTCCTAGCCCAGTCCAGGCAAAGTTCTTTCTTACCCTACAAGCCAAACCTCACAGTCCTTAGTTCTTACTGCATTCAGATCTTTCAACTCTGATCAGAATAGTCCATAAAGCTATACTTACAGCACTGTAAAGCATCTCTTGGGCCAAGGTTTCAAATCCTTCCACGTTCCTCTTGAAAATCAGTTCTAAAAGGCCAAGGCCACATGGTCAGGTATCTAGCAGCAATCCCATGCCTTGGTACCACTTTACTGTTGCAGGCCAGTTCTCATTGCTGGCAGAAATCACCCAACCAAGAGCAGCTTTTGGGGGAAAAAAGGGGTTTATTTTGGCTTACAGGCTCGAGGGGGAAGCTCCATGATAGCAGGGAAAACAATGGCATGAGCCATCACCCCCTGGCCAACATAAGGTAGACAATAGACACAGGAAAGTATGCCAAACACTGGCAAGGGGAAACTGGATATAATGCCCATTACCTCCCCCCCCCCCAACAATACACTTCCTCCAAGAGGCGTTAATTCCCAAATCTCTATCAGCTGGGAACCTAGCATTCAGAACACCTAAGTTTTTACGGGACACCTGAATCAAACCACCACAAAGGCATCTCTCTAGCCCTGCATTTTTATTTTTTAACATAAATTTTATTTATTTTTTCACTTTGACATTTTCATACATGTTATATAGATGATAGATAGATGGATAGATTTTATTCCCTCCAAGTGCCCTCTCTTCTCCCCCTCACACTAACATCCTTCTTCACCATTAATTCTCATCTTACTTTCATGCCATTTTTGTTCCACTGAGTTAAATTTAGGGTGGCTTGCATGACCATGGGCACTTTTGGACCTCCAATTAAGCTCCATCTCTTTCCCCCCACTATCAACCCCACTCCTTTTTTCCTTTTAACTCTTTTTTTCTTCAAAATGTTTTTAATTTACATCTTCCATGATTATAAAAAATATCCCATGGCAATGCCCTCCCTCCCCCCACACTTTCCCCTTTGAGAATGAGTGTGCCAGGGCCTTCAGTCACTGTAAACGAACTCCAGATGCATGCACCACCTAGTGCATCTGGCTTACATGGGTCCTGGGGAATTGAACCTGGGTTCTTTGGCTTCACAGGCAAACATATTAACCGCTAAGCCATCTCTCCAGCCCTAAATTGTATTTTTTAAGAATTTTATTTTTTTTTAATTTATTTGAGAGAGAGATAGAGTGAGGCAGAGTGAAAGAGAGACAGAGAGAATGGCCATACCACTGCAAACGAGCTCCAGATGCATGTGCCACCATGTGCATCTGGCTTACGTGAGTCCTTGGGCTGCACAGGCAAGCGCCTGCACAATGTTGGATGATGAAGAAGGGCATGAGGTCCTCATCTCTCCCTTAGGAGATATTAGCAGTTAATGATTGCTGGTGGAGCAGAAGGTATTTTCTGCAGCGGTGTGGCCACTGGAAAGTTGTGTGTGCTCTGGTAAATGATCCCCCGCCCATGTTCTGCAGCCCTAATTAAACTCAGTGGGTCCCACATACTTGAAGTAGAAGAGGGACTAGGGAAGAAAGAACTCAGTGGAGGGAGAGGAGGAGGAGGGTAAAGAGAAGAAGGTCCTGGGGGAGATTATAATCAAATTATGTACATGTATAAAATTTTGAAATAAAATTGAATTTTCATCTTATCACAGTCACAATGGTTATCATCAAGAAAAGAAATGAAGCCAGGTGTGGTGGCGCATGCCTTGAATTCCAGCACTTGGGAGGCAGAAGTAGGAGGATCGCTGAGAGTTCAAGGCCACCGTGAGACTACATAGTTAATTCCAGGCCAGCCTGGACCAGGGTGAGACCCTACCTTGAAAAAACAAAAGAAAAGAAAGAAAGAAAGAAAAGAAATGACATCAAATGCTAGCGAGATTGTGGGGAAAAGGAAACTCTTATGCATTCATGAAGGGAGTGCGAATTATTTTAACCTCTGTGGAAATTTGTATGGAGATTTCTTTAAAAAAGTAGAACCACCATCTGATTCAGCAATAGCCCTCCTAGGCATAAACTCAAGGGACCATATATCCTACTACCTAGATACTTGCCCTTACAAGTTTATTGCTACCCGACTTATAAAACCTAGGAAATGGAACCAGTCTAGATGTCCATCCGCCAAAGAATGGATAAGAAACATGTGATATATGTGCATAATGGAATTTTATTCAGCTGTAAAAAATATGAAAATTTCAGGGCAATGGATGGAACTAGAAAATACTGTACTGAGTGAGGTAACATAGGCTTAGAATGATAAACTCCAGGTGTAATCTTTCATATGAAGATGATGGTTTTGAATTTCCAGATATGTCTGTTTAACATGGAGTATCTGTGGAGACTTGAAAGGTAGAAAAACCTGGGGAAGAGGAAGGGAAGCCTCAAAGAGAGGAAGGTATTAAGACACAAGTGACATCAAATGGAAGGACAATATTGTTCTTGCTTATGTGTTTGTGCTTCTGTGACATAGTGTGTGATGTATGCACAGGTATGTGCTCCTGTGGCGCCCCAGGTGCTGGCCTGCACTGGAGGGTGCTCACCTCTGGTGGCCAGGGTGGAACGTCAGGTGTCTCGCTTCACTGCTCGTCCCCGGTCTTATCTGAGCTGGAGTCTCTTTCTGATCCCAGGGCTTGCTATTTTTCATGAGGCCGGGCAGTTCCCTGATCTGTGCTCCCCTTCCCAGCGCTGGCACTACAGGTGCTTGTGGCCATGCCTGGCTATTTCCATGAGATCTGGAGTTTAGAATTTGGGCAGTTTCAGGCCCACTCAGGCCCTCATGCTAGTGCAGGAAGCACACCTAACTGCTGAGCCATCTTTACAACCAGAAGGAGGACGTTTTTGAGATCCGTGTATTCCAGGACTTGATACCTAGAATTTTTTTTTTTCAGGATTTTCAATTTATTATTTTTTTAAAATAGAGGGTTGGAGAGATGGCTTAGTGACACTTGCCTGCAAAGCCAAAGGACCCAGGTTCGATTCCTCAGTACCCACATAAGCAAACAAGATGGTGCATGTGTCTGGATTTCATTTGCAGTGGCTGGAGGCCCTGACACGCCAATTTTCTCTTTCTTTCTCTCTGTCTCTGTATCTGTCCTTGTGGATATGAATAAAATTAAAAAAATTAAATAGGACTTTTTTTATTTTATCATTTTCCCTTGAGAATTTTAATACATGATTATTACAGTTTCCCTCTCATTGCTGGGGAAAGTGCCTGATCAAAAGCAGGTGATAAATATATAAATATTTGGCTTAGAGACTCGGGGGGGACACTCCATGATGACAGGGAAAAATGATGGCATGAGCAGAGGCTTGACATCACCTCCTGGCCAACATCAGGTGGACAACAGCAGCAGGAGAGTGTGCCAAACACTGGCAATGGGAATCTGGCTGTGACACCCATAAGCCCAGCCCCCAAACAACACACCTCCTCCAGCAAGGCTTCAATTTCCAAAATGCCACCAGCTGGGGACCTAGCATTCAAAGCACACGAGTTTATGGGAGACACCTGATTCAAACCAACACAATGGTTGATCATTTCCCCTTCCTATTACCCTCTTCAGTCTCCCCTTACCCAGACTTTCTCCTTTTTCTCTTAATTTTTCTCTGAGTTATAAAGTTTTAATTTACTTATTTGTACATGTATGTGTGTGCATACATCTATGTTTATACGTGTATGTGGGCACATATGTGGAGATTAGAGGACTTTATGTAGGTGCTGGCATTGAACTCTAGTGGGCTGGCTTTGCAATCAAGCACCTGTAACCACTGAGCTCTCTCCCCAACCCCATAAAGTTTTCTGTCATGATTTTGATATTTTCTCATTGTATTGTTAGGTTTGCCAAGCAGGGGACTGGTTTGCTTATACCATTTGTCCATTGTTATGAATTCATTCAAATTTATATTGATGTAATAGTTCCTCAGATATTCTCAGATTGTGATGTACATTGACTTTATAAATGTATCTGCACTTAAAAGGTTAATTGCTTTAAAATTGCTATGCCTATTGTTATAAGCCAGTAGTACCTGTAATGTTTGTCTTTTATGATTATAGAAAATATAACTCAAGTTATAATTATAGCAGCTGATTGAACAAATCATGAAATATATAGCATAACAAACCCCTGCTTAGATATTACCAATTATAATTTTAAATAACTCTTTAAATCAACCATCCTTATTTTGAATTAAAAAAAAAAAAGCTACCATATTCTGAAGCCAGGCATGATAGCGCATGCCTTTAATCCCAGCACTCGGGAGGCAGAGGTAGGAGGATCATTATGAGTTGGAGGCGAGCCTGAGACTACACGGTGAATTTCAGGTCAGCCTGGGCTAGAGTAAAACCCAACCTTGAAAACCAAAAACAGCAACAACAAAAACACAATATTCTGGACTGAAGAGATGGCTCAGAGGTTAAAGGCATTTGTTTGCATAGCCTGATGGCCTGGGTTCAATTCCACCGTACCCAAGTAAAACCAGATGCACAAAGTGGCACATGCGTCCAAGGCCGTTTGCAGTGGCAGAGGGCCCTGGAGCACCCATACATTCTCTCTCTCTCTCTCTCTCTCTCTTTCCCTCTCTCTCTCTCTCCTTGCAAATAAATAATAAAATGCCTAGGCATTTTAAAGTGGATGATAAAACAATGCTAAATCATACAGTACTATATATACATTGAATTCCTTTTGACAGATTTCCTCCCTATACGAGGCAAATGCTTTATCTTATCAATTAAAATTTGCAAATGAAACTGCTTTTTGTTTGTTTGTTTCTTTCTTTCTTTTTGGTTTTTTGAGGTAGGGTCTCACTCTAGCCTGAGACTACATAGTGAATTTCAGGTCAGCCTGGACTAGAGTGAGACCCTACCTCGGATAAACAAAACAAACAAACAACAACAAATAAAACCCTACAAATTAAAAGTGTTGATGGGCATGTGGAGAAATTGGAATCCTCATACATTAGCAGTGGGAATGCAAAATGGTTCTACCACTTTAAAAAAGTTAGACTGCATACGACCTAGCAAGTCTTTTCCTAGATGCACATCCGAAGGACAGAACTAAAAACACAAGTCTTGGGGAAAGTTCGTACACGAATATTCACAATAGCATTATGTATACTATCCCGAAGTAGAAATAAGCCAATGTCTGTGAACTGATAAATCAATAAATAAAGGCCAATATAACCATAAAATGAAAATTAGTTGGCCAGGTGTGGTGGCGCAATGCTTTAATCCCTGCACGTGGAAGGCAGAAGTAGAAGGAGGATCGCTGTGAGTTCAAGGCCACCCTGAGGCTACATAGTGAATTTCAGGTCAGCCTGGGCTACAGTGAAACCCTGTCTTGGGAAAGAGAGAGAGAGAGAGAGAGAGAGAAGAAAAATATTTGTCACTAAGAAAGAATGGAATATTACCACACGTTGCAATATGATGGATGACTTCCCAAAATTACCTAAGTAAAAGAAGTCAGTCACCAAAGGCCTCGTGAGGCATGGCAGGGATACCATAATGAGAAGAAGTTGGAAACGATCCCTATGATGTAGAAATGTAGGCAAATCCATAGAAACAGAAAGCAGATTAGTTGTTGCCAAGGGAAGCAAGAAGGGAAAACGGGGAGTGGTCACTAATGGATATGGAATTTCTATCTGGAACGACAAAAATGGTCTGGATTTAGACGGTGGTGAGAGTCGCATAGCTCTGCGACTCTACCGAGAGCCAGCGAATTAATTATACACTTAAGAATCCTTATTCAACAAAAATACAAACATGGCCATGCAGAGACATGCATGTGGACGTTTATAGCAGCATTATTTATAATAGCCCCAAACCAGATACCACCCCAATGTCCACCAAGGGGTGAGGGGAGAAGCAGCATAGACACACTGTGAAATATTGTCCAGCAATAAACAAGACACAAAGTACTGGGACATCTTAACAACATGGACGGAACTGGAAACTATGAGGCGAATGGAAAGAAGCCACATAAACATGAGTCCATTCACACACAAAAAGTCCCGAAGTGGCAAATTTACAGGGATGGAAATAGATGAGCAGTTGCCTAGAGCCGAGGGTGGGGATTAACTGTAAATGGGCATCAGGAAGCATTGTGGGTGAGGAAGGCAGCCCCAGATGGCTTTTGGCTAGTGGCACAACTCTAAATTCATTGGACATTGATGAGTTCTACATTCAAGTGGGTGAATTTTCTGGTATATAAATGAGACCTCAATAAAATTGAAGGCACATACGTCATCAACAGCTTTGTTATGCATGTTCCTTAGACATTGTCAAAATTCCTTGCTGGGCCGGGCGTGGTGGCGCACGCCTTTAATCCCAGCACTCGGGAGGCAGAGGTAGGAGGGTTGCCGTGAGTTCGAGGCCACCCTGAAACTACAGAGTGAATCCCAGCTCAGCCTGAGCTAGAGTGAGACCCTACCTCGAAAAACCAAAAAAGAAAAAACAAAAATCCTTGCTGGGAGGATGAACGCTTTGCACACGCCATAGGTTCTGAGTGGAAACGTTACACACATGAGTTGAGTGGTGTTTTCAGTCTCAGGGTTCTTGTGACGAACTGGCTCGAAGGGACCAGGCCTCCCTGGGGGGCCACATTGCCGGCGTCTTTCCAAGCCAGTAGATCCCAGCGAGCTGGGTGGCTGCGTGGCTCCTATCTGCTTGCATGACATGGGCTCTGGAAGGCCTGGGAGTGTCACGGACAGCAGCGGCAGAGGGGCCTCAAGACAATTCCCAAGTCACAGAAATAACGACACGCTCCATTGCATAAGGGACGTTTCTCCTAATTAAGCAAGATTATGTGAAACAAACAGACTTCATTTGATCATTCAAGAAGAGATAATGATATGACTCAGAATATCAGGAAAGAACACTTTCTCTATCTCCCTGAACACACACACACACACACACACACACACCCCTTCATATGAAATTACCTCTCTTTGATTCAGAAATGACTGAAATTCATTTACCCGAGAGGCAGTCATATACAGGGTGGAGGATATGACTGTGTGCTCTTTGCCAGCTATGTGAGCGTGAACCCCTGCTCGACCACTAACTAGCTGTATGCTCATGGGCAAGGTTTGACTTCCCTGTGCTACAGTTACCCCTTCTATAAAATGGTGATGACATGAGACTTGGTGTGGGTTAAATACAGGACTTCATGCTAAGTATTTAAAATATGGCCATGCGCATAGTAAGAGCTTCATACGTGTCAATCGTACCGAAGGCCCTGGTGATGACAGGTACTTACATGATGCGGCCTGGGAAGTCATTTTACTCTCAGGCCTCAATTAGGTCACGTGTAAAGTGACAATAGTAACTGCGCCGTGTTTCTCGGGATTGTTGAGGTCTCATGAAGTATGAATCATGCTTCCAACACAGCAGCTCCTACGTGATACCTGGCCGCTTATCTCAGGGTTACATGATTCATTTGGGAGCATGGTGGTTCTCACACTTCCTGGCCAAGAAGAGACTTATTTTCACTTATCCCATCCACTTCCAGGCTCAGCTTAGATGAATGAATGGCCAAGTTCCTAAAACTCACAATTTGCTTTAAGACAACACAAAGTTAGATTTAATACCACTGTACCTAAAAAGAACACACATCAGACCACATGTATCATTTTCACACAGAAATGTCAAAAATGGAGCGTTACCCCACCCTGCCTTCCCATGGGCAGGAGCTTTTCATATTCTCTTCTCTTTCCTTCTTTCAATCTAACAAAGTCTCTCTAAACTTAAAAAACAAAATGTCCTGGTTGAACAAATCGGGATTCAGAAAGGACCGTTACATGTCTCAGTGCTACATGGTTAGTAACGCTGTCAGGCTAATGTTAAAACCAGAAAACTGGGCGGGAGAGATGGCCTAGTGGTTAAGGTGCATGCCTGCAAAGCCAAAGGACCTAGGTTCAATTTCCCAGGACCCATGTAAGCCAGATACACAAGGTGGCACATGCGTCTGAATGAAGCTCATTTGCAGTGGCTGGAGGCCCTGGTGTGTACCTGCGCTCACACTCACTCTGTTTCTCTCTGCCTCTTTCTATCTCAAATAAATAAATAAATAAAATATTAAAAAACCAAAAAGCCCTAGCCAACTGTGGTGGCACACACCTTTAATCCCAGCACTTGGGAGGCAGAGGTAGGAGGATCGCTGTGAGTTTGGGGCCACCCTGAGACTACGGAGTGAATTTCAGGTCAGCCTGAGCTAGAGTAAAACCCTACCTTCAAAAACAAAAACAAAACAAAAACAAAAACAAAAAAAAAAGAAAGAGAGAGAGAAAGAGGAAGAGAGAGAGAGAAACTGATTGAGAAGGGAGGGGATATGATGGAGAGTGGAGTTTCAAAAAGGAAAGTGGGGGGGTGGGAGGGAGGGAGTTACCATGGGTTATTGTCTACAATTATGGAAGTTGTCAATAAAAAAAAACGAATTAAATCTTTAAAAAACCAGAAAACTGGGCTGGAGAGATGGCTTAGCTGGTTAAGCGCTTGGCCTGTGAAGCCTAAGTACCCTGGTTCGAGGCTTGATTCCCCAGGTCCCACGTTAGCCAGATGCACAATGGGGCGCACGCATCTGGAGTTCATTTGCAGTGGCTGGAGGCCCTGGCGCGCCTATTCTCTCTCTCTCTCTCTCTCTCTCTCTCTGTCTCTTTCTTTCTCTGTCTGGTGCTTTCACATAACTAAATAAAAATAAACCAAAGAAAATTTTTTAAAAAAACCAGAAAACTGGTGTTGGTCATATTTTCTGTTTATATTCTCATTTTTAAAAAGATTGAGTTCAAAGAATGCATAGTGTTTTACGTTTTGACAACAGGCATTTTGGCACATCTCTTTAATCCCATCACTCAGGAGGCAGAGATAGGAGGATCGCTGTGAGTTTAAAGCCAGACTGAGACTACATAGTGAATTCCAGGTAAGCCTGGACTAGTGTGAGACCCTACCTCAAAAAAAAAAAAAAAAAAAGTATTGAAATATCCTTAAAAATTCCAAGATGCTTCCAATTTATATAATACCCACCTGGAGTAGTCATACTCCAAGTCTCCAAGGTCCCCATATGAAACAAAGGATTATCTGTAATGTAATTTGTATCTAAGTTTTAAAAACTATTTTTTTTAAGACAGCCCAAGAGAGAGACAGAGAGAGAGAATGAGCGCGCCAGGGCCTCAGCCTCTGCAATAGAACTCCAGATGCTTGCACCACCTAGTGGGTAAGTGCACCCTTGCACTGCCTCACCTTTGTGCATGTGGTTTACATGGGAGCCGGAGAGTCAAACATGGGTCCTTAGGCTTTGCAGGCAAGCGCCTTAACCGCTAAGCCATCTCTCCAGCCCTATATCTAAGTTTTTTAATGAGTTAATTTTGCATTATAAAATTTTCCATTTATAAACATATAATTGAACAAACAAAACAAAATGTCCTGGTTTTTATTGCAGGCGACAGACTTCTTACTGCTCAGCCTGCTGACCTTTGAAGTATATTCAGTAAACTTTCTTTCATTAATTAATTTTTAATATGTCAAAAACATACACACACGCACTTATACCCACAGTAGGAATCCTGAGCGCTTGGTTAGGGCTTTTCTGTTAGTTTAAATGTGTCATAACCAAAGATTTTAATGAGCTTTACTCTCATTTTTATTTTTCTACTTAAAGACATCCATTGCTCTTTAGATTTTCATTCCTTCATTCCCACAGCATCAAAATTTTTCTTTGTTTTGGATCATTATCTCTGGTACATAAGTAAGCTGTAATTGCCAGGCACTATATGAAAATTAAAACTTAGATTGTTAAAATGCTCTGGTGTCACAACTCTCTCTGGCCACCATCCCATTTCTCTGCTTCCATGGTAGCAAAGCCCTCAAAATAATTACCTGTGCTCCCCCTCCCCACAAGTCTGCTCTTCCTCCCCTTCCCTGAACATCTGTGCAAGGTTGCTTTGCTCCCTATACACCACCAAAAGGTCTCTATCTTGTGGAAGTCGGTGGCACGTGTCTGCTGGCTCCTCCAATGGCCAGCTCCCAGTCTGCATTTTGTTTGACCCACCAGCAGCATGGACGGAGTTGATCATTGCTCCCTGGTGATCCTGTTCTTCACTGGGCTTCAAGTGGTCCCTCCTCACTGTCCCACCCTCCAAACACCACGCTGCTCTTGACTTGGTCCACAGAGCTTCTCTTTATCTGTAGCTGGGACCTCAGGCCCACTGAAACCCTTCTTCCTATCTTATCTTTTCTCCAAAGCACTCTCTCACTGGTTTTTGTCCAGTCTCATGGCTGTGCATGTCCCGTGGACACCACGGGAGCCCCAGCTCAGGCCTCTCGCCTGAATTGCAAGACTCCCAGAGCCCACTGCCCACTGGCCATGTCCACTCCCACGATGTTTCAAAAGGTATCTTATTGGGACTCTGTTCAAGCCTAACCTGGCTCTATCTTCTTTGACTTACTCAACCTATTACTAAATTCATGCATCCAGTGTTTATACTCAGCTGTTTAAGTTTCCCATTTCATTTTGTGGTATTGGTCTTTCCCTAATGACTCTGTTCTGAACCACTCCTTCATATCCATGTCGCCTGGCTCCTCAGGTCTGCGGGGATTTGCTCACATAACCTGTCTCAAGGCTTCCCCTGAGTACCAGTCCACCTCAGACCTCCCCAGTCCCCCCTTCTTATCTTTTCCTCCACAGCATTTAACACCATTATTTATCTGTCTGATAGCTGTCTCTCCCCACTGGCTTTGAAGAACAGAGAATTTCCTCCTGCTTTCTCCCCCTGGCACACTCCAGACATTCAGTAAATACGATCTGAATGCATCGATTGCAAACTGAGTGTGCCACACGACCTGTAAGATTTCCTGTGCAACCCGGGGTCACCTCCACCTAGCTGGTCATTCCCCACAGCCATGTCTTCTTTCCAGAACATGCAAGCATTTCCCCTTTCTCCTTTTCAACACTCCTCTTCCCTGGGCACGCTTTTTTTTTTTTTTTTTTTTTTAAATCATTGGTCTTGTCACAGTGATTTCTAATGTATTTCTAAGCAAGCCTGCTTCCCTTCCCGCGGCTCCTTGAGGCAACGACTGTATCTCATCTATTCTAAATCCCCAGTACCTTGAACAGTATCTGGAATTTGTTCAACACCAGCGAAATGTCAGCCGGAATGAACTGCCTGTACTCAGAAGAGGGGTGCAGATGTAGACTGTGAGGGCTCAGGATGACTGATTTAATCTGTTCTGCTGTGTGTGGGGGAGGGTGTAAGGAGGGGGGTCACGTCGAAGGACCATATCTCTCAGCTTGCTGAGTCATGAAATCAGAAGATGTTTATGAGCCACGTGCAAGTCCTCAGAGACCAAAGAAGTGTGAGCAATTGCCGGGTTTCCTCCACTTCCTGCTCTTGCACGCAGTTCAGGCTCCCAGCCCCCCGCCCCCCAAAGGAAGGACCCCAGCCCGGCAGCTCCTGGGTTCTTGTCTCGGCCTCCTCTTCCCTCTGCAGCGTCGCTGGGCCCAAGGCCGCTCCCCGGGTCCTTTCTTGCTGCGGACTGCTGCAGACTGTCTTGCGAAGCGCCCTGCCCTGCTCACATGCTCTTTCCTTTGATGCCTCCGCTGACCTGCCAGCTCTACCCGTGAAAATACCACCAGGCCTATCATTTGAGAGAGCTTTTAGAACCACCGTCACCTTTCATTCACTTGGAAACTCCTCTCACGCTTGCTGCCACATCCTTCCACTGCATGTACTATTTACTTAACTTGTTTTTTTGGTTTTGTTTTTCTCCTTAAAAATCAGGGCTGGGGCTGGAGAGATGGCTTAGCCGTTAAGCGCTCGCCTGTGAAGCCTAAGGGCCTCGGTTCGAGGCTCGATTCCCCAGGACCCACGTTAGCCAGATGCACAAGGGGGCGCACGCGTCTGGAGTTCATTTGCAGTGGCTGGAGGCCCTGGCACACCCATTCTCTCTCTCTCTCTCTCTCTCTCTCTCTCTCTCTCCCTCTCTCTCTCTCTGTCACTCTCAAATAAATAAAATAAACAAAAAAATTAAAAAAAATCAGGGCTGGAGAGATGGCCTAGCGGTTAAGGCACTTGCCTGAAAAGCCTAAGGATCCTAGTTCAATTGCCCAGTGCCCAGTAAGCCAGATGCACAAGGCGGCGTCTATGTCTGGGATTTGTTTGCACTGGCTGGAGACCCAGGCATGCCCATTCTCTCTTTCTCTCGTCCTCTTTCCCTCTCCGTCTCTCAAGTAAATACAATATTTTTTTTAAAAAAAAATCAGAGATGAGCCAGGCATGGTGGCGCATGCCTTTAATCCCAGTACTCTGGAGGCGGAGGTAGGAGGATCGTCATGAGTTCAAGGCCAACCCAGAGACTACAGAGCGAATTCCAGGTCAGCCTGGGCTACAGCGAGACCCTACCTCAACCGCCCCCCTCCAAAAAAAATCAGAGATGATGACATCAAAATAAAAGAGACTAACCAAGGGAGGGAGGGAATACGATGGAGAGTGGATTTGTGAAGAGGAAAGTGGGGAAGAGGATGGAATTATCATGGTTTATTGTCTGTAAGTATAGAAGTTGTCACTAAAAAAATGCCAATAAGTTAATAAAACCAGTTTGCGTTTCTTCTTTACTTAGAGAAAGAAATAATATCAGTGTAGGCAACGGTTTGTTGTGCAATATGGTTTTTTTTTTTTTTTGTAAAATACACTAAAATTAACATAAAACAGTAAAAAGTTTTTTTAAAAAATTCCACCTAAAATTCGATCGCGGACATCACTTAGGAGGCCCAGACTTCACACAGTGCCTTCACTCCGCTCAGGCTGCAGCACACCCCCAGGGCCGCATTTCCAGTTGACGGTAGGGCCTCCAGCTGACTTACTGACTGAGGGACACCAGCCCTGAGCCTCTAGGGCAGGAGACGCGCTTTCCCAACACCGTGCTCCACTTCCCATAAGATGTCCCAGCAGCAGGGCTGACTCGGCCCAGCTCGGGGGTCACCTGTCCCCTCTCACAAGCTGTTTTTCCTCTTAACTTCCTGCGCCTTCTACTCAGTGTCCAAACACCTCTATCCCACTGCTGTTGAGCTGCCCATTTTGCTCCCCGGCAAGAGAGCCCTGTTGCACCCAAATGACACCCATCTTTGTCACCTTGAAGTTTCCTTAGTGTTTGGTATGTTTAGATATGTGGAATTAGTACATAAGTCTCTCATGTCTGTGCTTTCACGTCTCCTCTGCCAACTTCTCCTTTAAGGGAAGGAATATCTAAAATTAGAACCTCCGATTTCTCTCGCATGTTTAGAAGGCAAGGCATTGCATGCCCGAGTGACAGGTGAGTGAGTACACAAATCAATAAATGATTGCATACATGAGTTGCTTACAACTAAGGCAAGGAAAAAGCAGTATGGGGAGTTATGTTGTTAGTATTTCTGTTGCATTCAAAAAAATAACTTAAATATAAGTTGCTCAGAGGTAACATTGCTCCAGAGCCAGTTGAACCTGTTCCAGGTATGAAACATAAGCTATTCTTCATTCAGAAGTAGTGTAAAAAAAAAAATCCAGCTATACTTAGTATTGGCCACAGACGATTTTTTTAAATTATTTATTTTTATTTATTTATTTGAGAGCAACAGACAGAGAGAAAGAGGCAGAGAGAGAAAGGAAGAGAGAATGGGCGCGCCAGGGCCTCCAGCCACTGCAAACGAACTCCAGACGCGAGCGCCCCCTTGTGCATCTGGCTAACCTGGGTCCTAGGGAATCGAGCCTCAAACCGGGGTCCATTAGGCTACACAGGCAAGCGCTTAACTGCTAAGCCATCTCTCCAGCCCCGGCCACAGACAATTTATAGCAAAGGTACACTTGCTAATCTGTTTGAAGGTCAAGTAGGAGGAAAAAATTGATAAATATGTCTGTGATTATTTCAGGCTATAAACATTGCCACATTCAGCAGTTAACCCTATCATGTCTACTCTTACAGGGGTAAAACTATTAGTCTATGTCGCAGTTACGCTCTCATTGCTGACACGAAACACCAGACCAAAAGCGACCAAAAGCAGTTTATGGGAGGAATGTTTTCACTTTGGCTTATAGACTCGAGGGAAAACTCCTTAGTGGTGGGGGAAAGGGTTGGTATGAATAGAGAGAGGATATCACCTCTGCCACAGCAGGGGGAAAACAGCAGCATGAGAGGAAGCCTCTTTCTGGCAAGGAGCTGGCTACCCTTCCTCGTGCAAAGCTCCACCTCCCAAACTACACCAGCTGGGAATCAAACATTCAGAACACATAAGTTCTGGGGCGGGGGGGAACACCTGATCCAAACCACCGCAGTCTATACTGTCGATATTATGGCACACTGTGCACAGATAGAAGGTAGGAGCTCTTGTCTTACACTAATTAGAATGCTTGTCTCTTTGCCCACTTAGTTCGCTCTGCCTTTCAGAGTGTGTCATCTTCATGGTGTTGTCTGTCCTGGCTCCTGGGGAAGAACCTGTTATCCTCATTTAACAGTCACCCCAAGTGACTCAGATGCAGGTGGCCACAGACGGCGCTTTGTGTAAACTCACACGGGGATGTGTTCCAGGGATGAAAGCTCTGTTGTACTCATTTGGATGTCTAAGGCCGACAAGCTACCCATGTGTAGTGGACACTTGATAAATGAATAAGAGCTTAGTGAATGAACGACCTCAGCTACTGTGTGACCAAGCGTGCGTGTCCATGCTCCTGCAAAGACCGACCCTTCTTTTCGTTCTTCAGGCACAATTATGCAGCCACCACTTTCTTATTATTCACCTTGCACATGACATCAAACCTTTATTTTAGCATTGATATATGCACTGTAATTTATTGAGCTTATTTTTCAGATAATATCTAGTTTACAAAA
The DNA here is from genome assembly GCA_036346955.1 of Dipus sagitta. Lineage (NCBI taxonomy): Eukaryota > Metazoa > Chordata > Mammalia > Rodentia > Dipodidae > Dipus > Dipus sagitta. The sequence continues at coordinate 24,025,450 of CM070784.1, read as the reverse complement.
CCCACTTACAAGAGTGATGATGTCTGTGCTCACATAATTCAAAAACATGGGGACCAAAGCCCCAAGTAGGAAAGTTCAAGTCACCTGTAAGCCTGCTGTCAACTTGAGCACAGGCTGTGTGAGTGAATCACGCACGCACACACACACACGCACACACACACACACCGAGAGAGAGAGAGAGAGAGAATGAGAGAGAGAGAGAGAGAGAGAGTCTCATGTATCCCAGGCTGGCTCCAGCTACCTATGTAACAGAGAATGACCTTAAACTTCTTCATCTCTTGCTTCCCAAGTGCTGGGATTACAATCATGAGCCATTGTGCCTGGTTTATATGGTACAGAGGATTGAACTCAGGGCCTATGAAGGATAGGCAAGCGCTTTACCAACTGAGCTATATCCCAAGCCGTACAGTTTTTTTTTTTTTTTTGAGGTAGGGTCTCACTCTAGCCCAGCCTGATCTGGAATTCACTCTGTAGTCTCAGGCTGGCCTCGAACTCATGGCTATCCTCCTACCTCTGCCGCCCGAGTGCTGGGATTAAAAGCGTGCGCCACCACGCCTGGCTACAGTTTTAAATTAACAAAATTCTCTCTTACTACTTCATTTTTGGAGAGATTTTTAAAAGACAGACTAGTTTTACATGTCCTATAGGTTTTTAAAAAATATTTATTTATTAGATGCCGGGCGTGGTGGCACATGCCTTTAATCCCAATACTTGGGAGGCAGAGGTAGGAGGATCGCCGTGAGTTCGAGGCCACCCTGAGACTACAGAGTGAATTCCAGGTCAGCCTGGGTTAGCGTGAGACCCTACCTCAGAAAACCAAAAAAAAAAAAAAAAAAAAAAATTATTTATTTGAGAGAGAGAGGGAGAGAGAGAGAGAATGGGCATGCCAGGCCTTCAGCCCCGCTCAGAATGAACCCAGACGCATGTACCACCTTGTGAATCTGGATTATGTGGGTCCTGGGCAATCAAACCTGGGTCCTTTGGCTTTGCAGGCAAGTGCCTTAACTGCTAAGTCATCTCTCCAGCCCTGTCTTATAGGTTTTGACATGTGTAAAGAGCAAAGTATTTTTCAGGTAGGTTTCTAATTAGCATGTTTATTCTACTCATCAAGGCTCTTGCTCAAGCAGCACAAACCAAGTATCAATAAACAAATCACTCCCAGACATCCTTAAGGAACAGAAGGGAAAGTGAAGAACAGAGACAGCCAGTGGGCATGAGCCGGGCGAGGAACTACCCTGCCAGCTACCTGCCTGGCTGGCCTACTCTGCTGGAGACTTAAAGCAACTGGGGAGAGTAGCTTTGTTTTCCCCTGTGTTCCGGAACGTGGTTACGTAACAGTTGCCGAAGCTGACTGTAGACTGACAGTGGGTGGAGAAGGAGCCCTTTCAGCTTTCCTCTAACTTCCTTCAGCAAATCACTGATGGGGTCAGTTCCTAAGACTGGGAACAGGATGCCTAAAGCTGGGGAGGGGTTAGATGAATGGTCTGAGTTGGGGTATGCCTCAAGATGCATTCACCAGGCCTCCGGCTGCAGTTCATGCAGCAGTCTCTGCCTCTCTCCAGTTCCTGCCCTGGGCCCTGGCAGGCTGGCCTGCAGCAACTAATTCCCCGTGGCTCTGGCTTCAGACTGTCAGTTCAGCGGGGAGAGCAAGCTGGAGATCTGAGGAGGGCGTGTGGTAGATACTCATTTCTCTGGCTCCTTCCCTGCGGGGCTGCTGTGGGCTGCTGAATTCCTGAGCCAGAGAACTCAGAGCTCTTGTTCTCCCTCTCTCTCTCTCTCTCTCTCTCTCTCCCCCTTTTTATCCTCCTCCAGCTTCGATTTCTGTTTGCATTCTTGCTTGTTCTATAACACTGTGCAAGTTTTTCTAACTCCCCTATGCCCTGTCCATCCCTCCCACTGTCCCAGCTGAGTGTGTCACCCATTTCCTCCAGGGGCCTGACTAATCTTTGAACTCTGTGTAGGGCTGTAAGTTCCTCTGTGAGGGAAAACAGTCAAGATCAGGAGAGATGAGGACTGTCAGGAAGTTCTCCTGCTTTCCACTGAAGCTGAGGGTGACTAGAATGACCTGATAAATGACCTCCAGGAATCCCTAGATATCTCTAAAGAGAGAATGGGCACCTGGACTGGCCATCCAAGGACATCAAGTGACCTTACAGTGATAGTGAGAGAGAGAGGCAACTCCTTACAGGGGATCACAATGATTAACATAAAAGCGAGGGCTGGAGAGATTGCTTAGTGGTTAAAGCACTTGCCTGCGAAGCCTATGGACCTAGGTTCAATTCCCCAGTACCCACATAAACCAGATACACAAAGTGGTGCATGTGTCTGGTGTTTATTTGCAATGGCTAGAGGCCCTGGTGCACCCATTCTCTCTCTCTCTCTCTCTCTCTCTCTTTGTCTCTCTCTCTCTCAAATAAATAAATAAATTAAATATTTTTAAAGTGAGAGAACAGAAGCTGGACCCAATGTTCAAAATCACCCACGCGTGCTCATGTACACACAGGTATATATGTATACACAGCTATGTAATGTTATTAAAAATAGAATATAAATATCATTACTTTGTCAGTAAGATTCACTCTTTTTCTTTGTCCACTCCCATTACCATCTTTTGTTCCTCCTCCCTCAGCCCCTCTCCACTGAACACCCCCCTTTTTAAAAAACATTTTAAAAATTTATTTGAGAGAGAGTGAGAGACAGAAAGAGGCAGATAGAGAGAAAGAGAATGGGCGCACCAGGGGCCTCCAGCCACTGCAAACGAACTCCAGACACATGCACCACCTTGTGTACATGGCTTATGTGGGTCCTGGGGAATCAAACTGGGGTCTTTTGGCTTGGCAGGCAAGCGCCTTAATTGCTAAGCCATCTCTCCAGCCCTGAACTCTTTTTTTTTTTTCCAACTCATCTCTCTTCTATTTGGATGTCCTCCTCTCTCTCTCTCTCTCTCTCTCTCTTTCTTTCTTTTCTTTTTGCCCTCCTCCATCATCTGTGACGGAGTGTTGATGGGCCCGTTGTCGTGCAGGTCTTGTGCAGGTAATGACAGCCGCTCCTACCATCCGTGGACTCACATTCTGCCCTCCCCCCCTCCCCACAATGTCCCTGGGCATTGGGGGACACGACACAGATGTCTCATTTGGTGCTGAATACTCAAAGGTCACTTATTTTCAGCACATTGACTAGGTCTGAGTGAGATTCTTCTAGGACAGAAAATCCAAAATAGTGGTGACTTAGAGCAGTTTGTTTCTCTGTCGTGTGAATGACAGTTAGTTCAGGACTCCTCTGTGGTAACAGGAACCAAGACTCCTCCATCTTGCTGCTCTGTCAGCTTGTGCTCCAGACTTCATGTCGGCAGTTCCAGCCGGTAGGGACAGCTCCCAGATTTGCACATACCATGTCTGTTTCCATCTCTTTGTCCAGAGTTTAGGCCTGTGGCCATATCTCTTGGGGAATACCTTTGTTTCTAATGACTACGTGAGGATGTTGAAAAATGAGGAGTTGAACTATAAAGAAAATAGAGGAGAATAGAAATTGGGACAACAGCTGGGCGTGTTGGCACACGCCTTTAATGCCAGCACTCGGGGAGGCAGAGGTAGGAGATCACCATGAGTTCGAGGCCACCCTGAGACTACATAGTGAATTCCAGGTCAGCCTGGGCTAGAATGAGACCCTACCTGGAAAAAAGAAAGAAAGAAAGAAAGAAAGAAAGAAAGAAAGAAAGAAAGAAAGAAAGAAAGGAAGGAAGGAAGGAAGGAAGGAAGGAAGGAAGGAGAAGAAAGAAATTGGGACAACATGTGTGACTTCTGTCAAAACATGTGATTTTGTAACCTGTTCTCTTCCTCATTCAGGTATTTCCTTTTTTTCTTTCTTTTTTTTTTCCCCTCTGGGTTTTCGAGGTAAGGTCTCACTCTAGCCCAGACTGACCTGGAATTCACTATGTAGTCTCAGGGTGGTCTCTAACTCATGGTGATCCTCCTACCTATCTATGCCTCCCAAGTGCTGGGATTAAAGGCATGCACCACCATGCCAGGCCCTTTTTTTATTTGAGAGAGGCAGAGGGGGTTGGGCAAGCCAGGGCCTCTAGCCACTGCAAATGAACTCCAGACACATGTGCCACCTGTGCATCTGGCTTTTTGTGGGTACTGGGGAATTGAACCTGGATCCTTTGGCTTCGCAGGCAAGCTCCTTAACCACTGAGCCATCTTTAAAACTAGTTTTGCTTTGATAACTTCTTGTTAGTTACAGCTAACAGTGTTATATTCTTTGGGTCTCCTAACCAAAATCACCCATGAGAAACATTAGATTATACCAAGAATCCAACCCAAGACTAGCACAATTTGGGGCTTCCTCAAGCCAACCCAGTGGGCTCACAAATCTCACAGCGTTAGAGCTAGAAACTGCAGAGAACATTTGACTTGAGAGACACAGCAACGACAGGTCCAGGAGCCCTCTGAGCCCATTGCAGTCTCACTGCAGGGGCTGCTTTTGCAGTAGAGCCTGATGTTGGCAACTTCACGTGACTGGAGTGTGTCTGCTTCATACATACCTTTTACAGCCCACTTTAGGCAGATGTGAGTGTGCGTGTGTGGCCCCTGGCTACACATCCATTTCCAGAAAGAAACACTTGACTGCACCTTTTTTTTTTTTTTCAAATTTTTATTAACAATTCCATGATTATAAAAAATATCCCATGATAATACCCTCCCTGGCCCGGACTGCGCCTTTTTCTAAGAGGTTAGTGACGCTGCTGTGAGTGGAGCCATACATCCTCTGTGGGAGAAGAAACTTCCACGGGTACTCTTTACCATGCCATTGGGTTGCCTTTTCCAGTAACAAATATGGCCAATTTTATTTATGGGACCAGTAGGAAAAACAGCCCTTGGCTCAGAGAATTTGGTTTATTAAGCCAGAGTAAAACAACCAAAAAATGAACAACAACAACAAAAAAGTGCCTGAGCCGGGCGTGGTGGTGCACGCCTTGAATCCCAGCACTCGGGAGGCAGAGGTAGGTGATCGCCGTGAGTTCAAGGCCACCCTGAGACTACATAGTGCGTTCCAGGTCAGCCTGGACTAGAGTGAGACCCTACCTTGAAAAAAAAAAGTGTCTAGGGCTGGAGGGATGGCTTAGCGGTTAAGGCATTTGCCTGCAAAGCCAAAGGACCCTGGTCCGATTCCCCAGGACCCACGTTAGCCAGATGCACAAGGGGGTGCACGCGTCTGGAGTTAGTTTGCAGTGGCTAGAGGCCCCGGTACACCCATTCTCTGTCCCTCTCTCCTTCTCTCTCTCTCTCTCCCTCTTTCTCTGTTAAATAAATAAGTAAATAAATAAACAAACCAATAAATAAATAAATATGTCTAAAGCAATGCGAAATAGAAACTATCTCCAATTCCAGATCAAGGGAAGCTGAAAAATGAGAGTGATGGGATTTTCCCATTATTATGGAATGATTTACTGCCTATGCAGGCTTGTTATGATTTAAAGGATCAACAGCTAATTTCTTTTTAAAAAATGTTCTTGAATCCTAGAGTTATCAAAATCATATTCTGGATACATGGCAAAGGTGGCGTAGTGGAAGGAGATTCTAATTAAAATAACATCTCACTGGGGAGGGGATACGACGGAGAAGGGAGTTTCAAAGGGGAAAGTGGGGGGAGGGAGGGTACTACCATGGGATATTTTTTTATAATCATGGAAGTTGTTAACAAAAAAAAAATTTGGAGGAAAAAAATAACATCTCACAATAAGATTTTCTGAGAGAAACCAATGTGCCTATGAGTGACAGAAAATGTTCTTAACTTCAGCTGCTCTATCCCTGTTATTTTAATCATTATCTTCTCTGTCTCGTGGCTCTGGAAGGTGCAATCATTTAATGAACAGGAGTTATCTGCATTAGTCTGTTATAATTATTAGGCCCCAGAGAGCCCGAGGTTGTTAGTCCCCAAGGTGCTATCTCAGCCAGATGGCTTAAGAGTTGTGCACAGCTCTGCTGAGTGGGCGAATTGGTGAGTCACCATGTAACTCTACCCGTTTGTGTGGGCAGAACATTGTTTGACTTGAACCTGGCAGAGGCAATTAGAAGATATCACTCTGGAACACTCTTAACAGAACCACTAGTTCTCAAAGATTATAAAATGCTAACAGGAACTGGATCACAGAAGCGACCGTTTGGTTCTTGGTATGCCTTACCCTCTGACCGTCCGTTGGTGACAGTGGTTGGAGAATTCATGGCACCAAATTTGGGATCTCCATGCAGTAGTTTGACATCTGTTGGCTTGTTGGCTGAGCCGTGCAGACATTACGGTACACAGAGAAGCAAGCAGACGCGTTCCCCTATAGGACGCAGAAGAGATGGGCTAGTCACTATCCATCACTGACAAAATGCCCAGGGAGACAACAACCTCAAAGAAAGAAAGACTCATTTAGGCCCACGTTTCAGAGGTTTTAATTCAAGACCAGTTCACTGCGTTGCTATGTGCCTGCGGTGATGCGGTGATCTTGCTGGCAGGGGTGTGTGGCCAAAGCCGCCTCTCCTCATAGGGGCAGGGAGGAAAACGGGCTCTCATGTGTCTGGTGACAAGATAATGTCTTTTTTAAAAATTTATTTATTTGAGAGAGACAGAGAGAGAGAGAGAGAGAGAGAGAGAATGGGCGCACGCCAGGGCCTCCAGCCACTGCAAAGGAACTCCAGATGCGTGCGCCCCCTTGTGCATCTGGCTAGCGTGGGTCTTGGGGAGTTGAGCCTCGAACTGGGGTCCCCAGGCTTCACAGGCAAGTGCTTAACCGCTAAGCCATCTCTCCAGCCCAAGGTAACGTCTTTTAAAGGTACTCCGTTATTGGCCTACTTCCTCTAACCAGGCCCTAGCTCCTAACAGCTATGGGTTAGTTCACCCATTGACTGAATTAGCACCCTCCTTATCCAGTTACCTCTCAATAACATCACCAGCAGTGGACCAGGCCTTCAACACATGAGCCTTTGCAGAGGGGGTGGGAAATACTTACATATCCAAACCATAACCGAGCATCTTCAGGAATTCATTTCTTCCTTCCTTCCTTCCTTCCTTCCTTCCTTCCTGCCTTCCTTCCTTCCTTTCTTTTTTTAGAGAGAGAGAGAGAGAGAGGGAGGGAGGAGAGAATTGGCATGCTAGGGCCTCAGCCACTGCAATCGAACTCCTGATGCTTTCACCACCTAGTGGGCACGTGCGACCTGGTGCTTGCCTCACCTTCATGCATCTGGCTTAGGTGGGATTTGGAGAGAGATCAAACCTGGGTCCTTTGCAGGCAAGTGCCTTAACTGCTAAGCCATTTCTCCAGCCCTTTATTATTTATTTATTTATTTTTACGTTTTTAGAGAGAGAGAGAGAGAGAGAAAGACAAAGAGCAGGAATTTTTTATGAATAAGATACTGAAACTTATGACCAGCAGCTATCTTCACTGCATACTAGAGTCTGACACATTACTCCAACCCCAAGAGGCTTAAAATCATTCCCTAGCGTGAGGAATCCTAATGTAGCTTAGTTAGGTTCCCCAGGCTCAAGCTGTCTCCTAAGGTTACTGCTGTCTCGCTATCAACCGAGGTTGATATATGAGCCAACAGCTTCACGGATGGTGGCACCCGTATCTCACAGACGCTCAGTCACTGGGCTGTTGCACTTCATGGTCACTTGAGTTTTTCCACAGAGCTGACTCGGGATATGGCAGCACCTTTGCATGGGGCAGTGATGAGACAGAGGCATAGGAGAGGACGGGGCACAAGCAGGAAGGAGGCGAACATTTGTCTCAAACGTGATATGCGGGGCCGGAGAGATGGCTCAGCTGCTAAAGCACTTGCTTGCAAAGCATGATGGCCTGGGTTCAGTTCCCCGGAACCCATGTAAAGCCAGATGCACAAAACAGCGCGTGCGTCTGGAGTTTGTTTGCAGCAGCAAGAGGCCCTGGTGCTCCCATTATTTCTCTCTCATTCTCTACCTTTCTCCCCCACAGCCTTACAAATAGATAAGGTTTTTTTGTTTTGTTTTGTTTTTGTTTTTGTTTTTCGAGGTAGGGTTTCACTCCAGTCCAGGCTGACCTGGAATTCACTGTGTAGTCTCAGGGTGGCCTCGAACTCACGGCGATCCTCCTACCTCTGCCTTCCGAATGCTGGGATTAAAGGCGTGCGCCACCACGCCCATCTAAATAAGTATTTTTTTAGAAGGTGATCTGACAGCACCGTTGCATGTTCTCTTTGCCAGCAGTAAGCCCAGAGCGCACGGAGGGGAGGGGTTTCACCGGGCATGACTATCTATCAGCGTGGGTTTCATGCGGGGTAGAGATGGCCAGCAGAACAGTCCCGAACCGAGCAGAGACCGCAGGTCCTCGTGTCCCTGCCTTTTAGCCTCGAAGCAAGGGGTTCCTTCTAAGAGCTAAAGTCTGCAGATAGCCGTGTACCTTCCGACCACCTCTCTGTGAGGCTCCCTTCCACAGCGGGTCATCGTTGGGAGTAATTTTACTTTATAGAAACATTTAACAAGAATTAGCAATATTCTTAAGAACTAAAACAAAACCAACTCTATTTGATTTTAAAACTTGGTCATTTAAGCCAGGCATGGTGGCTCACACCTTTAATCCCAGCTCTTGGGAGGCAGAGGTAAGAGGATTGCCGTGAGTTCGAGGCCACCCTGAAACTACATAGTGAATTCCAGGTCAGCCAGGGCTAGAGTGAGACCCTACCTCGAAACACCAAACAAACAAACAAACAAACAAAAACGTGGTCATTTCTCCTCAACATGGATGAACCTTTACAACATTGTTCTTTATTTTACTTTTTTTATATTTTATTTTTATTTATTTGACAGAGAAAGAGGGAGAGAGAAAGAGAGAATGGGCACACCAGGGCCTCTAGCCACTGCAAACGAACTTCAGACAAGTGCACCCCCTTGTGCATCTGGCTAATGTGGGTCCTGGGGAATTGAACCTGGGTCCTTTGGCTTTGCAAGCAAACGCCTTAACTGCTAAGCCATCCTTCCAGCCCTATAACATTGTTCTAAGTGAAAAAAAAGTCAGTCACAAAAAGCCAAACACTACAGCATTCCATTCACATAGGGTATCTAAAGCAGTTAAGGGTAAGTAGAATAGTCATTGTTGGGGGGGGGGGAATCTAGGAGGAATGAGTTGATGTTCAATGGCTATATCAATTTTTGTAAGGCAAGAGGCCTACTAATATACTACTCAGCATTAGTATATTCTTTAAAATGTTTGAGGGCTGAAGAGATGACTTAGTAGTTAAGATGCTTGCCTGCGAAGCCTAAGGACCCAGATTCAATTTCCTAGTGCCCACATAAGCCAGATGCACATGGTGGCGCATGTGTCTGGAGTTCCTTTGCAGTGGCTAGAGGCCCTGGCATGCCCATTCTCTTTCTATTCTTAAAAAATAAATAAATAAAAGTTTGAAATTTAAAATTTTTTTTAAAAAATTTTAAATTTTATTTTATTTTCAAGATAGGATCACACTCTAAGCCAGGCTGACCTAGATTTCACTTTGTAGTCCCTCAAACTCACAACAGATCCTCCTGGGTGCTGGGATTAAAGGGGTACACCACCATGCCTGGCTTTTAAAAAAAATTTATTTTCATTTATTTATTTGAGAGTAACAGAGGGAGAGAGAGAGAGAGAGGGAATGGGCGCACTAGGGCCTCCAGCCACTGCACATGAACTCCAGATGCACGTGCCACCTTGTGCATCTGGCTTATGTGGGTCCTGGGGAATTGAGCCTCAAACCAGGGGTCCTTAGGCTTCACAGGCAAGCAGCTTTACCACTAAGCCACCTCTCCCACCCCCATGCCTGGCTTTTTAAGACTTTTTTTCAATTGACAGTTTTCATACATGTACATAATGTATTTTGGTCATCATCCCCTCCCATTGCTTTCTTTCGTCCCTCTTCCCTCATCTCCATTCCACTGAATTCCTTCTTTCAAGCAAGTTCCTCTTCTATTTTGATGTCTTTCCCCTCCTCCATCACCAGTGACAAAATGTCAATGGACCCAGTATGATGCACGTCTCGTGCAGGTGCGGCAGTGGATGGAGAGGTCATAAGTGCAGGAAGCCCCACTTCGTGTCGTGAGGACAGCGTTTCAAAGCATCCTCCCCAGCCTCTCGCTCTCACATTCCTTCAGTTTCCTGGGCCATGGAGGGCGTGATAGAGATGTCTCCTTGAATGTCACTTCTTCTCAGCACTTTAATGAGTTTTGAGTCTCCCCGTTAGTTACCGCCATCTGCAAAAAGAAGCTTCTCTGGTCAAAGATGAGAGCAGCACTAATCTACAGACATCAGCATAAATATTTAGAAGGCAACGTGATGGGCACAACACTTCCACTTAGCAAACTAAATTTAGTAGTAACTTTCCTTAGGGCCTGTGACCTTCCCAGTCATAAGCTTTTGAAAAATTTATTTGTTTACTCATTTATTTGAGAGAAAGAGACAGAGAGAGTAAGTATGGGTATACCAGGCCCTCCTGTTACTGTAAACCAACTCCAGATGCATGCACCATTTTGTGCATCTGGCTTTACATGGGTACTGGGGACTTGAACCCAGGCCATCAGGCTTTGCAAGCAAGTACCTTTAACAGTTGAGCCATCTCTCTAGCCCAGTCATAGGCTTTTGATTAGGTTCTCAGTGCCAAGCAAGAACTCTCCTGGAGGGGGCCTAAAGTCCAGAGAGCAGTTGGTTCACCGTACAACAAACAGGCCGCTATTTCACCAGTGGACAGCTCCCGCCTAGGTGGCCAGTTGGAATGCTTGCAGAGTTCATTGCTGCTTAAAACTATTGATGACTCCCCCCCCCGCCCCCGCCCGCTGCCACAGCAAGCTGCCTAGTACTGTCCAGCGCTATGACGGCTAACCAGAAGGGAGGAGGCTTCCAGCTCAGTTCCAATTTTATTTCTCTTGTCCTGCAGCCAAAGCATGACATATCTTCAGTTCTGGTAAGCAGCTAAGAGCATTGGCAATAGGCTGTATTGTTTTGGGGGCCCCAGGGACCTTCCTGACCAACATCTCACTAGGGGGTATGCCACACCTGGCATTGGGATTTCCCTGTAACAACATGTGACTTCTGAGAGTAGCATTATCCATCCCCACAGGGTACTTCTGCCCAAATGAGTTAGTAAATTTTATGTTATGTTTTTACCATAATGAAAATCCTTTATAGGCCTGGAGAAATGGCTTAGCAGTTAAGGCACTTGCCTGCAAAGCCTAAGGACTCAGGTTTGATTTCTCACATAAGCCAGATAGATGCACAAGGTGGTACATGTGTCTGGAGTTCATTTCCAGTGGCTGGAGGCCCTGGTATGCCCATTCTCTCTATCTGCCTTTCTCTCTCTCTCTCTCTCTCTCTCTCTTCTCAGAATAAATAAAGAAAATATTTTATAAAAAAGGCATTCATAATCATTCATTATTATTACTGTTATTCCTTCTAATTTTAATAGAACATTCTGAAACACTAGCATGGATAGCACGTGGGAGGCTCTGGATTTGATCCCCAAACAAAACAAGACACAATAAAAGAGAATTTTCATTGTTTTTAGTGTGTGGATGTTTGATGGGTGTATGTGTTCATGTATGTGAATACAGGTGTGCATGCACACACACACACACACACACACACACACACCATGATGCACGTGTGGAGATCAGAGGATAACTTCCAGTGTCAGGCCGTGCCTTGCACCTTGCTTGAGGCAGAGTCTCTCATTAGTCAGTGCTGCGTTGGCCAGCGAGCTGGCCCTTGAACCTCCAGGAGATTCTCCTGCCTCGGCCCCCCATCTTCCATAGGTGTACTGGGATTACAGACACCCAACACAGCATCCGGCTTTTTCGTGGGCTCTGGAGATCCGAACTCAGGTACTCACGTTTGCATGACAAGCATTTTATCCACTGAGTCATCTTCCCAAACCCCAAGATTTTGAGATTTTTATTTCATTTTATTTATTCATTTATGTTGGTTTTTTTTTTGAGGTAGGGTCTTGCTCCAGCCCAGGCTCACCTGGAATTCACTTTATGCAGTCTCAGGCTGGCCTTGAACTCAAAGTAATCCTCCTACCTCTGCCTCCCGAGTGCTGGCATCAAAGGCATAGCCCCACCATGCATGGCTAGATTTTGAGTTTTTTATTTTGGTCCTCAGAGATCCTGCTTCTTTCAGTCTTAGACCTCTCTGGCCCTCTCTGGACTTGAGAACTTGTTTGGTATGCCCACCTTGTGGCAGAGATCTGATTTTAATAGGCCTGAGTCTTAGCTGTAAATTATACCCCACTTGGTTGAAAACTGGGGCAATGCCCCTTCCCTGCCAGACGTGTCAAACCTGCTGTTTCCGGGCCAGGGCTGCTACGAATGCAGCCCAACACAAAAACATAAATTTGCTTAATGCATTATATGAATTTTTTTGTGACTTTCTCTTGTAACTTGATTGTACAGTTTTGAGCATCAACTTTGACAACATTGTGTCATAGTGTCAAAAGGTGGGACACACCCAGGTGGATGGATGGATGGACAGACAGACAGAAGAAGGAAGAAAGCCTCAGAACTTGGCACGAATAGTGCCAAGGTTGAAACCAGCAGTGAAGCTTCCTTCACTGGAATGTCATAAACCAGAGAAAGTATATTCTCCTCAGAGACTAACCGAACCTAATGACAGCCCACAATTGACACTGCTGAATTTTTCATTTTTCTTCTTTTTTTAAAGTTTTTATTTACGGTACATATAGACAATATACCATAATCATAGTAATCCCCCCATTTTTCTTAAGGAGGAAAACAGTCCCGAGTAGATGGCTCAGCAGTTAAAGGTGCTTGCTTGCAAAGCCTAACAGACTGGATTCGATTCCCTAATACCTACAAAAAGCCACATACGCAAAGTGGTACATGTGTCTGGAGTTCGTTTGCAGTAGCAAGAGGCCCTGGCATACCCATACTCACTCTGTCTCTCTCTCTCAAGTAACTAATTTTTTTAAATTAAATTGTTTACGAAGGAGAAAAATCATGTACCTGGCCCTCTCTTAAGTCAGTTTTAGCTGTCACCTGAAGAAGAGGTCCGACAGGACAACACGCATTCAGAAATACCTGGAACCTTCAACTTGCTTCAAGAATTCACTGAGAAACCCAGGCCCAACTGACTCTGTGATTCTGTTTGCAAAGATTAAACGCTTGGCAAGAGAGATAGGCATGCAGGCAAACTTGAGGTGCACGTCTCAGAGCAGAGTGGCTGTATGTGGAAAATCCCGTTACCGGGAAGGTGGTGCCAATGATGGGGAATGACAGCCCTGCTCAGCAGCAGGCAGGTAGGGGCGCTTCTAGGCTGTTTAGCCGTGGCATAGACACCTAACCTCTCTGGGCCTTGAGTTTCCCATTCATGGCAAGGGGGAGTATGCAAGTAATTTCCCTGACATGAAGTTACAGTTATTGATACGAATAGAGCATGCATGACGCACATCAACAATTCACATTCACTGTTTCTTTATCCATGTGAATTATTATCTGCCTTGGGGTTTGAGGACACTCCTAAACAAAGCTGGCTGCCTTGCAGAATGTGCTCATTGGGAGAGTGTTGAGTGGGTCAGCTTAAACTTATCACCAATTCCAGTGAAAAATAACCAGCTCAGAGATCCTGCAACAATGGGGGTGGGCCACCCTTGCAGCAGAAGACAGAATATAGGGGCTGGAGAGATGGCTCAGCGGTTAAGGTACTTGCCTACAAAGCCTAAGGACCTGGATTTGACTCCCCAGTACTCACATAAAGCCAGATGCACAAAGTGTTGTATGCACCTGGAATTCATTTGCAGTGGCTGGAGGCCCCAGTGTGACCATTCTCTCTCTCTCTCTCTCTCTGCTTGCAAATAAATAAATTTTTTTTAAAAGACAGAATTTAGTTAGGATGGGTGGTGCATTTTGCATTGCTGCTGGAAGTCTCCTGTGAAGGTTTTGGAAGGATCTCTCTAAAGGGCATGAATGGAGTTTATTTTTCATGCCCACTCTTGAAATATGCTACAGATGCTATGGGAAACAAGAACAAAACGTGGGAGGCAAAGTTCCTCTATGAGTGTGAGACTTAGGAGACTGCTTCTTAAGCAACTTTGCACTTCTGTTCTTATATTTTAGGATTGTGTACTGCAGGTCTCCATAGCGATACCCTGAAGGTGGTTGAGTGGTTAATGAGCAAAGCAGATGATTCTTGTCTGACACCCTAAGGCCTCTGCTTTGTTATGACCGACTGTTCATTTGCCCCACAAGGCCAAGAAGACATGAGACCAGAAGCTCCCTTTTGGAGTTCCAAGTTGGTCATATGAACAGTGTGTTATTGTAATGAATACCCGAGAAAACTGACTTAAAAGAGGGAAAATCTTGGGTGGATTGGAACTCAGTGGTAGGATGCTCACTTATGCATCAGTATTTAAAAAAAAACAAACAAAGAGAACACACTTGGGCTACAAGGCCACTGAGAAATCCTGCTGGAAATGAGCTGATAACCTCCTCCATGTAGACCAGCTGACAGAAAGCTGGAAGAAGCCATTATGCATGCAGTTCAATGGGAGAGAGAGAAATCACCAGTGAAGATATTCAACAGTGGACACTGCAAGCCTTATATTTTGCCAGCCAGGCCAAATGAGCCAATGGGTGCAATAGTGGCATGTCTGTCATGGTAGGCACCAACTGCCCTCTAATTGGACTGGAGGCCCACTCCATGGGAGGGAATACATCCCTGATGCTGAAAACTTAAAACAGAGGTAGTCATGAGCCCTAGGGGTGTAACATCTGCTGCTGTCTGGCTAAATGTATATACTATGAACATCAAACTGCCCAGTAAGCACTTCTCTTAATGTTCATACCCTTATATTAATGCTACTCTCACTTTTGGTAGAGAACCTTCTCTTTTCAGATGGCAGTGACCTTGGGATGACTCAGAAGGCTTCATGGTTCTGGGAAGAAGTGACAGAGGAGTGCTCAGCACTGCAATATCTCTATCACACCTTCCAAGTCTCAGGGTCCATTGCAGAAGAGGTGGCAGAAAGAATGTAAGAGCCAAAGGAAGGGTAGGACTCCTTACAACGTGCTCCCCCCAGACACAAAATGGCCTGGATATCCATGACCCCACAGTGCCTGACATTACCTACACAAGACCATCATAATAGGAGGAAAAGATGATGACATCAAAATAACTGAGAGGAGGAGGGGATATGATGGAGAATGGAGTTTCCAATGGGAAAGGGGGGGAAGGAGGGCATTACCATGGGATATTGTTTATAATCATGGAAGATGTTAATAAAAAAAAAAAGACAGTTAAAAAAATGGAGGAGAGTTTTCTTTTGGCTCAGAGTTCTAGAGGTTTTAGCAGGCATCTTCTTCAACACAACCCTTTGAAGGTGGCCTGGGCCCAATGTGTCTCTGTGGTGTCAGTTTGGCCCATAGGAAACAGGTACCCTGCACAATTGGCCAAATTGCTATTGGCAGCTCTAACTAGTTCCTGACCTTACTCTGTGCTTACTGAGAATTAAGTACCAAAATGAATGTTTAAAAATTTTTTTTCTTTATTTATTACAGAGAGAATGGGTGCGCCAGGGCCTCTCCCCACTGCAAATAAACTCCAGACACCATGTGCATCTGGATTTTGTAGGTACTGGGAAATCGAATCTGGGTCCTTAGGTTTCATAGACAAATGCCTTAACTGCTAAGCCATCTCTCCAGCCCCAAATTGGACATTTTTGTGTTAATAAAGGTTACAGGAGGCCATGGGGTTTGGACTATACTCCTGCACCAGGCCCAGCAGATCAAAGCAAAATAGAGTCACACACCAGTCTGGGGAGACCAAGTTGTTTATCTCACCTTCCCAAAAATCAGAGGGGAGGGAGGCAGTGAGGAAGACAGCCTATGCCAAACTCTCAAAAAGCCAGGACTAGCCAGCAAATTAAGCCTAGCCCATTAAACCCACCCCTTATTCCCCCCCACACACCTTTAACTTTGAGGAGGAAAACAGCATTAACAAACAGCCTGCCTTTTTCCCTTTTGTTATCTCCAGCCTTTTCTGTAAATGAAGTTAAATTCTTCTGCTCAGCTCTTGGAGCATCCGTTCTGTTTTATGAAATAAGTGTTGCCCAATTCCAGAATCACAAAGAAACCCAAGTAATCTGTTTAGAGCTAATTGTAATGTCCCAGGTGCTCAGGAGGCTGAGAATTGAGGGTGAGTTGAGCTCAGGACTTTAAGATCAGCTTGGGCCACATAGTAAGTATGCGAATATAGTGTGTGTATTTAAATTTGTTTTTTTTTTTTTAATCTCTCTCTTTTGATATAGGATCTTATGTAGCTCAGCTTGGTCTCAAACTGAGGATGACCTTGAATTTCTTATCCTTCTGCCTCTATTTTCTACGACCTGGGATTATAGGCGAGTACCACCATGCCTGGTTTATTCAGAGTAGAGCATCAGACCCAAGACCCCACACATGCTACGCAGACATTCTACCAGCTGAGTTACATCCCCAGCTCTGAGTTCCATCATTTAATACTTCAGGCTCTGGGGAACATGTGTCTAGCCTTCTTAGCATTCCCTCACTGGCATCTTGCCCCCCCCAAAAAAACATTCAACTGTTGGCTGACAGCTCTTTTCAGTAAACTCCTCTTTGACCAATCTGCTTCATAGTGTTTCTTCATTTGAATTATGCTCTTAATGTCCTGGTATTTTTCTGCATGCATGCTAAACTGCAATAAAGAAGCTTATTTAAATCTTTTCATATTAATCTTTTATTGACCAGTCCCTATCACCCTAGTGTTACCTTGTTTCACTACAACTGTGACAAGCTGAGGCGTCCACACAAGTGTGAGGACACCTCTGTGTCTACACGAGGAACATACGAGAACAAGAAAGGACGCTGCTTCTGTATTTTCCCTGCATTGCTGAACTCTTCTCAGTGACACTGAGCTACAGAGGTAGACCCCTGCTGTTAAGACCCCTGAGCGTATATAGAGAGCACATGACATTTGTTTCTGTTCTGAAACTTCAGATTCCTTGATAAAAATGGAGACAAACATGAACCCCAGAAAACAAGTCAGACAAGTAAGCTAAATGATGGAACAATACTAGATAGTCCAATTAAAAAAAAAAAAATTGCCGGGCTGGAGAGATGGCTTAGCGGTTAAGTGCTTGCCTGTGAAGCCTAAGGACCCTGGTTCGAGGCTCGATTCCCCAGGACCCACGTTAGCCAGATGCACAAGGGGGCGCACACGTCTGGAGTTCATTTGCAGTGGCTGGAGTACCTGGCGCGCCCATTCTCTGTCTCTGTCTCTGTCTCTGTCTCTCTCTCTTTCTCTGTCTGTCACTCTCAAATAAATAAATAAACAAACAAACAAAAAATTCCAGGCATGGTTAACTCCAGTACTCGGGAGGCAGAGGTAGGAGGATTGCCATGAGTTCAAGGCCACCCTGAGATTACATAGAGATTTCCAGGTCAGCCTGAGCTAGAGTGACACCCTACCTTGAAAAACAAATAAAAAAATTATTTAGTTATTTATTTTGAAAGAGAAAGAGGCAGATAGAGAGAGAGAATGGGCATGCCAGGGCCTCTAGCTACTGCAGATGAACTCCAGATGTATGCACCTCCTTGTGCATCTGGTTTACATATGTCCTGGGGAGTCGAGCCTGGGCTTTGCGGGCAAACACCTTAACTGCTGAACCATCTCTTCAGTCCCTGATTGTCCAATTTTTTAATTGTCTGATTTCTTAAACACTATGCTTAGGACAGTGACACATGCCTTAGACATTTTGTATCTCACCTTTCACCCTTGTTCCCTCAGAGGATGTGTCTTAGCAATAAAAACAACAACCTCAAAAAAAAAATAATAAAGAAATAACAACGTTCCTTTTCAAAGATTAGTATTTCTACTGGTGTCTTAGCAATTGTGTTGGGAAACTTGTTGCTCCCTGATCCCAAGATTCTGGATACCAAGAGGGGTAACTACCTATGCCTTGGTGGAAAATCCCTGCCTAACCTGGAGCGACCCTTTCTTTCTTTCTTTCTTTCTTTCTTTATTTATTTATTTATTGGTTTTTTGAGGTACAGTCTCACTCTAGTTCAGGCTGACCTGGAATTCACTATGTCATCTCAGGGTAGCCTCGAACTCATGGCAATCCCCCTACCTCTGCCTCCCAAGTGCTGGGATTAAAGGCGTGCACCACCACGCCCGGCTGTATTTTTTTTTTTTTATGATGTAGAGAGAGAGAGAATTGGTGCTCCAGGGCCTCCAGCCACTGCAATCGAACTCCAGATGCGTGTGCTTCTTTTTATGATGTAGAGAGAGAGAGAATTGGTGCTCCAGGGCCTCCAGCCACTGCAATCAAACTCCAGATGCATGTGCCATCTTGTGCGCCCGTGAGACCTTGTGCTCTTGTGTCACCTCATGTGTTTGGCTTATGTGGAATCTGGAGAGTCCAACATGGGTCATTAGGCTTCACAGGCAAGTGCCGTAACTGCTAAGCCATCTCTCCAGGCCACGGAGCAAACTTTTATCTCTGTGCTAGCCTTGAAAGTCGTCACATCTTCATTGTCTTTTCTGAGCACTTCTTTTCAAAGTGGAAAAGACTGGCAGAAGGTCATGTTTTGACGCTGCTCTTCATGACTTACCATGGGGCATAACAGCTGTCCATGAAATAAGCAACTCCCTGAATAGCAGCTCTTATTCATCATTCAAATTTTCACAGGGAGGTAAAAATCCCCACGTGTAGTTAAAAATGGGTTAACCTAATTTGCAGCCCCTTCATTTTGGCATATGCTATTATAACATAAAAATTCAAGCTGTAGAAAGACATGGTTTAACGACTTACAGAAGTGATTGTAAGAATTTTCTCACTGGTTGAAGATTTTCTGATGAGTTACAAAATGAATTTCACTCACAGGGTCAAATCTGTCTTATAATCCTGGAAGCATTGTTAAGAAAGAAAGAAGAAAAAAAAAAGAACAATTACTTTATGCACACTAGTTTTGACATTTTATCAGCATGCAATTAAAAATTCCTTTGTCTAAAGTTCTGGTTCTAAATTCTCAAGCAGATAGAAGCCCAGAGTGAACCTTGTCTTGTGTTTCTTCAGAAAGAAGAAATGAATTTGACGAGTGTGGTGTCCTGTCCTGGAAGACGTGAGCGGGGTGCTGCTGCGCCCTGTTGGCCTGCTGGGCTACTGCAGAAACACACACCCCGCAGCTCTTATGCCAACCGCCAGGAAAGCTCGCCCAGGAAGTCTCTCCAATTGCTTCCCTGGGAACCATCTGGCAGCATAGTCAGCCCAGAGACTCGTCTTTCCACAGAAGAGCTAGCGCAACACACTCAGCAAAGCAATAAGAGGGAAAGATAGAGAGCAAGTTTGCTAAGACTCCTTTGGTGGGTGCCGTAGACTGGATGTCAGTATGGTGAAGCCCGACCCCCTAAAGTGATGGTATTTGGGAGTTAATTAAGATCCTCACAGACAGGATTAGTACCCTAATAAAAAGAAACTGAAGAGATGGAAAGATGGCTCAGCAATTAAAGCGCTTGCCCAAAAAAACCTAGGGACCCAAGTTTGACTCCCCAGTACCCACGTAAAGCCAGTTGCACAAAGTGGCGCATGCGTCTGGAGTTCATTTGTTTGCAGTGGCTAGAAGCTCTGGTGTGCCCATTCTCTCCGTTTCTGTGTCTGTCTCCGCTTGCAAATAAATAAACAAAGTTTTAAAGAAGAGGATGAGCTGGGTGTGGTGGTGCACACCTTTAATCCCAGGACCCCGGGGGGCAGAAATAGAAGGATTGCCATGAGTGCTAGGCCACCCTCAGATACATAGTGAATTCCAGAGAACTACCTCAAAAAAAAAAAAAAGAAAGAAAGAAAAAGAGGATGACATCAGAAATATCTCATTTTTGCCACATGAGACAAAAAAGAAAACCAAACCCCAAAGAAAATTCTTTCCAGACCCCAATCAGCAGACAGTCACAAAGCCCTGGGCCCCCTTCCCAGCATGGCCTAAACCTGGCATGGTAGGATGTGCCTGTGATACCAGCACTAGGAAGCAGGAGGCCGGAGGATCAGAAGTTCAAAGTCATCCTTGGCTACATAGCAAGTTTGAGGCCAGCCTGGACTACATGAGACCTTGCTTCAAAAATAAAGACAAGCCTGGCGTGGTGGCGCACGCCTTTAATCCCAGCATTCAGGACGCAGAGGTAGGAGGATTACCACGAGTTCAAGGCCACCCTGAGACTACATAGTGAATTCCAGGTCAGTCTGGGCTAGAGTGAGACCCTACCTCGAAAAACCAAAACAAAAAATAAAAGAAAATAAAGACTAACAAACCAGCCTGGATTGTTCAACTAGAAAGTATGCACCATTACAGACAAATATCCTAAACTTCAGGTTGGGACATTTGCCTATGACCGCACAGTGGAAGGAACATAAGGAAAGAGAATACATGTGCTGGAGCCGGGCGTGGTGGAACACGCCTTTAATCCCAACACTTGGGAAGCAGAGGTAGGAGAATTGCCGTGAGTTCAAGGCCACCCTGAGACTACAGAATGAAAGCCAGGTCAGCCTGAGCTAGAGTGAGACCCTACCTCGAAACCCCCCCCCACCAAAAGAAAAGAAAAGAAAAGAAAATACATGTGCTGTGTCTCCCCATTGGCTCACTGGATATCTGCTTTCCTGGGTGGAAGAGTTTTATAAGCTAGTATTTGCTCTTCATCCTGACACATTTCAAGGGAAACAAACAATGGCTCTGTTTGCTGATAGACTAGAATGCCGGCCCTTAGAAGTCTGGATGTCAGGCTTTCTTTTCTTTTGTGTTTGTTTTTGTGTTTTGTTTTTTGAGGTAGGGTCTTGCCCTAGCCCAGGATGACCTGGAATTCATTATGTAGTCTCAGGGTGGCCTTGAACTCACAGCAATTCTCCTATTTCTGCCTCCCAAGTGCTGGGATTAAAGGCATGAGCCACCATGCCTGGCACTCAGGCTTCCTTTAAAAAAAAATTATTTATTTATGAGAGAGAGAGAGAGGCAGATAGAGAAAGAGAGAACAAGCACACCACGGTCTCCAGCCACAGAAAACTCCAGACACATGTACCACCTTGTGCATCTGGCTTACCCGCATAGTAGGGAATCAAACCTGGCTTCTTAGGTTGTGCAGGCAAGCACCTTAACCACTAAGCCATCTTTCTAGACCCCTAGGCTTCCTTTTGGAACCTGGTATTATATGTACTTTAGTCTTGTATGACTTCATTGAATCATGAAAATATACAAAATGGGAAGGAAAACACACAAACAGCATCAATTCATTTGAGTATACATGTTTTTAGACACTGTCAGTAGTATATACATTTAGTTGCCTTCTTTCTGAATTTGGGATGTTTGATCCTGTATCTCACTTTTTTTCCCTAGGTTCCATGTGACTGAGGGTCTTCCACTGCTGGCTAAATGGGACGCAGTATGCCTGGCTTTGGGCACAGCCAATTTGGGCTAAATGAGACTTATGTCATTGACCTTGTCCTTATTACCACTAATTTCTATTTGAATCATTATAAATTTTTCTTAAATGTTGATTTTTCTTAAATCTATATGGATTCGTAGGAACACAGAATGGTGTTGAAGAAAGGATATTAGGACTATGCTTGACTTCCTACTTTTAGTAGTAAAATCATCTGCCCTGGATCATAATTTGTGGCTTCCACAAAGCCCAACTATTTCCACAGTTTTATTCTGTGGCTCTTCTTCCCCCAAACTCGCTCCACTCTTCCCTTGTGTACAAAAAGCTGTGAGTTGCTTGGAGCGGTGAGAATCAATTACCAGTCCATGAAGTCCTTCTTCATAAAGGAACAGACAAAACAGCAGAGAGGCTGGAGGGATGGCTTAGCAGTTAAGGCATTTGCCTGCAAAGCCAAAGGACCAACGGTTCGATTCCCCAGGACCCATGTTAGCCAGATGCACAAGGGGGCGCACGCATCTGGAGTTTGTTTACAGTGGCTGGAGGCCCTGGAGCACCCATTCTCTCTCTCCCTCTTTCTCAGTCAAATAAACAAATAAAATAAAATATTTTTTTTTTTTTTTAAAAAAGCAGAGAAACCCAGGAAACCAGGCGTGCAAGGAATTCGGGCTGCCTCACATTAGTGAACTTCAAGTCAATGAGACAAGAGTATGGGTCATGTAGTTTGCCAGCAGCTGGTTTCCAAACACTGTCCTTTGTCTTTTTGTGAGATCATTTGGAAGACAAGATTGGTCACTGAATAAGCACTGTCCTTTCTGTTCCTTGGCAGCCGTGTGCCCTCTGGTTTAGCAGTGATGTCTGTATACCTGGCCCTGGGATGAAGCCAGGACTGAACTATGCCAGAAGGAGGAGACTTGGTGAAGGCCTGAGAGGAGAGTTCTCTTTGCCCACTGTAGTCTCCTCCTGCTTTGGAGCATTTACGCGGGCCTGGGCTGCCGATGCTGCGGTCATTTAGTGGCCCAGTGGCCTTAATTCGGCCAGTGCCACAGCTGACAGCTAACTACTGCTAAATGTTTGTTCCTTCAGGTTGATCCCTTTGTGGCTGAATACTTGGCTCATTTCAGGTGCTACAGAGGGTCTAAAATCTGGTAGCAGCTCATTCCTCTTCATACTGCTGCCTGGAGAAGTAGCAGAATTTGGCCAGCTTGTCGTCTATTGTCTTACAACTGCAGTTGCATGTCGTCCTAAGGGGCCCAAGGAATACGGTTCATTACAAGATAGGCATCATGCACTTCCAACCTGAAGTAGGCCCTTAAAGGTATGGTTTGAAGGGTATCAAAACCTTCCAGACGAAAAATTCGTTATAGGTTCTTTAGGTCTGAAATTCTAATTGTAGAGATTCATTTCTTTTTTTTTTTAATTTTTTTTTGTTTATTTATTTATTTGAGAGCGACGGAGAGGAGGCAGAGAGAGAGAGAGAGAGAGAATGGGCGCGCCAGAGCTTCCAGCCTCTGTAAACGAACTCCAGATGCGTGCGCCCCTTGTGCATCTGGCTAACGTGGGTCCTGGGGAATTGAGCCTCGAACCAGGGTACTTAGGCTTCACAGGCAAGCGCTTAACCGCTAAGCCATCTCTCCAGCCCGAGATTCATTTCTTAGAGTCATGTTCAAGGGTCCTTTGCTTAAGTCACAAGCAAGACCAACAACCTACGCCTTCCTCAGCTCACGTTATGGAGATAGAGGGTTTTAAGATGGGGCTCTAGGAGTTGCCTGTTCACTGCCCAGCAGCCCACCTCCCCCAGCCAGGCTCCACCTCCCAAAGGCTCTGCTAGCTGGGCATTAAGTAGGAGGTTCAATCACAAACAAATGAGGCTATGGGAGACTTTTTTACATTCAAACCACAATAGGAACAAAAGGAATAGAGTCTTAGGATCTATAAGTAGGTAGGAATCTTAGAGATCAGCCAGCCTCGTACCTTCATTTTGTAGGGGGAAAAAGGTGTGGTCTGGGTGTTGTAGCTCAGTGTTACCTGCCTGCCATGCACAAGGCCCTGGGCTCATTCCTAGCCTTGCAAACCAACAGTCTGAATAATTTGCCCAGATAACGGCCGGGTTCGAGCAAGCATCTTTGTTTCCAGCACTTTAGCCCAGCTGATTTTCTACTCGGTTGCTATCCCAAATCAACTAGAACACACTGTTTTCCCCCTGCAGTACCAAGAATTAGATCCATAGCCTTGTAAGTGCCAGTCACGGGCCCTGTCAGTAAGCTGCACCTCACGCAAATAGCACGTTCTCAACACACGGAGGGGCCTTGCTATAACTCCAGCTGGGTCCGCAGTCTACGACCTCAAAGCCTCGTTTGAAGCAAGCACACTTTCAGTAATGGTGAAGGTGTTGACAGACAAGCACGTGCCTTTTATTATTATTATTATTATTATTATTATTATTTTCAAGGTAGGGTCTCACTCTAGCCCAGGCTGACCTGGAATTCACTACGTAGTCTCAGGGTGGCCTTGAACTCACAGCGATCATCCTACCTTTGCCTCCCGAGTGCTGGGATCGAAGGCGTGAGCCACCACGCCCGGCTAGGAGCATATGTCTTGAGAGGAGTTGCTGATGGATGTTGGAGGGAACAGACACATGGGCACTGGCTTCAGGATCTCCCTGACGTC
Organism: Dipus sagitta; assembly: GCA_036346955.1. Classification (NCBI taxonomy): domain Eukaryota; kingdom Metazoa; phylum Chordata; class Mammalia; order Rodentia; family Dipodidae; genus Dipus; species Dipus sagitta. The sequence continues at coordinate 24,001,341 of CM070784.1, read as the reverse complement.
TAACACAGCTCTTGTCCTCTGCCAATCAGAAAGGGCACTTCCCCTCACCTCCACCCACATTTGACATGCTTGTTTCAAATATTAATCTGTGTAATGGATGATATTGCATGACATATGTAGAGTAGCCTCGTGATTTTTAAGGAAGGATATTTCTTAGTTTAGTTTTTAAACTCCTTTTTAGTGTGTGTGTGTGTCCTTGAAACAGAGTCACTGATCCCAGAACTGCCATTTTTTTTCTATCCAATAGGCTGATGAATGAGCCTTAGCAATTCTGTCTCTGCTCCCCACAGGATCGGGTGCTTCTAGGCATGTATGGCGGCTTCCAGCTACTGCTTATGTGGCTGCTGGGGAACCGAACTCAGTGTGAATCAGGCCCTCATGCTCGCACAAGTACTGTTACTTGCTGAGCCATCTCCCCAGCCCAAGGGAGCCTATTTCTGCGATTTATAAAACATATCACTTGGCTGGGGAGATGGCTCAGCAGTTAAAGACATGCTTGCCAAGTCTACAGGCCTGGGTTCAATTCCCCAGTACCCATGAAACGCTACAAGCTCAGCTTGGTACGTGCGTCTGGAGGTCATTTGCAGTGGCAAGAGGCCCTGGCATGCCCACTCTCTATCACCCCACATAAATAAGTAAAAGTATAAAAATAAAATAAATCACTATGATGTACATTTACTAATGTTTTTTTTTAATTTTTTTGTTTATTTATTTATTTGAGAGCGACAGAGAGAAGGAGGCAGAGAGAGAGAGAGAGAATGGGCGCGCCAGAGCTTCCAGCCTCTGTAAACGAACTCCAGATGCATGCGCCCCCTTGTGCATCTGGCTAACGTGGGTCCTGGGGAATTGAGCCTCGAACCGGGGTCCTTAGGCTTCAAAGGCAAGCACTTAACCGCTAAGCCATCTCTCCAGCCCCATTTACTAATGTTTCAGAGACCATTTCTATGGGACTTTCAAATACAAGGGTTCCTTAAAAATTAGGTCATATTATTCTGACCTATTCCCATATTTTTGTTGAGAATTTAAGAATGCATTTTGTACATACATAAAAATTGTCAACAAAAGGTTCTGAAAAAAAAAGAAGCTATAAAGAAATGAAGGTGACATTTAAAAAACTTTTAATTTTTTTTTGAACCAAAAAGACAAGAGTTGGTTGCAATGCCAGGGGGGGGGGGGAGGGTTGATTTTTCCCTTAGACATGTAGTTTTAAAAAGCCTTTCCAAAAGAGCGCATTCATGCTAGCTTTGTGGATTGTTTTTGCCAAGACACCTACACAATTCAATTGTATTTCCAGGACCATAATTCTTGGACAGGCAAGTGCTCTCTTGCCCTCTGCTGGCTAAATTGAGACCTTCCTGAGAACACGTCCATCGCACACCCATGCGGGTCACAGGTGCTCCCTCCCTCCTGCTCATTTTTAATTCTAGTTGGCAAATGTGTCCTTGACAAGTTTAAACCAGCAATAAAAATCTTTCTTCATACCTGTGGTAGTTTGAATAGACAGCCCCCGATATAGTCAGTGTTTCATTGGTAGTTTGTATCTGCAGCCACGTGGCTGGAGGCCATGTCACTGGGTGGATCTTGGGGTCCAGCCCTAAGGTGTGGGGGTTGGTTTGATATTCCCATCTAAAGGTATGCAAAGTGTGCCGCGCTGGAGTTCCTGGAATGTGCTGTATGGCTTTTGGCTGGGCTTGTGGCTCTCTCTCTCTGCTTGGACCTGTGAAAGCAGGCCAGAATCTTCTGCCATTATAGAACTTCTCCTGGATCTAAATATCCCCTTCCTCCATAACTGTGCCTGGTTTGGAGGTTCATCCCAGTGACCTGAAGCTGTCTGCTACAGTACCCCAACCACTTCTTCTCACAATGCCCATTACTCACCGGCTCTGTTTCATAACATCCATCAAGTCTGCATTGTCTTCATTGTATTTTTTTTTTTGGTGTGGACAATTTTTTAAAAAATTATTGATAATTCTATTTTTGATATTCTCATATGTGTATATATTTTAATCTTAGTTTCCCTAATTCCCTTCTCTTATCCCTCCCTTCCCATTAACATCCCTTCTCTTCCTCATTAGCCTCCATTTTATTTTCATGCCTTTTAAAAATATTTTTGGGCTGGAGAGATGGCTTAGTGGTTAAGGCACTTGCCTGCAAAGCCAAAGGACGTAGGTTCGATTCCCCAGAATCCATGTAAGGCAGATGCACAAGGTGGCACATGTGTCTGGGTTTTGTTTGCAGTGGCTGAAGGCCCTGTCTTGCCCATTCTCTCTATCTCTATTTCTGTCTCTGTCTCTGTCTTTCTCTCTCAAATAAATAAAATATTTACAAATATTTATGAGAGAGACAGAGAAAGAGAAAATGGGTGTGCAAGGGCCTCTAGCCACTGCAAATAAACTCCAGATGCATGCACCACCATATGTGTCTGGCTTACGTGGGTCCTGGGGAGTTGAACCTGGATCCTTAGGCTTCATAGGCAAGCAACTTAACCACTAAGTTATCTCTCCAGCCCCCATGCCTTTTTTTTTTTTGTAATTCACTGATTTAAATTAAGGTTCCTTGCATGATCTTAGGTAGAAGGTTATTAACTGTAGGATGAGCATCTTCCCAGTGGTTATACCACTGATGAGCCTGATTCCCCTCTCCCCCTGCAACCATTAGCTGCTGTTAGCTACTCTGGGAGATGTGGGGTCTCCTGTATCCTTCCCTTAATGATGGTGAGGTATTGACAGGCTCACTCTTGTACTGGAAACCACAGCTGCTGTGGTTTCATGAGCGTCATGGCCATGTCATATCCAGACATGGATATGGATACAATACCATTTAGAGCCCTCCTCCCCATCCTCCTGCTCTTACATTCTTTCTGCTTCAAGGTTAAATGGGCTTGGAGGGGTGGTTTAGATACTCTGTTTGAAGCTAAGCACACAGTAGTCACTTATTCTTGGCAATTTTGCCTGCTTTGCATCTCTACATTAATCACTGCTCATTGTGGTACTAATCTATGGAAACAAATATAGGTATTTAGAAGGCAGTTTGACATACTGTCTGTTTAGCATAACCATAGTAGTAGGCTATCCCTGTAGAGCATATGTCCCTAACCACAGGCTTTTGGCCAGGATTACAGTACCAGACATGAAATCCCTCCTGTGGAGCAGGCCTCATGTCCAATGAGAAAGCAGTTGATTGATCCCATAACATTCATCTCATTCTTATACCCGTGGGCATACCTTGCCTGGTGGGTCAGTTGTGGCATACATAGGATGCACTACTGGGTAGGACTGTTGATGGCTTTTCACCCCAGTAACTTGCACAGCACCCTCTGGTATGAAGAAAGCTAGCCAGGAGGAAGCCTCCAGCTTAGTTCCTCTATGTCCTGCACCCAAAACGTGTGGGGTCTTCAGCAATAGGACTTGCCATGTAGCTTTGGTGGGCACCCAAGAGCAATGGCAACAGCCTGTATTGTTTTAAGGGCCTCTGTAGCCAACCTGACCAACAACTCATTAGGGGCGCATCTCATTCCTGGCACTGGATTAATAACCCATAGCTGGACTGGACAGATGGCTTAGTGGTTAAGGTGCTTACCTACAAAACCAAAGAACCCAGTTTCCATTTCCCAGGACCCACATAAAGCCAGATGCACAAGGTGGCACATGTGTCTGGAGTTCATTTGCACGGGCTGGAGACCCTGGTATGCCCATTCTCTACCTGTCTGTCTCTCTTATTTTTGGTTTTTCAAGGTAGGGGTCTCACTCTAGCTCAGGCTGACCTGGAATTCACTATGTAGTCTCAGGGTGGCCTTGAACTCGTGGTGATTCTTCTACCTCTGCATCACAAATGCTGGGATTAAAGGTATGTACCACCACACCTGGCTAAATAATAAATTTTTACAAATTTTTTTTGGTTTATTTATTTATTTGAGAGCGACAGAGAGAAGGAGGCAGAGAGAGAGAGAGAGAGAGCGAATGGGCGCGCCAGAGCTTCCAGCCTCTGTAAATGAACTCCAGATGCGTGCGCCCCCTTGTGCATCTGGCTAACGTGGGTCCTGGGGAATTGAGCCTTGAACCGGGGTCCTTAGGCTTCACAGACAAGCGCCTAGCCGCTAAGCCATCTCTCCAGCCCCTAAATAATAAAATTTTAAAAATACAACTTAGAAAAAAAAAAGTATGGCTTCTAAGAGCAGCTTTATTCACCCATACAGGGGATCTTTGATCAAACACTTTTTAAAAAATTATATTTCAATTCATTCACCAAGTGGAAGGTTTCCATATGGCTTATCCACATCTCTTTAGTTTTGATTCATCCTCCCACTGCTTCCAGGTAAGATGGCTAGAAACTCTATTATTTTTTACTTTACCTTGTGTATCCTGTGGTTAACTTACTACGTGCTAAAGTATTCTTGAATTGTCTCTACTACATACATAATGAAGAGAGTGTTGCTATCCGTGAGTACATCAGGTGTGTCATTCTGTTTTGGTATCTGTCCCATTTCCCAGTGTGACTGTCATCTCTCTGGGTCCCATCAACTGGATACAAAAGAGGCCCTGACCCTCATGTCTCCATAAGATTCTCCTGGCCGAGAAGAGACTCCTGTGCTTGTTGTAGGGCTGCATTTTTGGCCATCCCCCGTCATGGGCAGTGGTCAAGAACACACACTTGGCCAGTAAGGCCATTCCTTCCTCTGTGGGGCAAGTAGAGGGCGTGAAACAGAGCACAATGCCAGGCCTGCGTTCTGGCCCTGCCGGTGTGGATCCCAGATGGGGTTGTGGAAGTTCTGCTCGCTGTGACCTGAGTCCTCTCCTCTCTCGCACACATCTTCACAAGCCTGGTGTTCTGGGGGAAGCTAGGTGGCAATGGCTTTCTACTTCCCCATTTACATCTAAATTGAAATCTGTGTCCTTGGCCTTTCATATCATACTGGCGGGATCTGCGTTCTGAGATTCAACCAGTAGCAATGAAAAATGTTCTGGAAAAAAGAAATTGCATCTATACTGACATGTGCAGACTTCTTTTTTGGGGGGAGGGGTCATTAATCTAACAATACTGTATAACAACTATTTACATTGTGCTTGCATTATAGTAAGTACAATAGGTCACATAGATATCATTTAAAGTGCATGGGAGGGTTATGCAGGTTATATGTAACTAGTATGCCATTTTACAAAAGGGATTTGGTATACTCTGGAGCCTAAAACCCCATCCCCAGTAGATACCAATGGATAACTATGTCGTTCTGTCTCCTACTTATGCTAATGGCATGTTTAGTTATTTATCTTCTTATTATTTCAGGTTCTCTTTGGCAATCCATGCTTTTTCCACTTTTACAGTTTAGGTGGTTATAATTATTATTGTATGAGCAACAGCCAAAATTCTGAAGAATGTCTCGTTTCTTTGTTTAGTCAGTGAGTGGGCATGGGAAGACAGAGGAGAAAGTATGGGTGGGTTGTCTGTGGCAGCTAGGGCCGAGAGACATGGCCAATGTGGCTGCCTGATTGTCCTAAGGCATTGCTTGAGGTCTGTGGGAGTGTTTGAAGTGAGAGGCACGGGCTTTCCTGTCTGTAGCCAGGCTCGGCTGCATCCTGCTGTGGTTTCGCTACAGGAGTCAGAGGCACGGGCAGAACAGATACAAGGAAAAGTCTGACCACTGGGAAACACAGAACTAGGAAGATGTGCCATGTTCCCGGGTGAGTCGATGCTGTGTCACAGTGGTGCCAATCATCATACGAGACTCACAGACTCATAAAAGGAAGCGTAGAGGACAAAAGATATGAACTGGCTTAAGAAAATGAAAAGATGGTGACTCTTAAAGATCTGAAAAGCTGGCTCTGGAAGTGCATGCGCAGAAGGCTGGTTTTCTTTTTCAGAAGGTAGTGAGACTTGAGGAGGTAAATCACCCCTTGCAATTCAGCCAAGGCCCAGGTGAAACCACAGAGAGATTGGGGAGACAAGCAAGAGTGCTGCTTCCATGGTGAGCCTGACAATCAGTGCCAGGGTGAAGGAGACAGACCCTGAGGATACTCAATATATACCAAAGCAGAGAGCCAGAGATTCCTAAGAGCTCATCGCTGAAGTAGACTTAAAACTCACCCACCATGGCTCAGGGAATTTTGTAGAAGAGGTGGCAGAAAGATTGTAAGAGCCACATGTTGGGATATCATACCCAGAGGCATTGCCCCTCTCCCCAATAACTGACTGCTGTTCCCACAACACATAGCCCACAACCCCATGGGGAATACCAGCAACCACACTGAGGAAGGCTCCCTGCGGAATGGGGGCAGGGAGGAGGGAAAAGAGGGTACCAACACATGATGTATCCATACAAAGTATGTTCTTAATAAACAAAAATTATATTTTCAAAAAAAGGGCTAGAGGCTGGAGAGATAGCTTAGTGGGTTAAGGTGCTTGCCTGTAAAGCCTAAGGACCCTATGTTTGACTCTCCAGATCCCACATAAGCCAGATGCAAAGGTGAGGCAAGCACAAGGTCGCACATGCTCACTAGGTGGCGCAAGCCTGGAGTTCAGTTGCAATGGCTGAGGGCCTGAGGCACCATTTCTCTCTCTCTCTCCCCCTCTGTCTCTCTAGCTCTCTCTAAAAAATAAAAATAAAAAAAATCTGAAAAGCTACTGAATCCTGCTTTATTAAGAGAAAAGTGATTTGAAAACGTTTATTTCCGATAGGCAAAGCTCAAAAGCTTGCTAAGCGGTGAAGCTGCTGAGAATGTGTGACGTCGTTATTGGTGGGAGAGCAAAATAGTGCAGCCTCTGGGGAGACTCATCCGGAGTTTAATAATAAAACCACATCTGCATTCACCTATTGATCGAGCACTTCCACTTTCAAGAATCTTTCTGCACGTAAAGCATTCTGGGCAGGAATGTGTGCTTTGTGACAGCAGAAGATTATAAGAAACCCAAACAGCCATCAGCAGAGGTCGTGTGAAATAAATCATGTCACGTCCGCTAATTAGAAGGTGCAGTGGCCGTGCAAAAGCCAAACCAAGTTCCCTACAAGCCAAGACTCAGAGAGGCGCTAGGATCTCACACACGAGCGCTCAGTGCTGGGCACCAGTGGAATGTGGGGATCAGAACTCAACACTTTATTCATTGAGCTGTCTCCCCAGGCCCCTGGGATTGAATGAAAAGGAATGCCTGATTGAGGGATCACACCCTCGGATCGCTGACCCTCCACTGTGAACTGCCCTCCGTGCAGCCTGATCTTTGCACCCTGATGGTGGAACGGCACGGAATTTGCACGACTTGTTTCGATATTTACTGTTGTATTTATTGCCTCTTGTCTATCTGACCAAACAGCGCCACGTGGCATCCATCTTTGTTTTGTTCACAGACACATCCAAGAGGCCCGTGCGATGTCTGGCACATACTAGATGCTTAAACAATATTTGCTGAGCGAATGAAAGTCCTGTGAGTAACACATCATTCCTTCTACCTATTTATTTGAATATTCAAAGCTAGTGCCGGGCATGTACAGCAATGTCCTGAAATCTTTTTCTCTGAGCTCAGATGTTTTCAGCAAGGCTACACCTGCGTCTCTGACCTCACTGGCCTCTCTCCACACGTGGCCAGCAGCCCTGGCCCCTGCCGGTGACTTTCTCTACAGCTGCCTGTCTCCAGCAGCCACGACTTTGCCCAGACACTTGCCGTGTTGACAGTGTCCAAAATTGCCAAGGATTTCCCCTCCTCTCTCGGCTGTGCCTTCCAGCAGGAAGCTGGCTTCACCACTAGAAAGGGAAGAAGGGATTCCTCGGCCTCTTTCTGGTCAGCTTCTGCATTTTGGGTGCGTGGGGAAATCTGTCTTTTAAAATGTCTATGCACAGAAGGGTAAAGATTGTTTTTTTCCCAGTAAGTCAGTTTCACTGGTAAGAGGTCTGCATCCATCTCCCACACCCCACTCAGCATCTCATTTCTCCACAAGACACACTGTGTACAGTTTTCCCTGAGAAGGAGACGAGTGTGGGGCTGGGTTCCAATGTGGACGAGTTGCTAGCTCATCTTCCAGGGACTTGGTTTCCACAACTTTAGGAATATGTATCTCTTCATATTGGAAATATTAGCACACCATTACATCCTTAGTGCAATGCCAGATTTTCACTAAATGGTGCTAATAGTTAATCATCATCATCATCATTTCACTGTTCCTATCAAAAATTGCAAGGAAATAGATTAAAAAATGTGGGGAGTTCCTGCCCTTGGGTGGTGAAGTTATTGTGCTTTCCACCTTGGTGATTACATTTGCCTGGATTTTTATATCTTGTAAAATGACTTTAGAGTCATAATCAGAACTGCTAGTAAAATAATAATTTGTGGGCTGGAGAGATGGCTTAGCGGTTAAACGCTTGCCTGGGAAGTCTAAGGACCCCGGTATGAGGCTCGATTCCCCAGGACCCATGTTAGCCAGATGCACAAGGGGGCACACACGTGTCTGGAGTCCGTTTGCAGTGGCTGGAGGCCCTGGTGCACCCATTCTCTCTCTCTCTATCTGCCTCTTTCTCTCTCTGTCTGTCGCTCTCAAAAAAGTAAATAAAAACAAAATATTAAAAAAAATAATTTGTGTAATCTTCAAACATTAATAATTCTCAGTTCTTCTTGCATGACTCTGATTTGTCAATAATAATGCAATAAAGTTAAACTCAATCAAAGAAGTGGTATTTCTTCACTTCATTAACAAGCAGGAAGATTTAATGAGTACATAGGCCCAGGACCTAAAGACGAGACCCTGCGCATAAATGTAAATAAGAATTTAACCAGGAGTCGATCTCAGCACAAATAGCAAAGTTTGAGCTTTCAAGACCTGGTGAGTATCTGGCAGGTCTTTGAAAGTTTTGGCCAAGAAGAGGAATCACAATGTCAGGGAATGGGCTAGTGCTCTCTGGGAACCAGAACATTCCATTCCATGTGGGTGTGCTCCCTTCAAAGGAGCGGGAGGGACAGGCATGGAGCAGGGAGGGAGGAAGCACTGAGCCAAGCCACAGAGTCCTCGTGCAGTCGCCACGGAGAAGGGCCACATGGGAGCGGCTGCTGCTGCCATCTCCAGAGGAGCAGGTAACTGCACTGGGCGGAGAGTGCAATCCCCCAGGTTGGTAAGCAAGAGGAAGGTGATGGCGAAGATGTTGGACACGGCTCCCCGGGCCATCAAGACCCACCCCCATGTTCTGTCACTTGCACAGGCTGTGGTCAGGGTTGCAAGAAGAGCGGTGGGGACAGAGGAGGCTCTTGTGATCACTCAGTCCTCACGCCTGAGACTGCTAACCACTCCCTATTTCACAAATGAAGAAATAGGAAATAGGGTTAGGAGGTAAAGCGGGGAGAGGCTGGGTGTGGACTACTCAAAACTTCAGAAGGTAAGTTTATTTATTTTTGGTTGGTTTGTTTTTGTTGTGCCAATACGGGCTTCCCAACTCCTATCAATGCCAAAAGTCATTTCCCTTAGTGCTTCTGTGACAGCATGAACCAGCTCTGCAACTCGTAGTCTACTACAGAGCTGCGCAGCCTAAAAATCAAAACAGAACATTTCATAGTTGAGCAGTATCGGACAAGGGTCAGTAAGTAACTAACATTTTCATTTGTTATAGAGAGGGCCTGTAATAGAGGGTAGATAGCAAGTCCTCTCTAGAACGCTGTCAACTCCTACGGCTGACACAGAGATTAAGAAATTAATAAAGGCTGGAAAGATGGCTCAGTGGTTAAGAGCACTTCCTATGCAAGCACTAGAGGCTGAGGGGACCCAAGAGACAGTTCCAGTTGATCCCTAGGACCCACATAAACAGCTGGGCATGGCCATGCGCATCTGTAACCCCTGTCTAGTAGGGAACAGAGACCCAAGACCCACCTGAGCTCACAAAAGGTGGCAAGCCTGGGTATCAGTAAGAGACTCCAGCTCAACTCAGAATAATGGAGGGACGGAAGGGAGGAAGCGTAATGGAGCAAGGACGCCTGATGTTCTGCTTGGGCCATTGCAGGAGAGAGCACCCTGTTTGTAGGCAAGCATGTGAGCACACACAAACACACAGGAGGGAAAAAAGGCGGAGGGCTGGAGAGATGGATTAGCGGTTAAGGTGCATGCCTGCGAAGCCTAAGGACCCAGGTTCGATTCTCCAGGTCCCACATAAGCCAGATGCACATGGTGGTGCATGCATCTGGGGTTCATTTGCAGTGTGGCTGGAGGCCCTGGCGCACCCATTCTCACTCTCTCCCCCTCTGTCTCTCTGTCTCTAATAAATAAATTAATAAAAAAATATAGAAAAGAAAGGAAAACATAAAGATGGGCTGGCAAGATGGTTCAGCAGTTCAGGTACTTGCGTGCAAAGCCTAATGATCTGGGTTCGATTCCCCAGTACCCACATAAAGCCAGATGCACAAAGTGGCACATGGTTCTGGAGTTCATTTGCAGTGGCTAGAGGCCCTGGCGTGCCCATTCTCTCTCTCTCTGCCTTTCTCTCTCTCTCTCTTTCTCAAATGAAAATAAATAAGAGCCAGATGTGGTGGTACACACCCTTAATCCCAGTGCTCTGGAGGCTGAGGTAGGAGGATTGGTGTGAGTTTGAGGCCAGCCTGACACTATATAGTGAATTCCAGATTAGCCTGGGCTAGAGTAAGACCCTACCTTTAAAAAAAAATTAAATTAATAGGGCTGGAGGGATGGCTTAGCAGATAAGGCGCTTACCTGCAAAGCCAAAGGACCCAGGTTCAATTCTCCAGGACCCACGTAAGCCAGTTGCACAAGGTGGAGCATGCTTCTGGAACTGGTTTGCAGTGGCTGAATGCCCTGGAGTGCCCATTCTCTCTCATAAATAAGATAAAAATTTAAAAAAGGAAAAAAAACAATAAAGGAGTGAGGTTCCATCTCCTAGACAACACATGTAATCCCCCCACCCCAGACTCGCTGTCACCCACTCCACTTGGTACAGGTTTTTCTTGTTCCTGCCTTCCTCTCATTTACCTCTTCTAAGAACCCGGCAGTGTTTACAGTAGAAGTTGGTGCTTGTTTCTGTGCAGAGCATCCTCCGATTAGGAGGTGGAAATTCCCAGGTAAGAGCACCTCCCCGTTTAGCTCAGCCACAAGAGTGAGATCCGGAGGCCCATGCCCAGGGAAGGAAAATAACCAGTTGGATCAGTGGGTGAGAGATTGGAACACAAAGAGGGCTGAGACAAAGAGAAGGTCGGCCGCAAGTGGGTCAGGAGAGCAGAGTGGATGGAGTGGGCCCTGGAATGCTTTCTGGGAGGCCTGCCACAGAGGATTTCAGCCCTGCCCTGCCCCCACCCCATTCTCCAGGGCCAGGGTGACTCAGCACTTCCCTTTTGTGCTGGCCAAACCCAGGAGGCCCCATCAAGGCTGACTGCTGTCAGACAGGGGCTATTCTCCTTTGGCCCCTGGTATGTTCTAGATCTGCATATAGTAAAAGGTTGTTCCAGAGGGACGTGTGTAACTCATCCCAGCATTTGATGTTCTTTTTATTACTTTTGGTTTTTTTACTTGAGCCAACAGCTGGGGCTGGCCAGGCTTGGGGCTATTGCTGGCTTCCTTATTTGGCAGTACCGGCCCATAACATAGGTGATCGATCACTGGGTGTCAATATTTCATGAAGAACTGCCCATGGACCCTATGTGTAAGCCTCAGGAGCTGACCACAAGGTAAGGATGACCATCTCCGTTTGCCAACGAGAGATGTTAGGTTGCTCAAGGACTGAGTCTACTTGGAGCCTTCTGCTTTTTTTTTTTTTTTTAATTTGTTTATTTTTACTTATTTATTTTGACAGTGACAGACAGAGAGAGAAAGAGGCAGAGAGAGAGAAAGAATGGGCGCTCCAGGGCCTCCCGCCACTGCAAACGAACTCCAGACACGTGCGCCCCCTTGTGCATCTAGCTAACGTGGGTCCTGGGGAATCGAGCCTTGAACCGGGGTCCTTAGGCCTCACAGGCAAGTGCTTAACCGCTAAGCCATCTCTCCAGCCCAGAGTCTTCTGCTTTTAAGAGTCCATGCTCCTAACCTACACTCCTGATTGCCTAGCAGTGACTAGAAATGCTTTATTGAGATTAAACAAAAACCAGGAGAAAACACATTGTAAGAGAACCTGGAGAAAATTGAAAGCAAATAGTGACCCTGAAAGGAAGGGAAGAGAGATGGAAGCATTTGCTGTTGATGGAATGTCATGGTAATTAAAACAGTTGGACCTCCATGGCCACGTACGGTGTGCCTCAAGAACTGCTCACTGTCTTCATAGCCCTTGCGGATACACGTGTTTTATTACTTTCATTTTTCCAAGTGTGAGTTCTGTGGATTATCCAGATCTGGATTCTCCCAGCCCCTGGAGGACAGGTGTGACTACAGAGATAGACATCTATCATACTGTGTGCCCCATCTCTGGCTCTCCCTGCAAAGTTCATTATCACAGTGACTGGCTGTAAGGAAAGTGTAAGAGAAAAGCAAAAGAAAACACCAGACTTGATCTCTACAGACAAGACTGCTTATTGAGAGAAACAGCAAGGGGAATCAGCTTTCCAACAGGATGAAGGTTGAAGCACTGAGCCAGGCTAGGGTGTGAGTTTATAAGGAGGATCTAAGAAGAACAGACTGGACCGGGTGCAGTTGATAAGAAAATTGTAGCTGTTTGTGTCCTTGTTCAGAATAGGCTTCTTCAGTCAGGAATGTCTAAAGGAGGATACTCAATGGTCTCTGGTCCTTCAAGGCCATCTAGGCTAAGGGGAGTCCATCAATCAGGGAAGGTGCCAAACTTCTTTATTGCCCTGCTATTCACTCTTTAGTTCCCTTTAGTTTTCAGGGAAGGCTATGAACCCTTCACTGGGTAAGACAGTAGAGGCAGGGCACTGCCTTCCCAAAGCTATCTTTTAAATGCATGCACTGTCCTCAAGATCAAACTCCTTGAAGGCAAGTGCTATGCCTTGTTTGCTTCTGTATTCTTAGCTGTGGGGGTGTAGACGGTGATCTTCATTTGTGTTCTGAACTAGGACCATAGAAATAAAGAAGACAGGGTGAGTCAGTGTGTGTCTCTCTGGAAGAGTCATTCTCTTCTGGTCAGGCTGAATCATTGACTGCAGATTAGAGAATAGGGAGGAATGGGTCATACGTAAGACTTCTTTCTAAAATATTTAATTGTTTGTTTGAGAGAGAGAGAGAGAGAGTGCACAAGGGTCCCCTGTAAATGAACTCTGGATACATGTGCTTCTCTGGGCATTTGGCATTACTTGGGTACTGGGGAATCCAACGCAGGCTATCAGGTTTTGCAAACAAGTGTCCCCCAACCTCAGCCATCTCTCTAGCCCCAAAGGTAATATTTCTGTGGGGTGTAGTCAAATCAGATTAGGAATGGAAACTTTTGGAACTTGGTTCTACAGTGGAAGCTGGTGGGCACTACAAACTCCCAACACCACTTCCTCTCCACTATGATCAACGTCTCTAAACTGCCCTCATTCTTTCTTCCAGCTACATGACGACAGATTGTTTTGGACTTAATAGAGCTAAAACCTTCAGGTTTAGGCCACTGACAGTTTTGGTCTTTTTCTCCAGTGATCAGACAAACTCAGATATGCAGAGAAACGAAATCAAGAACAAAACTTTGGGAGTCAGGCATGGTGGCATACACCTTTAATCCCAGCACTCCGGAGGCTGAGGTAGGAGGGTCACTGTGAGTTCAAGGCCACCCTGAGACTACATAGTGAATACCAGGTCAGCCTGGGCTAGAGTGAAACCCTCCTTCAAAAAACAAAAAGCAAAACAACAACAACAACAGAATTTTGTGTAACTCTAAAGTTCTCTCTAGTTATCATCCTAGTTCTCTTCTTTCATTTATTGCTAAGCTTGAAGAAATGGACTGCACCTTCTCATCTTCATTCGCACGCCTTTAATCCCAGCACTCGGGAGGCAGAGGTAGGAGGATCGCCGTGAGTTCGAGGCCACCCTGAGACTCCATAGTGAATTCCAGGTCAGCCTAGGCCAGTGTGAGACCCTACCTCGAAAAACGAAAAAAAAAAAAAAAAAAAAAAAAAAAAACATTATCTTGTGCAAACAACCACTTCACCTTGGACTGCTAGCTGCCCGTGGTTCTTGTTCTTGTTTTTCATGGTAAGGGTTTTCACACTAGCCTAGGCTAACCTGGAATTCACTGTGTAGTCTCACTATGTAGGCTTGAACTCACAGTGATCCTCCTGCCTCTGCCTCCTGAGCGCCAGGATTAAAGGCGTGCTCCACCCATGCCTGGCTTATTCCTTCTTTCTTTTGTGGATGAGGTTTTAGTTGGATATATAAATGCTAAGAAGAGCCTTCACTTTAAAAAAAAAAAACAAAACATTTTTTGTGTGTATTTTTATTTATTTATTTGAGAGTGACAGAGAGAGAGAGAGAGAGAGAGAGAGAGAGAATGGGTGCGTCAGGGCCTCCAGCTACTGCAAACGAACTCCAGATGCGAACGCCCCCTTGTGCATCTGGCTAATGTGGGTCCTGGGGAATCGAGCCTCGAACAGGGGTCCTTAGGCTTCACAGGCAAGCGCTTAACCACTAAGCCATCTCTCCAGCCTGAGCCTTCACTTCTTAGCTTCCCTTGCAGCTAGGTGTGGGCATCAGTTCAGGATCTGGGGCGACCTCTAGCTTTCCTAAAGCTGCCTGCTCACCCTGTCCTTCCTGTTTTGTTCTTGCTGCTATGAGAAATCAGTCTTGGAAATTGATGACCAGATAGCAGAGTTAGCCTGCTGAGGATGGCACTGGTACTCTGTGAGCCTTGTACTAACCACTGTTGGGTCTAGGTGGTGGTTTGAGTCAGGTGTCCCCCATAAACTTAGGTGTTCTGGATGCTAGGTTCCCCAGCTGATGGCAACTGGAAATTTATGCTTCCTGGAGGCAGTGTATTGTTAAGGGTGGGCTTACGGGTGTTACAGCCAGTTTCCGCATGCCAGTGTTTGGCACACTCTCCTGTTCCTGTTGTCCACCTTATGTGGGCCAGAGAGTGATGTCCACCCTCTGCTCATGCCATTGTTTTCCCCTGCCATCGTGGAGCTTCCCCTCGAGCCTGTAAGCCAAAATAAACCTCTTTTTCCCACAAGCTGCTCTTGGTTGGGTGATTTCCACCAGCAACGCGAACCAGACTGCAACAGTCTATGTATCAGAAATAAACAGATTTACTGTATCTTCATCATTTCATAGTGGGGTCCCTTTGTTAAAGGAGCTTAGCAAGTACCCTACTAACCTCCTTTATTTCTTATTTTAAAAGGACGCATGTGTTGCAGACACTTAACTCACCAATAAGAAAGATGACAATACAGTTCTTGTCAAGCCTCTCTTTTTTTTGTTGGTTAATTATTCTCAGCAACCTATTTAATTTCCCTTTTTCTTTATCCTACTGATATGCTCAGGTATACCCAAGTTCTCTGCTCTCTTATCCCTCCACACTCTGTCACAGAGAATGACTCATGTAGTGACTGATTTAATCATCTATGTATTCAAAACTATTTAGTGAGGACCTTTGCTCTGCTAAGCCCTGGGAATACAACAATGAATCAGATATGACTCCTAAGCACAAGGGATCACAGGTAAGAGAGGAGAGGGAAAGGCAGATACAAATAAAAACTTTAAAAAAAAACTATTTTATTGCTTTTAATCCCTGCACTTGGGAGGCAGAGGTAGGAGGATAGCTGTGAGTTCAAGGCCAGCCTGAGACTACACAGTGAATTCCAAGTCAGCCTGGGCCAGAGCGAGACCCTACCTAGAAAAAAAATTTTTTTAATGAAAGAGAGAGAGGGGGGCAGATAGAAAGAATGGGCACACATAGGCCCCCAGCTGCTACAGACGAACTTCAGATACATGGGCCACCTTGTGCATCTGGCTTTAGATGGGTACTGGGGAATCAAACCCAGGTCCTTAGGCTTTTCAGACAAGTGCCCCAACCACTGAGCCATCTCTGCAGCTCATTTAAAAACTTTTAATATAGTGTGCTGAATGTCTCAGTAAAGCACTGCATGTGAGGTTGTGGAGGAAGGCTTGATGAAGGTGGAAGGGTGGGTGTTTAAAAAGGTCCTCAGAAGTGAGCCTTGTAAAGGGCAGTCGAACGGAGGAGGGTTTGGGGGAAAGGAGGGTGATTCCAAGGCAAGAAGTCATGCAGGAACCAAAATCTACACACGAGAACTTTCAAAGAATTTACAAAGTTGGCACGTGGGAAGGACAAAGCTGGGTGTGGGTGAAAAGACTTTGTTTATGGTCAGATGGTCAGGTCTACCTACAGGGGGAGGATTCTTGGTGTTTGGTTCTGAGAGGTCCACCAAGAGCAGAAACAACATGAGTTTGGAGTCTGTTAGCGCTGGAATAATGAAGAGGTGAACATGGCAAGATCTATTGTACTGGTATTAAGAAGGAAGAATTGAATCGAATCTGTGGACTACCTAGGAAATAAAATGGGCATGATTTGGTGTCTGAAGAGGAAATAAGAGGCAGGGTCAGAGGTGACTTCTGGGGTTCTGGCCTGGGTGGCTGGCTGGGTGGGGGGAGCAATAGTGTCTGTGCTTCTTGCTGTCACTTACTGTGGTGAGTAATCGTTACTGTCACCCTGACTGGATTTGAAGTCACCTAGGAGATATGCCCCTAGGTGTGTCTGTGAGGGAGTTCCCAGAGAGGTTTTAGTGAGGAGGGAAGCCCACACTGGGCGTGGGAGGTGCCATCCCATGGGCCAAGGATCCCAGACTGAATAAAGGGGGAAAAGCCTTGCCGGCGGAGGTAGGAGGGTCGCTGTGAGTTCTAGGCCAGCCTGAGACTACAGAGTGTATTCCAGGTCAGCCTGGCCTAGAGTGAGACCCTACCTTGAAAAACCAAGAGGGGAAAAAAAACAAAAAAGGAAAAAAGGCCAATTGAGCATCAGCATTCATTTTCTCTGTGCTTCTTGACTGTGGACGCGATGTGACCGGCTCTCTCTGGCCTCCTGCTATTGTGTTCCCCCCTGAGGGATGTATTCCCCCTTAAACCTTAAACTAAAAGGAATCCTTCTTCTTTGCTTTTGCCAGGTATTATGTCCCAACAATGAGAAAAGTACCACACACTGCCCGTGGGCTGGTTTCCTGGGGAGGTTTGCTCTTCAGGCTCCTTTCCTTGAGCTGGCCCTGTTCAAAGACTATGGGAGGGTCCCTAGAAAGTCGGTCTTTCGGGAGCTAGAGAGGTGGCTCAGTGGCTAAAGGCACTTACTTGCAAAGCCTGACAGCCTGAGTTCGAGTCCCTAATCCCCACATAAAGCCAGATGCACGAAATGACACATGCATCTGGAGTTTGTTTGCAGTGGCAAGAGGCCCTGGTCTATCCATACTGTCTCTCTTTTTTCCTCTCTCTCAAATAAGTAAATATTAGAAAAAGAAAGCTTGTCTTCTTAATTCTGTATTCTTTTCTAAAGTGGGTCCATGCTCTTTAAAATGGGATTAATGACAGATATAAAACCTGAATTTCCTCCTGCCTGTCCCCTTACAGTCAAACCTGATTTCCACCCATCGGTCTTCCTGAAACAGCTAACATCATGTCAGTCCCCTGCTCAACGTATTGCCATCTCTTCAGCGGTCTTTATCAACTTGACAGTTTTACCCTGAAGTCATCCTTTATCTCCACTCTCTAAAATTAATTTCCCAGCCACATTTTTATAGTTTCAGAAAAGTAAATGCCACCTATTTGTCAAGGTCCTTTATGACCTCTCTACAGTACAGCTGCTTTCTTGTGATCGTTCTGCTGCCCTTTCTTATTTGCTAGTCATCGCCTTGCTTTGTTTGTATATCACCTGAGGATTTGCTGCAATTAAAGACTTGTCTAACCGCAGACTTGGGATATCAGTCACTCAGTGGTGACCGCTGTTTGGAATGTCCCCTACCTGTAGAAACCATCTGGCATTTGCAAACATCGCTCTTGACTCTGACCATGGGCACATTTAGCACATGGTCACACTCCAGAATTTTGTTTCTGACAATGTTTAGTCAGAGGCCATTTGTGCTCGAGCATCTAAGGCCTCCGAACATCACTTATTAAATAGTTGCAATATCTGGAATCCAATACACGGTCATCTGCAGTCACAGAGCTGCCCTGGTCATTCTCACATGTGAAAGAGGAGTTGTCTTTATGGCTGTTCACTGAATTGTCACCTGATAAATTACTTCTGAGAATTTTCTGGTATCTGAGCAGCTGCTACCACATGTATGAAAAATCTAATTTCATTTCTAAGCGGTTTTTTTTTTCATCATAATATCCTGTCTGCTTCAACAAATTCTCAAGATGCACTAAAATAGGAGTCATCATATCAGTTTATTATCTTAGCAATCTCAATAAACAAGAGACTCTCACCACCTCCTTCTTTCCTTAGGAATAAGGCAGGCTGAGCCTCTTTCTGCAAAATAATATGCTGTACAACCTTGTATTACAAAACCTGCAGCCTTCTTAAGCTGCAGGTTTTGTAACACAAGGTTGTACAGGTCCAAGGTTGACGGTCCTTGGTTTTTCTAGTATGAGGATAATGTATTAGGAGGAAAGGAGTTATAGAAACAAACTTAGAGCCGGGCGTGGTGACACATACCTTTAATCCCAGCACCTGGGAGGCAGAGGTAGGTGGATCACTGTAAGTCTGAGGCTACCCTGAGACTACATAGTGAATTCCAGGTCAGCCTGGGATACAGCGAGACTGTACCAAAAAAAAAAAAAAAAAAAGAGCGAGAAAAGAAAAGAAAGAAACAGACAACAACTGATGTTTCGCATCGGATCTGTGTCAGGGCTCTTCTCCTCACTTCTTCAGTCTCTTCACATGTGTCACACGCTGGTGGTCACAGATCACAAGTGCAGTGGGGCAGGTGGTGCCTGCTAAGCCTCAAGGACTTGTCTGGGGTGAAAGGACTAAGGGCTGATCATCATCATTCCTCATAAAAGCAAAGCCACTTCCAGGGACTGGAGAGATGGCTCATCAACCCAGTCCCCAGTCACCACGTAAAGACAGATGCACTGAGTGGCATGTGCATCTGGAATTCGTTTACAGTGGCTAAAGGCCCTGGTGCACTCATTTTCTCTGTCTGTTTCTTTTCTTTCTCTTTGCAGAGATGGCTCAGCAGTTAATCACTTACCTGCAAAGCCTAAGGACATAGGTTCAATTCCCCAGTACCCACATAAAGCCAGATGCACAAGGTGGTGCATGCATCTGGAGTTCAGTTGCAGTAGCTAGAGGCCCTGACACACCCATTCACCCCCCCCCTCTCTTCCTGTCTCCCTCTCTCTCTCAAATAAAATAAAATAAATAATTTTAAAAAGTCATTTCCAACCAAGTACACCTGTAATCCTAGCACTTGGATGGTGGAGGCAGGAGGATCAGGAGTTCAAGGCCTATTCTCAGATACACAGTAGAAAGTTCAAGGCCAGCTGGGCGAGACAGCACACGCCTTTAATCCCAGCACTCAGGAGGCAGAGGTAGGTGGATCACTGTGAGTTCGAGGCCACCCTGAGACTACATAGTGAATTCCAGGTCAGCCTGGGCTACAGCAAGACCTTACCTTGAAAAATCGAAAAACCAACCGAACAAAAACAAAACAAAGAAAAAAAAAACAAAGAGTTCAAGGCTTGTTTGTGCTACATGCTACACGAGGCCCTGTTTCTGAAAAGCAAAACTCAAAAGCCATTTCTACAGAGAAAGCAAAAAAAAAAAAAAATTCCACCCCAAGCAACACTGAGCAGCTGGCGCAGGTGGAGGAGTTGTGTGCTTGTTTCTCTTTGGGAAAAGTACTGTTTTTCTCTGTCTTCTCTTCCGTTATCTCAGGCTTCCCGATGTTAGCGATACTTTGGGGGACACAGGGAGGGCGTGGATTTCTGATGTCTGGCATGCTTTGGAGGACACAGGGGTGCTGTGTGTGAGTGGCTGGAGTAAAAGAGAACAAAGGAAGCCTGCCAGAAGCCCAGGGAAACCGAATGAGAAGACAAGGGCAGGTCTGCGAGGGCTGTGCAGGTGGGGGCCCCCCTGCTTCCGCCCAGGAGCACACGTGGCACCCAGCGCAGAGCTGGGCTGGAAAGAAAATCTGGGGAAAGACTCAGCTTCCTTTCAGCCATACATGGCGTGACCTGTGATCCCCGCTGCCCCTGAGAAGAATAGGGAGTCTTTAACCTCTGGTCAATCCAGAATAAACAGTCATGAGCTCATGCCCACCAAGGAGGCAGTTCCCTGTTTATTCCACACGCCTTGCATCCTTGTTCTGTTTCTGTTCCATTGACACTGGGCTAAACAGAATGAAGCAAACGAGAAGGTATTTTACATAAAAACCCACATGACTGTTGGAAGCAGATCCCACCTCTGGTCCCCAGCAGTCCCAGCTACAGCGTCTGAAGTAAGATTTCCCCACAATCCTGTGTCCATACAAGTCAGCACTCTGTTCCCCAGCTAACCGATACAGACACTTCCCAAAGGCCAGCGAGGAAAGCCCACTCCTCAGACCTCCTTCAGCTCAGCGTTGGACATAATTAATCCTCCTGGTGGATGGGATCTGCTCACTTCTTCCTTGCCTTTCTCCCTCTTTCTTCTCTCATTGTTTTTTCTCCTGCTCTCCCTACCTTCTTCCCTTTCTTGTGTCCTTGATCCTAGGACATTTCTGATCATCATTTTTCAAACTGTGTTGCTATTACCACCAGTATCCTGTGTTCTCTGTGGTGGCCAGAAATCTGTTTCCATCGTTAGTGGCTTCCAGAACACAGAGGGAGCTGAGCAAGCAGAAGGCTAGGCCAAGAGGTTACTGAGGACACTTTTCTGCCTAGAGATTATGAGATGAAAACATGTGGCATTCTTTGAACTATGTGTCCTCTGAGATAGTCTGGGCTAAAATTGATCTCGGCACGTAAATGAATGGGCAAGGAAACTCAAGGTGTTGGTGCCGCACAGCACCTTTGTGGGGGCCCCTCCCCCCCTCCGCCTCTGGGAAAATGGGATTCCGGAGCCAGGCGTGGTGGTGCACGCCTTTGATCCCAGCACTCGGGAGGCAGAGGTAGGAGGATCACCGTGAGTTTCAGGCCAGCCTGAGACTATTTAGTGAATTCTAGGTCAGCCTGGGCTAGAGTGAGGCCCTGCCTCAAAAAACCAAAAACCAAAAACCAAAAAAAAAAAAAAAAACCCGAAAGAGAAATGGAATTCGGATGCTACTTGCATCATCTGTTCTCTTATGTATGTGAGATTACAGGGAAGAGACACACCAGTTTGGAATTTTTAGGTGACATCACCCTAGCGTCCAGCTTACGAAAGAGGTGCCGTCATTCATTTTTAGACTCCCCGATGTGGTTTACCCGCCCACTACCCATGGCCGCCTCTGTTTTCCTCCTCCTCCTCCTCCCTGTGTTGTAATAACAGGAGAAAAGTATCCAAGTAGCAGGCGACTCCCTTGTCGTGACCTGCACAACCTGCTTGTTTTTATTAATTAAAACTTATTGTCAGAAATGAATACAGAAAAAATCATGGAAATTGTGCATATTTGTGAAGTATCATGCAATGTTTTGGTATATCTATATCTTCAGCAATATTCAAACGACAGCAAACATGTCCATCTCCTCACATCCGTTTCTGTGACCTCTGTACTTCGTTTTGCATTTGTAGGTGTATGGTGTGAGTGTGTATGTGTGTTTGCATGTCTATGGGTGCTATAACTGCGTGTGTATGGGGTATGCCTGTGCGCAAGGACAATGTCAAGTGTCTTACTCAACCACTCTTCACATTAGTTTTTTTTAAATATATTTTTATTTATTTATTTGCAAGGAAAGAGAGAGAGCAAGCAGAGAGACAGAGGGAGAGAGAGAGAGAGAATGGGTGTGCCAGGGCCGCCAGCCGCTGCAATCAAACTCCAGGTGCATGTGCCACTGTACATCTGGCTTTACATGGGTACTGGAGAATCAAACCTGTGTTGTTAGGCTTTACAGGCAAGTGCCTTAACTGCTGACCCATCTCTCCAGCCCCCACCTTGGTTTTTGAGGCAGAGTCACTCACCAAACCTGGAGCTCACTGGTTCAGCTAGACTGGCTAGCAAGTCCCAGGAATCCTCCTGCCTCTACCTCCCCAGCCTGGGGTTACAGGCACGCTGCCATGCTCAGCTTTTACATGGGTGCTGGGGATCTAAACTCGGGTCCTCATGATTATGTGGCAAGTGCTTTACCAACTGAATTGTTTCTCTAGCCCAGCCATCCGTATTTATGACCGGCGGGGGTTACTCCTTTTGCCTCAGTGGGACAAGCAGCAAGGTCACAGTTCTGAAAGCAGTATCTGAGATGAAGACAGGAAAGAGGCTACCAAATATCCCCTCTACTCCCTGTGACGGCCCTGGGATCTCCTATACATGGAAACTGCAGTCATCTAAGGCTTCAGTTTTCAGGAAGCAGTACTCCACGTTCTGTCTCTGACATAGATGTTCGTGTTCATAAATACTTTACCTATTAAGGGACCTTCCCCATCCCAACTGCTTCAGAAATATTTACTAAACAAACCCGTGATTCTTGCCTCCTGTCGTAATACTGTGTTGGAAGTATGAGCATAATTTAGTACTAGGCGGTATTAGTCATCAGGACACTTAGTCATGTCCTCCATTGCCTTCTCTTATATTTGCATGAACATGAACGCCTGCGTCATTTTTCACATCCTACTTCTCTGCGTTCATTTGTTCTACCATCAAAAATCAGTTGCGGGCTGGAGAGATGGTTTAGCAGTTAAGGCACTTGCCTGCGAAGTCTAAGGACCCAGGTTCAATTCCCCAGTGCCCACATAAAGCCAGGTGCACATGGTGGTACATGCATCTGGAGTTCGTTTGCAGTGGCTAAAGACCCTGGTGTGCCCATTCTCTCTTTCTCTCTCTCTATCTGATCAATAAATAAAAATAAAATATTTTTTAAAAAATCAGTTGTTGTGACTCAGGAGATAAGTCAGTTCAATGCCGAGAACCCAAGTGAAATGCCAGGCACAGTGGTATGTGCCTGCAATCCCTGTGCTGGCGAGGTGGAGACAGGATGATCCCTGGGATTGCTGGTCAGCTGGTCTAGCTGAATTGGTGAGCGTCAGGCCAGTGAGAGAGACCCTGTGTCAAAGGAGGTGGAGAGCATTCCTAACGATGACAGCCAAGGCGGGCCTCTAGCCTCCACATGGGTGCAGACCTACGTATGCCCCCCCCATATAAACACATGCATAAAATAATCAGTTGTATACTAGGTATTGTAACTATAAGAGGCACTTTATGTACATTTTTAATAATTCTTGCTGTACAGATCATCACATTTCATTCACTGATTGGTTCATTCAACAACTATGCAACAGGCTGTAGGTACGCTTGCCAGCTGGCTGTGGGGCCCACGTAAGCACCACTTGATCACCCTGCTGCCTCTGGGGTGACAGAGAGGGTGAAGGTCTCCAGGTCCCCAGGGTTGGAGCTTACCACTAGCCCAGCACGGAGGTAAAGTGTAATGAAGTACCAAGCAGAATAGCCTGAGGCCACGCAGGGAGTGTAAACAAACTGAGGTGGAGGAGGGATTATTGTCGGCTCAGAAGACCTTGAAAACAACCGGGAGGGCAAGGGAAAGCATCATAGATCTATAAGGAGAAAATGACCTGCCACTCTGAGAATATCATAGGTGGAAGCTGAGATTATTTCACTTTATCTTTTTTTGTTGCCATTGTTTTGTTCAGTGAACATACTTCATTACATAAAATTTATTGAGTGAAATAGCCCAGTCTCAGAGATGAAGTTATTTGAACATGTGAGTCTGTAAGAGTGTGTTGTGGTATCTTTTCAAGGTATTTTAATTAGTGAAAGGACTGAAGAGTCACAGAATGGTCTGGTGTTCGTTAAGATCCCTGCCGGGTACAGCTCTATACTTAGCGTACTGCACAAACGTGCCCGGCTGAGTTGATGAGGAGCAGAAGTCTTGCCTGCGTGCCTCATATCAAACACTGCAGTATGGCCTTACCTTCACCAGAATGAAGGATGAAAGATGGCTTGGTGGTTAAGGTACTTGCCTGCAAAGCCTAAGGACCCAGGTCTGACTCCCCAAAACCCATATAAGCCAGACACACAAGGTAACAGCACATGCTTCTGGAGTTCGTTTGCAGTGCCTAGAAACCCTGGCATGTCAATTCTCTCTTTCTCTCTCTCTTGCTCACTCTCTCTCCCTTCCATAAAAAAGTAAAAATAGGGCTGGAGAGACGGCTTAGCAGTTAAGCGCTTGCCTGTGAAGCCTAAGCACCCCGGTTCGAGGCTCGATTCCCCAGGATCCACGTTAGCCAGATGCACACGTCTGGAGTTCGTTTGCAGTGGCTGGAGGCCCTGGCGCACCCATTCTCTCTCTCTCTGTCTGCCTCTTTCTCTGTCTGTCACTTTCAAATAGATAAATAAAAATAAATAAATAAAAATAGGAGTTTATTAGCTTATAAATCATGTCAAAGATTGACTCAGTGATTATGCAAATACATCCTCAGTATAAACCCTGTAGTAAAAAAAATGTCATTGAAGCCGGGCATGGTGGTGCACACCTTTAATCCCAGCACTCGGGAGGCAGAGGTAGAAGGATCGCCAAGAGTTTCAGGCCACCCTGAGACTCCATGGTGAAATCCAGGTCAGCCTGGGCTAGAGTGAGACCCTACCTCGAAAAAGAAAAAAAAAAAAAAAAGTCATTGATTCCATATTATTGCACAAAGACAATTGTAATTAGGATAAAGTTCATTTGGGAGTAATTTTGGACATCAGCATACTGTTTTACAGAATGATTAAAAAATAGTCAGACACTCATCAGATGTAAACATGTGACTGAAACCTAGCCCTTCGCTTGTGGCTAAACAGAATGGTTACCCAATAGCTTGGTCCAGAGCCATAGTAGGTTTCATAAGTACTGGTTGAACATCTCCAACCCAAAATTCAGACACCAATCAGTAAAATCTTTGCAACATGTGAAAATCAAAAAAGCTTGAAATCTGAAATATTTATGGTCCCAAGCGTGTTGGATGAGGGGTATATAAGATGCCGTACATGTTGGAAGAGTTTGGTTCTCTCTGGGTCATCCTACATCATTGTAGCAGACAGCTTCAGGTTCGCTGAGATGAACTTCTAGACCAGGCACAGTTATGGAGGAAGGGATATTATTGAAGCCTACAGATCCAGGGGAAGTTCCATAAATGGCAGAAGAAGCTGGCCTGCCTTCACAGGACCAAGCAGAGAGAGAGAAGCACAAGTCAAAAGCCAAAGGCCACAGACACTTCAGGAGCTCCAGCTAGGCACACTTTGCATATCTTTAGATTGAAATCTCAAACCCACCACCACACCTAAAGATCCACTCAGTGACACTGCCTCCAGCCAGGTGGCTGCAGGTGCAAACTACAAACAATTAAAAAATTGAATATATTGGGGGCCATCTATTCAAACCACCACAATCATTTGACAATTTCTCAGAGGTTTCCAATACTAACTTGACTCAGCTACTCTGAGATGCCATTGTTCTGACATTGCACGATGCCTTTTGAAGGTTGGATTAATGTGGGCAGAATAATACTTTATTAGCAATGATTTTACTTTACATTCTAACTAGTGGTAGTAGCATTGCTTTGCCATGATTCTCCCTCGAATCAGCTTTGGGGCTGGAGAGACTGGCTTAGCGGCTAAGGCATTTACTTGCAAAGCCAAAGGACACAGGTTTAATGCCCCACAACCCACGAAAGCCAGATGCACAAGGCGGCTCATTTGTCTGGAGTTTGTTTCATTGGCTGGAGGCCCTAGTGCTCCCATTCTCTCTCTTAAATAAATAAATTAAAAATTTTTTTTAAAAATGAGCCTCAACACACACTATCACAGATTCAGAGTGGCTCTGAAAGCTTCAAGTTTGTCATAGTGACCATCAAATTATGAGCCACTCCAGGGTTTATTCGCATAGAAAGTGAGTTCCCCAGGACAGTGAGTCATATTAAAGCAGAGGGACTCTCAGTATGGTTCCCTCATTAAGCCAGCCGGTGTTCCATTGTAAAACACGGCTCTGACAACATGGTTTCCATCACCAGCCAGAGGTTGTCCTCAGTTTAACAGACTATGTCATGAAGCTGTCATGTTAAGCATCTATTTTTCTAGCTGAATGTCATCTTTATGACATATTGTGTTATTGGACAGGTCATGGGGAGTTGAAAATTTTCAGTTCAAAACTGACGCAGAAGAAGCTTGCAGCAGATGTGTGTGTTTATGTGTGGTGGGCATGCATACACCATGCATGTTTTAAAAAATTGGAGTATGTGATGAAAGAAAATGGTTTAGGTGGGCATGGTGGCACATGCCTTTAATCCCAGCACTTGGTAGGCAGAGGTAGGAGGATCACCGAGAGTTCAAGGCTACCCTAAGACTACACAGTGAATTCCAGGTCAGCCTGGACTAGAGTGAGACCCTACATCAAAAAACCAATGACTGACTAACTAAATAAATAAATAAGAAGATGGTTTAATCATTAATGAGAGCTAAATACAAGTGCAGCATGTGATCACCAAGGCACATGTCTAAGCATTCCGATTCACCATTCAGAGCAGCAGAGATAAGAGACCGGAGAAGTTCAAATTTGCATGTTAAGAGTATTCGCTATCAATGCTAAATGGATGGCAGTGTTTATTTTTCAGGTCTGTATGTAGTATGTATGTTCATATGTGTATATGCCTGTGTGAGGGGCCAGCGGTTGACATTGGGTGTCTTCCTGAACCACCCTGCACTTTATTTCACTTAGGCAAGTTCTCTCATTTGAACCCAGAGCTCGCTGAGTCAGTTAGTCTACCTAGCCAGAAGTCCCCAGATATCTTCTGTCTCCATTGCCCAAGTTCTAGGATTTCAGGCAGGCTACTATACCCACCTGTCATTTATGTAGGTACTGGGATCCAAACTTTTTCCACTGAGCCATCTTCCTAGTCCTGGTGTCTTGTCTTACAGAATGATCAAAAATATTAGGGTTGGGCTGGAGAGATGGCTTAGTGGTTAAGGCATTTGCCTGTGAAGCCTAAGCAACCATGTTTGACACCCCAGATCCCATGTAAGCTAGGCACACAAGGCGATGCATACCCAAAGTTGCACATGCGCACAAGGTGGCTCATGTGTCTGGAGTTCCATTACAGTGGCTTGAGGCCATTCTCTCTCACTCTCTCACTCTCATAAAAAAAAAAAAAAAAAAAAAAAAAGGCCAGCCTGTTGGACTTGCCTAAAAAAAATTAGAAAAATATTAAGGCGGAAGAGATGGCTTAAGAGCTAAGGTGCTTGCCTGCAAAACTAAAGGACTGAGGCTTGATTCCCCAGGACCCACGTAAGCCAGATGCACAAGGTTGTGCATGCGTCTGGAGTTTGTTTGCAGAGACTGGAGGCTCTGGAGTGCCCATTCTTTCCCCTCGTCTCTCTCTAAGTAACTAAGTAAAGAAAATATTTATTGAAGCCAGTCATTGTGGTGCACACCTTTAATCCCAGCATTTGGGAGGCAGAAGTAGCACGACAACTGTGAGTTCAAGGCAGCCTGAGACTACAGAGTGAGTGCCAGGTGAGTTCTAGGTCCGCCCGGGCTAGAGTGAAACCCTGCCTTGAAAAACCAAAACCAAAACAAAACAAAAAAAAAATTGTTGTCATTTAAAAAAATTTTTTTTTAATTTTTATTTATTTGAGAGCGACAGAGAGAGAGAGAGAGAGAGAGAGAGAGAGAGGGAGAGAGCGAGAGAAGAGGCAGAGAGCGAGAGAGAGAATGGGCGCGCCAGGGGCTCCAGCCACTGCAAACGAACTCCAGACGCGTGCACCCCCTTGTGCATCTGGCTAACATGGGTCCTGGGGAATCGAGCCTCGAACCGGGGTCCTTAGGCTTTACAGGCAAGCACTTAACCGCTAAGCCATCTCTCCAGCCCAAATTGTTGTCATTTTATTCAGTGAACAAATACTTGTTGAGTGGTGTGTGTGTTAATCCCTGGATTGGGTGATTGAGATACAAAATTGAATAACTCAAGAACACCAGCATATGATTTTGTCCCAGGTAAGTAATGCTTCATTAACGAGCCAAAAGGAGGTTAAGGAGATTGCTTAGTCGGTAAAGTGCTTGCCCTGTGTGCATGAAGCTCAGAGTTCAGTCCCCAGTACACATGTAAGATATTGGGCATGGTGTAGTACAATTACAGACCTGGAGAAAAAGATCCAGGGGGGGTTCCTGGGGTTTTCTGGCCAGCCAGTCCGGCCTATTTGGTAGGCCAGTGAGAGTCTGTCTTTAAAAAAAAAAAAAAAAGAAAAGAAAAGAAAAGAGAAAAGGTGGACAATGCCTGTGGAATGGCATCAGTGGTTGTCCTCTGACCTCCGCACACATGCACATGCATACACATGCGTGCACGCGCACACACACACACACACAAGAGACAAAAGGCAGGAAGAAGGAGGGGTCAGTCCTAGTGACAGAGCAGCCATGAAGTCTCTTAGTGCAGACCCACTGCTGCATCCTGGTTCATAGTACACAAGCAAAGCACTCATTCTGTATCTGCCTGAGTTTTCAGGTGGTAGCCAGCTCTAAAAGGGTCAGGAAAGAGGCGATAAAGGGAAAGATGCTTGGTTGGGGCCCTGATTATCCAAAGATACTTACCGGGTTTGGGGAAGTGGGCCTGAGATGACATTCCTAGTTGAAGGTAAAGTCTACTTCGGGGAATGGCAAGTGATCTTGCTCAGCTGGAGTGTAGGAAGAGGGGGCAATGAAGAGACGCAGACAGCTAGAATTCAGAGGTTCTCCCAATTGTCCTATAGAGTGAACTTTATCCCATAGGGGGTAATAAGCCAGTGAAGGGTTATGAGCCAAGCAGTAACATGATCATTCAATGAAAAAACTGTTTATGGAATTTCTACTACTTTTCAAGCCAGTGCTAAGGGCTGGTTTACAAAGATGAGTGAGATACAAAGAACTCAAAACCTAATAAGAAAAACTATTTTAAATATTTTTAAAATGTATTTTATTTTTATTTATTTGACAGAGAGAAAAAGGGAGAGAGAGAAAGAGGGAGAGAGAGAGAGAGAGAGAGAGAAAGAGAGAAAGAGTGAGAGAAAGAATGGGTGTGCCAGGACCTCTAGGCGCTACAAACGAATTCCAGATGCATGCATCATCTTGTGCATCTGGCTTACATGGGTCTTGGGGACTCTAACCTGGGTCCTTTGGCTTTGCAGGTAAGTCCCTTAACCACTAAACCATCTCTCCAGCCCAGAAAATATACCTTTTTACTACTAAGAACTATATTATCACCCTCTGACAGAAATCTCTCCAGGACACTGGGGACACACCAGGGGTGTAACTGACAGCTTCAGGTTCTCTGGGATAAACTTCCACATCAGGCACAGTTATAGAAGAAAGGATTTATTGAAGCTTACAGATCAAGGGGGTGTCCCATAATGGCAGAAGCTGGCCTGCCTTCACAAGTCCAAGCAGAGAGAGAAGCACAAGCCAAAAAGCCACACAGCACCCTTCAGGAACTCCAGCTAGGCACACTTTGCATATCTTTAGATTGAAATCTCAAACCCACCACCACACCTTAAGATCCACCCAGTGATACTGTCTCCAGCCAGGTGGCTGCAGATGAAAACTACAAACTAATAAAGCACTGAATATATTGGGGGCCATCTATTCAAACTACCACAAAGGGGGACATCACTTTGTGGAGAAGCAGAGAGCAGGATCGTGTGAGCCTTCAGGAAGGTCATCACTCTGACAGCATGGCGCTGGGCGAGAGTGTGAGCTGAGGCTCAAGTGTGCCTTGATAATCTCAGAGACAATGAAAGGGGAGACATGTTTGTGCACAGTTTAGATGTGAAACGGCTTGGTGTGGAAATGTGGTGAGGTTTCTGGTTTGATATGGGGGTGAACCCAAAGGAGAAAATGTGAAAGAAGCGTATGTGGTGGTTTGATCCAGGTGTCCCCCATAGACTTAGGTATTCTGAATGCTAGTTCCCCAGCTGATGGAGATTTGGGAATTAACACCTCCTGGAGGCAGTGTATTGTTGGAGGCGGGCTTATGGGTGTTATAGCCAGTGCGCACACTCCCCTGTTGCTGTTGTCCACCTTATGTTGGCCAGGGGTTGATGTCCACCTTCTGCTCATACCCTTGTTTTCCTCTGCCATCATGGAGCTTCCCCTTGAGTCTGTAAACCAAAATGAACCCCTTTTCCCACAAACTGCTCTTGGTTGAGTGATTTCTGCCACTAATGCGAACCTGACTGCAACAGATAAGTTGGCAATAAGGAGTGGTATCATTTGCTGCTACACACGTGACTGTGTGGCTTTGGCCTTTTGGAGCTGATTTTCAAGAGGAATGTGGATTTGATTTTTTTTTTTTTTTTTTTTTTGAGCTAGGGTCTCAGTCTAGCTCAGGCTGACCTGGAATTTGCTATGCAGTCTCAGGGTGGCCTAACTTATGGTGATCCTCCTATCCTCCTACCTCTGCCTCCTGAGTGCTGGAATTAAAGGTGTGTGCCACCATACCTGGCTTTGTGTGTGTGTGTGTGTGTGTG
This sequence comes from Dipus sagitta, assembly GCA_036346955.1. Taxonomy (NCBI): domain Eukaryota; kingdom Metazoa; phylum Chordata; class Mammalia; order Rodentia; family Dipodidae; genus Dipus; species Dipus sagitta. Next base: position 23,970,840 of record CM070784.1, on the reverse strand, counting down.
TGTGTATAAGGATTTGAAACCTTGGCCTAAGTGATGTCTTGCAGTGCTATAAGCACAGCTTGATAGACTATTCTGGTCAGAGTTGCAAGATCTGAATGCAGTAAGAACTATGGACTGTGAGGTTTGGTTTATGAGGGTGAGAAAGAGCTTTGCCTGAACTGGGTTAGAAGCAGTTTGTGTGACAGGCTTGCTGTTATGCCCATGTCCTGAGAATTTGTGAAGGGTTGCATTGCATAGAAATGGACTGGTGTGAGCAGAGGGATATGGCACAAAAAGAAATGAAACCTTTGGGTTTAAACTTCTGCCCATTCAGCTGCAATTGTATGACAGACTACAACCATTGAGATTGGGCCAGCTGAAGGAGTGTCCTTCAAAATCTGCTTTATTCCTCCATAGATTAACAAATTGGCACCCACCTGATATTATGGAGTATAAGAAATGTAGGAAAGAGAGGGTCATTGCGTTTATAACATGGTCTTGTGTTTTGGAAATGGCCATGGGCAGTGTGAAGCAGGTTTGCTGCATGCCTGCATGTAGACCTGATGGAGCCATGAGAATGAACCATGGGTTGCAGTGGAGACCCAGTGGAGATGCTGGGACCACAACATGGCTTCTAAGGAGAGCTGCCACCCTGGATGAAGTTGTCCAGGACTGTGAGTAGTCTAGCTGGAGGGACAGAATTGGAATTCCAGAGATTTGTTGCTGGTTAGAATTGTCAGACTTGGAGACTTATTACTGACTAGAGCTGTTGGACTTGGAGTTACAGAGTTTGATGTTTGTTCTGTTTAAATCTTGTATTTGTTGAATATATCTTTGCTATGCCCAGTGCCATCTTTTGCAGTGTGAATGTTTATTCTGTGCCATTATGGGTATCGGGGGTATTTTTGGTATTATGGTTCAGTTAAAAGACTTGGGCTGGGCATGGCAACACATGCCTTTAATCCCAGCACTTGGGAGGCAGAGGTAGGAGGACTGCCATGAGTTCAAGGCCACCCTGAGACTACAGAGTGAATTCTAGGTCAGCCTGAGCTAGAATGAGACCCTACTTTGAAAAACAAAACAAAAAAAATAAAGACATTGGATTATGGGGATGTTTGAACATCATTAGGATTGATAAAAAATATGGGGACTTTTAAAGTTGGACTGAATGCATTGCATATTTCATCATGATGGTTATCAGTTTATGGGGCCCAGGGGTGGAATATGGTGGTTTGATTCAGGTATTCCCCCATAAACTTAAGTTTTCTGAATGATAGTTTCCCAGTTGATGGAGATTTAGGAATTATTGCCTCCTGGAGGCAGTGTATTGTTGGGAGCAGGATTATGGGTGTTATGGCAAGCGCCCCCTCACCAGTGTTTAGCACATTCCCCTGTTGCTATTGTCCACCCTATGTTGGCCAGGGGGTGATGTCCACCCTCTGCTCATGCCATTGTTTTCCTCTGCCATCATGGAGCTTCCCCTCGAGTCTGTAAGCCAAAATAAACCTCTTTTTCCCACAAGCTGCTCTTGGTTGGGAGATTCCTGCCAGCAATACAAACCTGATTAAAACAGCATTGTAGGGTAAAACAGGTAAATTTTTCATTGGTTGAATTTAAGGAGCCTGTGGGGTAGGTATCAAAAGGGATTTGAATATGAGTCCTGGATTTTAAGATTAATAGCAAAGCTATAGATTGAAGTATATGTAGAGAGTGTCAAACAAATACATTAGTTATTTGCTTCTATCTCAGTAACCACAACAGCTGATTCCACCTTAAAAATGGAGGCAGGGCTGGAGGGATGGCTTAGTGGTTAAGGCGTTTGCCTGCAAAGCCAAAGGACCCTGGTTCGACTCCCCAGGACCCATGTTAGCCAGATGCACAAGGGGGCACACACATCTGGAGTTAGTTTGCAGTGGCTGGAGGCCCTGGCAAGCCCATTCTCTCTCTGTCTCTCTCTCTCTTTCTATCTCTCTCCCTCTTTCTCTGTCAAATAAATAAATAAATAAAAATAAAATATTTTTTTTTTTAAATGGAGGCAAATGTGAAACAAACATAGATAATATTACAAGAAAGGAAAACAGTGATGCCAGCAAAGTGTCCTACCTTATTTGGAAGCAAACCTGTAGGCGGGTGTTTGAATTTCTATGATGAAGCACCGTGTCTACTAATGGGAGTGGGAGAGGGTGGGTTACACAGTAAGGGTGTAGATGTTGGGAGAACAAGGAGAGCACCAACGATAAAAGTTGCTGACTCACCTGCTATTTTTAGAGTGACTTGATCGGCCTAGGGCTTATTAAATGCACTGTAAGAAGCAGAAGCAAGAGACCAAGGCAAATGTGTTTGATGGAAGCATGAGTGGAGGCGATTGGGATTAGAAGATACTTCCCTGAAACACACACACACTCATACACACTCATACAAGACTAGGCTATGAAAAATTAGCCAGTAAATAGGTAGCCTTCAGAGAAGTCATAGCTATGACCTCTACTGATGTAACTGGTCATGTGAGTGCATACAGAGAGGGTACCATGGCTTACCTGTCCTGAGGACGCTTGTTTAGAAGGAATCTATCCATTCACGGGTCATCTTCAAAGTGTGCCACCTGGGAAACCACTGGCAGAAGAAATAAAGGTTCTTCCCACTGAAAGGTGTTTTGGTTAAAAAAAAAAATTATGTGGTCCGTTAAAGACACCAACAAACACGACGCCAGACAACAGGCATACCGAGGACCTCTGAGGGAATGAAAACTCTTACTCAAGAATGCCAAGGATAAAGAAAGAAGAAAGGGTGGAAAAAGCCCACGGAGCAGTCCCACATGAGAGCAGTGGGTGTGGAGGGTAGGAAATTCTCCAATTAGAGAGTTTTAACAGGGCGTCCTTGGAGGGAGTATGCGGAGGCGGCATAAAGTGGGCCGTGGCCCTGTGTTGGTACATTCCACGTACAAAACAGCAGATGACGGGAGTGGAGAATTTAAAGACATTTTCTTTCTTGGAACATATGGGACTTTTAAGAGTGGTTAGGGAGTAGCTGGGTGATTATTTTTGCTCAACTCATTTCTGTAGACATACACGAATGTTAAAAGTTGCCAAATGTTATCACCATTTTAAAGAGATGCTTAGAACAGAATCAGCTGGGATGCGTTCCATCCCAAGTCAAGAAAAATCTAGATAATGGTAAAATATCCAGTTAAATACTAAAAGTATTTATTACTCACAAAATAAGAGGTGGTGGGTGGTGTCTGCTGGTTAGGTAAGGGATTTGAAAACCTCATTCAGAATCTTAGGCTATTTTTTTCCTTCCTCCGCCTTCTTGGTGTGTTAGCTTTGCCTGTCTTCATGGTCACGAGTGACAATATTCAGAGACAGAGAGGACCATCTCCACAGTCTAGAAAAATGCCAACATGCCTCCTAAGGAATAGCAAGTCTATTTCTGCTTTCTGTCAAATGGGAGTAAGAGGCTTTGCAAGGCCCACCCATAGGTGCCTGCACAGTTTCCTGGGACTCTCCAAGATACTGCCAAGGAAACAGAAGAATGCCACGGAGACACTGTCAAGTATGCCAGCTTGTAAAAGAGGAACCGACTGCAGGTGATGTAGGCAGGCATAAAGAAGAAGTGACTTTACATGCTCAAGGGTGACCCTCAGTCTATGGCCGGTATCCGTGGCGTTTCTGCGGGGAGCTGGGCACTTCCATCAGGTCTCTGGCCTCTGTCTGTATTCCAGTCTCATTTTCTTCTCTCTGCAAAGTGGTTTTCTTGTTTTCCCATATTGGGAGGAGGCAGAAGATAGCTGCTGTGTCCATTACTTTCTCATTGCTGTGAACAAATACCCGACCGGAAGCAAGTTGAAGGAAGAAAAGGGTTTAATTCAGCTTACAGTTTTAAGGGTTCATCATGGCAGGCTGAGCAAGAAGCTGGTGTCGCAGTGCAGCATGGGAACCAGAAGAGAACAGCAAGTGGGGCTGGACTAGGAAACCTCAAGGCCCGTCCCCAGGGACACCCCTCCTCCAGCAAGGCCCCATCTCCAAAGGGTCGACAATCTTCATGACCCATGGAAAAGGGCGTTTGAGGGTCAAACTGCCACACTATTCTTCCACGAAGATTAGTCAGAATTACTTCTAATTCTGAGACAGGGTCTGACTTATGAGGAAATAACAGATTAAGAAATTTCCAAACAGGCCTGGACAGATGTCTCAGTGGTGAAGGTGCTTGCTTGCAAAGCCGAAGGACCCAGGTTTGGCTCCCCAGGACCCACATAAGGCCAGATGTACAAGGTGAAGCATGCAACTGTAGTTCGTCTGCAGTGACTAGAGGCCCTGGAGCTCCCATTCTCTCTCTTTCTCCCTCTCTCTCTCTCTCTCATAGATAAAAATTTTAAAATATTTAAAGAAGCTTCCAAACAGTAAGTGGAAAATAAGGCATTTTGTTCCTAGATTGGTTTTGATCTAAAATCTGCAGCCATCAGTGAGGATTTCTGGAGCCGTGCTGCCTGCCTTGCTGACTCTTCCACATGGGCAGACCTGATGAAAATTTCTTCTCCTACCCTCTCTATCAGCTCCCAACCAAAGGACTCTTACTGAAGCCTAAAATTCCATCATTAGGAGAGTCAGTTCTTTTTTTTTTTTAATTTTTTTAATTAATTAATTTATTTATTTGAGAGACAGAGGGAGGGAGAGAGGGGGGGAGAAAGAGAGAGAGAGAGAGAGAGAGAGAGAATGGGCGCGCCAGGGCTTCCAGCCACTGCAAACCAACTCCAGAGGCACACCCCCCCCATGTATCTGGCTTACGTGGGTCCTGGGGAATCAAACTGGGGTTCTTTGGCTTTGCAGGCAAGCGCCTTAACTGCTAAGCCATCTCTCCAGCCCTTGTTTTAGCTTTAATATGCGGTGTCTCATCATTATACAGTACTTGGCAGGTTACAGTGACCTTTGTAATGATCTCATGTGATTTTTATGACAATCCAGTGACAGCAAGGTAGGAATCATCAACTCTCATTTTTCAGCTAAGGAAGTGGAGGCTGACAGGGGCAAGGTGACCTGCTCAGAAGACAGGACTGAAAGCTCTGAGCAGCCTGCGGACAACTGCCTGGGGGTAGATGAGGGGCCTCCCCGGCCTATCATAGGAGGGGGGTGGTGGAAGTTGATCTGTCAGGACAGAAATAATAGTATCACTCCAAGTGGGCTGAGAGGGAGGGTCAGCCATGGCTTCATTGGGTTGTGCCCTTGTTGGGGATTTCATGAAGCCAGATACCCGGATCCATTTATCTCTTTGTTCTCAGGCCCTCACATAGTATTGGATCTTAACCATGGTGTCAAAGGGTTTCCTGGATGAAGCAGGAATTTGAAGTAGATCACCTCTCAAGGTTTCTGCAGCTTTGTTTCTCTGGTGGCTTGGCCAGAATACTGGTGTTAGCACACAGAGCAAGCTGGGAAAGAGAACTGGCTGGAAGAAGGACAGTGTCCAGGTCAGGAAAGAACAAGTTGATTGTGATTATGTCTGGCATGAAGTGTCAAAAAATAGCTAGTGGGGCTGGAGAGATGGCTCAGTGGTTAAGGCACTTACCTGCGAAGGCTAAGGACTCAGGTTCCATTCTCCAGTACCCACATAGACCAGGTAGATGCACAAATGGCCCATGTGTATGGAATTTGTTTGCAGTGGCTAGAGGCCCTGGCATGCCCATCCTCTCTCTATATCTGCCCCCCCTTCCTCTTTCTCTCAATAAATAAATAAATAAATAAATAAATAAATAAAACATTTTAAAAAACAGCTAGTGGAAAAGTCCAATAGTATTTTTTATCTTCAAAGGAAAGATAATTAAAAAAAATTTTTTTTGAGAGTCAGAAAGAGGCAGATAGAGAATTGGCATTCCAGGGCCTCTAGCCACTGCAAATGAACTCCAGATGCATGCTCCACCATGTGCATCTGGTTTACATGGGTACTGGGGAATCAAACCTGGGTCCTTAGGCTTTGCAAGCAAGTGCCTTAACTGCTAAGCCATCTCTCCAGTCCAAGGAAAGATAATTTATGTGTGTGTTATTACTACAAAAAGATCTTCCACCGTGAGGTCATAAGCACAATTGTTTGCTGAACTTAGGGTACTTATGTCTCATGGCACTCTTCAAACGCAGCCCCAGATTGTACTGTTAACAGTACTGAAACCTGTGAGAGAAACAACATTTTCATGTTAGAAGATAATCGAACATTACCTCTATTGTCTTTTGTCAAAAGTTTTATTAGAATCAGCTGGGCATGGTGGCGCATGCCTTTAATCCCAGCACTCAGGAGGCAGAGGTAGGAGGATTGCCGTGAGTTCGAGGCCACCCTGAGGCTCCATAGTGAATTCCAGGTCAGCCTGGGCTAGAGTGAGACCCTACCTCGAAAAACCAAAAAAAAAAAAAAAAAAAAAAAAAAAAAAGTTTTATTAGAGAATGTAAGTAATTTTACTTTTTTTTTTTTTGGTTCTTTTGAGGTAGGGTCTCACTCTGGCCCAGGCTGACCAGGAATTCACTATGTTTGTTTATTTTTTATTTATTTGAGAGCAATAGAGAGAGAGAGAGAGAAAGAAAGAATGGGCACACCAGGGCCTCCAGCCACTGCAAATGAACTCCAGATGCATGCACCACCTTGTGCATCTGGCTTACATGGGTCCTGGGGAATTGAGCCTTGAACAGGGGTCCATAGGCTTCACAGGCAAGCGCTTAACCACTAAGCCATCTCTCCAGCCCCACAGAATGTGGGTACTTTTAAACTGAAAACCATGAAGAAGGTCTCCTACACAAGAGAAAGAACAGGGAAACAGGAAACAAAACATATTTCAAGGCTAAAGGAGTTTCAGTTAAATTTGTCACTGTCTTTTTTTTTTTTTGGTTTGTCCAGGTAAGGTCTCACTGTAGCCCAGGCTGACCTGGAATTCACTGTGTAGTCTCAGGGTGGCCTTGAACTCTCCGTGGTCCTCCTACCTCTGCCTCCAGAGTGCTGGCTTTAAAGGCATGCGCCACCTCCGCCCCTGCATCACTGTTCTTTCTTAAGCAAATATTTTATCATACTGCCCTCTGGCCATTCTTGGCAACAGAGCAAGAATTGCAAACATGTTGGAGCACTGCAACCTACAAGAGAACAGTGACACTCCATACTAAAAACTGAATGTCACTTATGGTGGCTTACGTTGTTAGTCCCAGCACTTGGAGGCTGAGGTAAGAGAATCACAGTGAGTTCAAAGCCAGCCTGGGGCTGCAGAGTAGTTCTAGGTCAGTTTAGGCTCACATGAGACCCTTCCTTGAAAGAAAAAAAAAAAGATGGAATAACATTACTATTTAATAATACAGCTCGGTTACAGCCTTAGAGCTATCTGCACACATTTTCCAATCATTCATTAGGCAGTGAGCAACAGAATACCCCTTACTGTAGTCGTCATCTTCTCAAAGCTGGGACAAAACACCCAACCGGAAGGAGCTTATGGAAGGAAAGCACTTACTTCAGCTCACAGGCTCAAGGGGAAGTTTCATCACGTCTTGTCATGTAAGCCTGAGCTAGCTGTGAACACCCAGTGGGGCTGCGCCTAATAAGCCTCAAAGCCGGCCCCTTGCAATGCACCTCTTCCAGCAAGGCCTCTTCTCACCGTGGTCCCCACAGCTTTTCCAAATTGTTACTAGCTGGGACCAAGTATTCAAAACACATGAAGCTATGGGAAACACTTCATTCAAACCACCACACCTACACACTGACACTAGGGTCTTGGGTCACTACACTAAAGGAAAAGCAAGGCAAGATTTTTGTTTTTTGCCCATATGAGCTTTTTCTAGCAGGACTGCATATAGAACCCACGACTCCTGAGAACAAGCTGTCAGGTTCCCACATGGCAAAGGCCATCCAGGGACAATCTCGGAAACAGATGGACCTGCGTCTTAGCCACAGAACCACTGTTTAACAGTGGTTCATATGACCTTGGGAAGTTCGCAGAACCTTAAGTCCTGTTCTTCATTCACAAAATGGTGAGGTTAATCTTTCTTGCATACGGTTGTTAGAAAGCTCACCTTGGACATGGGAAAAAAGACTAGCACAGTGTGACAGTGTGGACTACTGGCGATATCAAGTCTCATGCTTGCTTCTGTTTCTTTGCTTTTGAGAAAACAATTCAGATACAGAGAACATTCATTCGAGCATTACCATAAGCACACGCACCTGAGGAAGGGCGGGTGGAGGCTGAATTCCAGCCAAGCTGCAGTCCTCAAGCTGAGCTCTCTCCTTTCCTACTTCACACAAAGGTGCGGCGTGAATGCTTTACAAGGGACCAACTTGGCTTTGCCCATATGCGGCCTACGTCTAATGGGGAAACAGACAAGTATCACAATATGTATAATTAAGAATATTCTACAGGACGCACCATCAGAACACTAAAGAGAGATATTTAAATCAGATCAGTTGGAGCCGGGTGCGGTGGCGCATGACTCTAATCCCAGCACTCTTGGGAGGCCTGAGGTGGAAGATCTCCGAGTTCGAGGCTACCCTGAGACTACAGAATGAATTGAAGGTCAGCCTGGGCTAGAGCGAGACCCTACCTCAAAAAATAAAAAAAAAAGAAAAGAAAACAAAACAAAACAAAAAAGGTTGAATAAATCAGACCAGTTGGGAGAGGGCAGGAGAGATTATGGGAATGTTTTAGGCAGGACAGTGACATTCAACTATTGCTCTATTTTGTCACACTAATTGAATATCGACTAGGTGTCACAGACTATTCTAGTGCTGAAGATACAGTAGTGAATAACATAGGCTCTCTTAAACTGGGTGTGTTGGTGAGACCTATAATCCCAACACTGGGCAAGCTGAGTCTGTAGTATCATGAGTGTGGGCTACAGAGTGAGTTCCAGGCTAGTCTGGGCTGCAAAGCAAGACCTTATTTAAACAAAAAAAGGAGCAAAGCAAAACAAAACAAAACAAACAAAAACCCCACCACATTCTTTTCTTATAATTCTAAATTTTAGTAGGGGAGAGCGACAGCAACAATAATTGAACTAAAAACGCCTCGGTACTGAGAGGTGGAGAGCAGCTGAGGCAGGGCGGTGGCGGGGTGTGAGGATGCTACTTTAGAAAGGAGAGTGGGAAGGTTCCTCCAGGGAGGTGTCATTTAAGTTGGGATCTGAACGGTAACTGTGGGAAGCTCAAGATGATCATATCAGGCAGAGAGGGGAGCTGTTGCAAGAGGCTGAAGTGGGGAGTCAATTTTGAGGTAGCAAAGAAGATTGGTGTGGTTCAACGACAGTGGATAAGAGGAAGAGGAGACAATGTGAGGGACGATACGGGAACACAGGGAAGCACCAAACCTGTGTCAGGCCTGGAAGCTTGAAGCCAGTGAGCTGCGAGACCTCCTATGGGTTCCCTGTGCAGAAAGAAAGAGGCTGGGCTGGGTGATAAGAAGTTATTTAGGAGATATAGCCAAGAACTAGATTTGTCAAACCCCGTATGAAGGATCTGGGAGACTTTAATTCTAATCGTTAAGAATCCCAAGGAGGGGGCTGGAGAGATGGCTTAGCAGTTAAGTGCTTGCCTGTGAAGCCTTAGAGGCTCGATTCCCCAGGACCCACATTAGCCAGATGCATAAGGGGGCTCATGCATCTGGAGTTCGTTTGCAGTGGCTGGAGGCCCTGGTGCGCCCATTTTCTCTCTTTCTATCTGCCTCTCTCTCTCTCTGTCACTCTCAAATAAATAAATAAAAATGAACAAAAAATATTAAAAAAAAAAAAAAGAATCCCAAGGAGCCATGAGTAAAGTCACTTAAAGAAAACCTTTCATGTTTCTGAAAGGGAACATCTGAATATATATATGCTCCATATTCTTGAAATGAAGTCCCCACATGCGGACCCCATGACAGCTTCGAATTCTTCTCAGGTGTGCAAATTTCATTAATATAGCATTTACTTTTTTTTTTTTTTTTTGCAACGTTTGAGTATAGGTACCATGATGGCGGTATCTGCTAGATGGAATGTTAAACTGAGTAAATTGCGTTTTGGGGGAGTAGAATGCATCTTACCATGACTAAGAGGTAGCACACAATATCCAGCCAGTAATGAATATGTTATTTATTACAACATGGAAGAACTTTGCCTCACAGAGTAGAAGGTAGTAGACATTGCTAGTTGCCAACCTTATACCCATGATTTCTTCATTCTTAGCAAATAGAACTTCAGACTTGATTGCCAAAGCCCAATAAAAAATAACAACAACAACACAAATTGTCTTCCAAACTCCTGTAGCCAGGAGGTCAGCATATGACAGGATTTTGGCCACGTAATGTAGGCAGAAGTTACTGGAGTGGGTGTTCTTTTCTGGACATAAAGGTACCTGGGAGCTCATTGGAGGACTGGCTTTTTTCTAAGCCCACACTTCACAAAGACAATGCCACACTCTGCTTGAATGCCAAGATTGTGTCCGCAGAGTTTGGGTTGGAGATCTTGCTGGCACTGCTTTGAATTGGAGATGAACTCCAATCTCAAGGTTCAGCTATCGGAGCTTATCATCACAGAGCCCAAGGAAGGTGGAAATGGTCAGAAAACTATCATAATTTTTATTTCAGTTCTTCAACCAAAACCTTTAAAAAAATCCAAATATGTCTAGTGCATGAATTACTGAAAAAGTTCAGTTGGAAACATGAGTTCTAAGATATTTCTACCTAAAGCAACTTGAAAAATAAGCAAAAGTGACCCAGCAGCTGCCCCTGACTGCTCTGCAGGATGTGATCCTTGGGGGCTTGGACCCAGCAAGGGGAAAATGTGGGCCAGAGAGGCTCCCTGAAACACAATGCAGGTTGAAGCTTTTTCTGGCTGTCTGTGGCATATGTCTATGTCTCAAGGGCAAGGAAGGACTTTCATTTTGAATTTCCAGAGTTTCAGTTATAAACAGAAATGCCTAAATTGAAAAAGAAAAGAGGTAAAGCTTGGTCTGGAAATGTAGCTCATTAATATAGAGCTTGATAGCAAGAACAAGGCCCTGGGTTCAGTCACCAGAACCGCGGGCGGAGTCTGGCTAGGAGAAAGCCTCTTCCCGTGTTCTTTAAACATGACCCAAAGTAGTATGTTGAGTTAAAAACCAGGCATATGGGAGGGCGGCTAATCTTTCCCGTACCTGGATTGATCTGGAGCTAATCTGCAGACATAAAACTATGGTACAGTGATGTTAACCACAAACATGTCTCAGAATTCATTATATTAAAGTTATATTCCTTGTATGCCGTGATGAACACGGTGTTGAAACGTAAACATTCCAGGATAATAGAACACTGAACACACAAAAGGAGGAGGCCCGTTGTGGTGGTGCAAACCTATAATCGCAGCCCTGGAAACCTGAGGTGGGAGGATTGTAGTGAGGTGAGGCCAGCCTGGGGTTACAAAGAGTTCCAGGTCAGCTTGGGCTTGAGTGAGTGAGACCCTGCCTCAGAAAAACAATAAACAACAAAACACACAAACAAACAAACCCTCAAACTAAACAAAGGACAGGATAAGGTAACGATTTTAAGGATGTTGGGCTGAGGTGCCAGAGGTACAGTGTGGCAACTGAAAATAAGAGAATGAAGCTCAGGTGACAGGTGGAGTAGAGAATGAATCACCTGTATGCGTCCATAAGTTTGGTCTGTCATAAGCAGTGTATGAGCCTACTAACAGGCCCTAAATACAGGACCAATGTTGTAACAAGGAAGACAGAGATCTAGAAGCACCTTGAAAAAACAAAACCAGCGTTAAAAAAAAAAAAAGAAAACCTCCCCGCGATTATTATTTATAGCTCTGTGTTTGTTTTATCAGCTGCTAACTTCTCAGAAACTCTTATCCCAAACTGACCTCCTTAAACTGGCACGTGGACTTGTCAAGAACACATTTTCGCATGCAGGCAGTGGGGGGGGGGGGGATAAAGACGATTCACACTGAGTCACCAGCTATTTCGTCTAGGATAAAGAGCTTCACCAACGACACAAGCAAAGCACATCTTTTCTGGAGGGTGACAGTTCAATTGTGGGTACAGAGCGACTCAAGAGAAGTGTGTTGGTTTTCAAAGGCGGCTATGTCTGGGCCTGGGCACGAGCTCCGGGGGAGCAGAGGAAAAGGTGATTTCAGTGCAGAGCGCGGGCCGCCGGCGGGGGGGAAAAAAGCAAGAGCGACGGCGTGGCTGGGCTGGGAAGCTGGCAGCCGGCACCCTGCATACCCGACGCGTGGCTCACCGCGGGTCAACGCCAAGGCGGGCTCGGCGCGGGGGTGGGGGTCACCGCCGCCGGGACGCATGCGGACTGAAACCCGGTGGGCGGGGCCTATGGAAATTCCCGGCCCCCATCGCCTACTACATTTCCCAAAATCCAGTGCGGCCACAAGGCTCTCACTTCTCCCTGGGCACCGAGGGCACAAGTGCAGCATGGGATTGGGAGTCAGAATCCCAAGCACCGCCCCCGCCGGTGGGGAGATGCGCAGCGATTGGCTGTAGAACGACCAGATCCCGCCCATGCAGTGACGTCAGGCAGCCGTCCGGCTACTTAAGGCGTCGTGTTCGGGTCCACCCCGCCTTAGCTCCCGCGCTAGAGAGAAACATGTATCGTTTCCGATCACAGCTCTTCACGGGGATTTCTGCTGCCGCCACCGCCGCCAACTTTTACCCCCGCCGCTGCTCGCCTCTGTTGTTAGCCCAAGACTCGCCTCTCAGCCGCCCGCCGCACAGACGCACGAGTAGAAAGTGCAGCTCCATCGGCTGATCTTCGCTGAGCTCCCGAGTTGAGGCGGCACCGGGCGTCCCACGATGCCGAAGAATAAGAAGCGGAACGCTCCCCACCGCGGTGGCAGTGGTGGTGCAGGTGGCGGCGGCGGCGGCTCCGGGGCAGCTGCGACGGCGACGACGGCGGCGACGACGACAGGTATCGGATACATACGTACATATATATGTATATATATCTCCCGCACCGGCTTCCCGGGCTGCCGGCCCCGGTTGCCGGCCCGGGTTGCGAGGCTCCGGCGCGGAGCACGGCGGGAGTTGCAGTTCGCTGGGAGTTCCGGGCCTTTGCGTCTCTCCCGGGGCGCGTGGTGTGGCTGAACTACATTTCCCAGCGTGCCCCGGGGCCCTTTGGGGGCTGGTGTGGCCGAGCTGACTCGGCCACCGGCCGTGGGGGCGGGGAGGAGTGGGACCTTGGGCCTGGGTGACCCGGAGCGGAGCTGGGCCGCGGTTGGACCCTAGTCCCCAGGGGCTGCTGCTAAGCTGCTGCCCCGATCTCCTCTCCGACCAAGGGTGGGGCGCAGTGCGATTGGCTTCCAGCTGTCACCCGCTGCCAGCTGACCCTGGCTCCAACATGGAGTTGTCGGGAGTGTGCCAAGCGACCCGGCGGGTTGGAACCGGCTCTTGCGTCACGCGACCTGGGGCTTGCGTGACGGTCAGCCCGGGTGACGCAGAGGCACGAGTGCCTTCCATCCCGCCGCCGCGTCACGCGTGTCCTACCTGGCTGGCAGGCGGCGTCGGATGCCGGGGACACTGCCCCACCCCTAAGTGTGGCTTTTGTTTCTAATGGACACCTGCAAAAACCCCCCGGTGCCTCCAGCTCCACTGTCACCAGCCGCCCGCTCCCACGTCCTGCTTTGTGCTGCATTCAGCCCCGCGCAGGCAGATGGACGAGCTGGGGTTGCAATTGGCTAAAAAGTTGAGGGTTTTTGTGTCCTTGTTGCCAAAGTGTAGGAGCTTTTCCTGGAAGACGAGGTGCTTTCAAGTGAACGTAGGGTTCTCTACATCACCACACGGCTAAGGAGAAAAGGACTCCAAGGGAAAGCACCACCCGAGACCCAAATCGACTAGTAGCAAACTAGATAGTCTTTAGTCATTGTTCTGTTGGGATTGTGGCCTTGAATATTGGGACCTTCCCAGAAGTTTCACCTCGAGTAATTAGCCATTTGGTATTTGCTGTCGTCGTTGCCACTGCGATCCTCGCAATGATAGGACTTTGTTCATTGGAAAAGTAAATAGACCAGTTTTCTTGTGAAATGTTGCTGGAAGCTGGCATTAAAACGCTTTTTGCCTACCGGATTTGGGGCAGCCTGAACACCCGTGCTCATGTATTAAGCATTTTATAGTTCAGTAGGGGAATGGATAAAAATGCGAGTTTTTCCTTTTTAAGTTTTCTGAATGTTGGCCTTGTTCATGAAATTCACTCTCAAGCAAAGTGAAACAGTTTTTGATTATCTAGTTGTTCGGGTTGAATTAAGGATACTGCTTACCTCTGTTTCAGCTTTCCGAAGTCTGAAAAAAGTATTTGAATTCTGTCTAGAGGAGCCTTATTAATTTTATTCTTGAAGTTTCCTTTTTGTTGATGAAATGGAAATCATGGAGAAACAGGCTGAAGTCATTTTGAAAATGGCAGTGTTGTTAACAATGGTCTCTAAATCACTCAGGAACTTCGGTCTGTCTTCCTGGCTGGCCTCCTTCCAGAGTTCAGGGCTTAATGTTCAGGCCTCAGGTGGCTGTGGGGGAATTGCTATTCACATTTTGCCTCAGGGCTCGTTTGGCCTATTATCAGCCTAGTTTGCTGCCTTTTAAAATTGTTCTTAATAGAAAAGATACTTTTAAACACTGCACTTCAGCGCATATATTCTGCACACGTTTAAACACTGGTGTTTAGCTTATGTAAGTAAATGGGAACTAACTACTTCATAAAATTCCATGCTTTGAGTAGTTTTATAAGTTTACATTAGAAATTATTATATTGGAGGTTTCAAACCTCTTGCAAATGGAACTGGGGAAGGTATGGGATGAGGTTTTTTAATGTAAACTTAACTTGAGTATTTTGCTTAATAATTGAGTAGAAGTGATGGAAAATTGTCACACATTTTTACTTAACAAGCCATGTACCTTGCTGATAGAATGAAGTGTCTTAAAACCAAAGTGATAGTCCTTTTGTGGATTTTCAATTAGACAATTAGTGGAGACTTCCAAGATGCTAAGAAAATTCACCTCCTACACATGTACATTTCTTGTACATTTCTTTGTCATAGCACTGCTGTAATTTGAAGAGTGATTTTGAGTGTTTTGTATTTGAGACGGGGTTTCACTTTGTAGCCCAGGTTGGCCCTGAACTCACTAGCTAGCCTCAAGATGGTCCCAGACTTGAGGCAATCCTCCTGCCTCAGCCTCCTGAGTGCTGGGATTACAAGCAGGAAGACCCAGCTTGAAGAGAGGATTTTTGAGGACAAAAAATAAACCCATCACCATAGTAAACCCTCTAACAAGGACTTCGTTTGTCTAGAGTAGTTCCTTCTAGGTTTGCAAGGTGAGTCCGACCTAGGTATAAGCATTCAGGCAAGATTCATTTCCTTGTGTGTGTGTGTGGTTTTTTTTTACCCTTAATTCCCTTTTTTTTTGAGATATGAAGAAATTCAAACTGGTTAGCTAAGAGGATAAAACTATCGGAGCTGTATAGAAATACTCTGAGTAGGCTAAATATGAAAAATAAAAATATAAATTGGCTTGTATATAGTGATCAGATGATGACAGTCAACTGTTACCATAACTTTAGTTGTAAAGCAGATCCAGAAATAGCCTGTCTATTTCTGTCCCAAGCACTGTGATTAGGGAACTTCGTGATCTCGGCTTCATTCCTCATGCTTTGTTCTGCTTTCCTTGGCACTGCTTTGGCACCAAGCAGGGACATTTGAAGACTACTTGCTATGTTAATTTGAAATTTTTCCAAGTTCTCATATTTTTTTAAGGCAACCCCTATTTAAGAGAAAATTAACCCAACTCGTAACAGGCTTAAATTTTAGGATTTTAAGAATAAACTTAACACCTATAGTCTCAGCACTTAAGAGGCTGAGGCAGAAGGATTGTCATGAGTTCAAGACCAGCCTGGGTTACATAGTAGTTCCCAGTTAGTGTGAGTTACAAACTGAGTCTTTGTCAAAGAAAGAGAGAGGGAGAGAAAGGAAGAAGAAGAAGGAAGAAAGAAAGAAAGATAAATACTATGACTTCTTTTTAACTATAGGGACCTGGCTATATTTGGTACAGTCTTTGATTTTTACTGATACAGAGAAATTGGACTTGAGGTAAATCAGGTGACTCGGGACTCAGTGTAATTTGTGACTGGGCAAGTTTTAAAATTAATAATACAATCCAGCCGGGTGTGGTGGTGCACGCCTTTAATCCCAGCACTTGGGAGGAAGAGGTAGGAGGATCACTCTGAGTTCAAGTCCACCCTGAGACTACATAGTGAATTCCAGGTGAGTCTGAGCTAGAGTGAGACCCTACCTCAAAAAACCAATAATAATAATAATACAATCCCTAAATGCATTTATTCCTTAATGAAGCTAAGAAATAAAAAAGACCCATATTTTACGAGGGACTGTTTTGGTAACAGTGTTGATATTTTTAACCTCAGTGTTGGAACCTTTCATCTTTCATGATAAATAATGATTGATGCCTCTTAGATATATTTTTGAAATTTATTTATATCGGTAATAGTTGATCCTTTGTAGTTCAGATTAGGTGAATTGACTTATTTTAGAGATATTTAAGTATTTTAAGTGACTTAATTACTAGATTGAATCTTTAAATAGATGTTAGAGTTGCCAAGTTGAATATTTGCATATAGAGCCAAAAAAAAAAAAATGGGGGGAAATAATCTACCTCTTTCACCAAATAGGTGGCCAGCATCGCAACGTTCAACCTTTTAGTGATGAAGATGCGTCCATTGAGACAATGAGCCATTGTAGTGGCTACAGCGATCCTTCCAGCTTTGCCGAGGATGGTGAGTTTTGCATTTGAAAAATGTTAAAGTGGGAACTTGCAGTACAAAAGTGCTTTAAATCCTTAGAGGTGCTATTTCTTGCCTCAGTGTCTATTTTTTTCCCTGCTGATATTACGGTGGTGGCTTATTGTTCCCTAGGTCCGGAAGTCCTTGATGAGGAAGGAACCCAAGAAGACTTAGAGTACAAGTTGAAGGGATTAATTGACCTAACCCTGGATAAGAGGTAGGCAGTACTAAAGATTTTGTATCCTGGACAATTCTAGAAGTTATTTTATTATATAGTTAGTAGACTTATGATACAGCAGTATGTTTTTCTAAAGCTTGATTTATTTACTTTGAATGGTGTAATGTTTCTTGTTTCTTTGGCCTTTTTATTTGGATATAATATGCCAATAGAATTCAGCTTAATTTCTATTACTCTTTATTCTAGTATGATAGTGCATACCTATTTGATTATACTGGAAATCAATTTGTTGAATTAAAATCCCACCCCAAACTGGACATGGTGATGCACTCCTTTAATCCCAGCACTTGGGAGGCAGAGGTAGGAGGATTGCTGTGAGTTCGAGTCCAGCCTGAGACTACATAGTGAGTTCCAGGTCAGCCTGGGCTAGAATGCGACCCTACCTTGAAGAACCAAAAAAAAAAAAAGTATGTTCACAGCACATGCACACCACATCACTCACATACATAACCTTTTGTTTTTGTGTAGTAAGGTAAATTGTAAATGGGAATTATATGGAAAGATTCTTAGAACTTGCTAGTAGATTTAATAGGTAGTAGTATAATACTGGTTTGATCTACCTTCTCTTAACACTTGTTTTTCAACAGTGCAAAGACGAGGCAGGCTGCTCTTGAAGGAATTAAAAATGCACTGGCCTCAAAAATGCTTTATGAATTTATTCTGGAAAGAAGAATGACCTTAACTGATAGCATTGAACGCTGTCTGAAAAAAGGTAACATCGTATTTTTTTTATTTTGTTTATTTTATTTATTTATTTATTTGAGAGTGACAGACAGAGGGAGAAAGAGGCAGAGAGAGAATGGGCACACCAGGGCCTCCAGCCACTGCAAACGAACTCCAGATATGTGCGCTCCCTTGTGCATCTGGCTAACGTGGGTCCTGGGGAGTCGAGCCTCAAACCAGAGTCCTTAGGCTTCACAGGCAAGCGCTTAACTGCTAAGCCATCTCTCCAGTCCCAACATCCTTATTTTTGAGAGACTGGCACAGAACTAATTAGGAATCTGTTATATTTGAAGTAGCATTTGTTAGTGACAGTAGACCCTAGGTCACTGTTGACTGTGGTCAAAGACTGACGCCAAGTCAGACTTACTGTACTTAGAGCTGGGTAGATTGTCATTCTCTACTGTATAAGAGGTGATTGCCATCCCTGAATTGTGTAAGAAAGACCTGAAAGGTGTCGGACTGCACCATAAAGTATTGTTTCAGAAGACGTCATACTTGATTTCCTAAACATAAAAATCATCATCTAGCTCACTTTCTGTTGCGCTTGACAGGCCCACGGCTCACACTTTTAATCCCAACACTCAGAGGCAGAGGTGGGTGAATCACAGTGAGTGTAAGGCCAGCCTGCGACTACATAGAGAATGAATTCCAGGTCGGCCTGGGCTAGAGCGAGACCCTACCTTTAGAAAAAAAACAAAACGAAAAACCAGAAACACCTCATAGATAACATCATTTTCAGGATATCCCTGGAAAAAATCTGAAGATGACTCTTAAAAAATGTATTCATTTGCATGTATGAATGTTTGTGGGCACATCAGGGTCCCTTGCCACTACAAACCAATGCCAGATGCCTGCAGCACTTTTCATGTCGTAGCTGTTGGGGAATTGAATCTGGGTCAGGAGGCTTTGCAAGCAAATGCCTTTTGAGCACTGAGTCATCTCCTCAGACTTAAGTTGACACGTTTCGGAGTAAAGACTATGTCTGGGGTCATGTGACATTGCAGTTTTAGGAACTGCCATGATAGAGATTGGCATCTGCCAGTTTACTTACTGTGCTAAGAACATTATAAGAAAAATATTCTTTTTTTGTATTTTTAAAAGCACTTAAGTCTTCAGAGTCCTTAATATTCAATATGTCTTTTCTTTTTAAATTTATTTATTTATTTGAGAGGGAGAGAGAGAATGGGTGCACCAGGGCCTCCAGCCACTGCAAACAAACTCCAGACGCATGCACCCCCTTGTGCATCTGGCTCATGTGGATCCTGGAGAATCAAACCAGGATCCTTTGGCTTCACAGGCAGATGTCTTAACTGCTAAGCCATCTCTCCAGCCCAGAAAAATATTCTTTAATCACTTAACAGTTCTAACACCATAGACGTAGGAACCACGTTTACTTAAATTTTGAACTCTCGTGTCCTTATTTTTCTCATTTTTGTCTCAGGGTGAAAGCTTTGTTGTGAAGGAGACACAGAACAAGGAAAGGGCTAGGAAAAAGTTAGGTGGTTGTAAGCAGATGTAACTTTATATTTGAGAGCAGAGTCAGTACCTTTGAGATAACACAGTGGTTTTCTTTTTTTTTTTAATTTTTTTAAACTTTATTTATTTATTTGAGGGCGACAGACAAGACAGAGAAAGAGGTAGAGAGAGAAAGAGAAGAGAATGGGCGCGCCAGGGCCTCCAGCCACTGCAAATGAACTCCAGACACATGTGCCACCTTATGCATCTGGCTAACATGGGTCCTGGGGAATCAAGCCTCGAACCGGTGTCCTTAGGCTTCACAGGCAAGCACTTAACCACTAAGCCATCTCTCCAGCCCAACACAGTGGTTTTTAAAGGTACATTATGGGCTGGGGAGATGGCTCAAGTAGTAAAAGGCGCTTGCTCACAAAGCCTGCTAGCCCCGGTTTGGTTCCCTGCACCCACGTAAAGCCAAACACAAAAAAGTGGCACATGCATAT
Source organism: Dipus sagitta (assembly GCA_036346955.1). Taxonomy (NCBI): domain Eukaryota; kingdom Metazoa; phylum Chordata; class Mammalia; order Rodentia; family Dipodidae; genus Dipus; species Dipus sagitta. The sequence goes on along the minus strand of CM070784.1, from coordinate 23,951,186 downwards.
GGCAATGGTATGCAGTGGCAAGATTCTAGCATACATACACACAGGCAAACCAATTTTTAAAAAATAAAGGTCTACACATCCTTTCACTCTGCTGGCCCTGGGTTTAATTCTCAAGCCACCCACATAAACTGGACACAAAAAGTGGCTCAAAACCCGGTGTGGTGGCGCACGCCTTTAATCCCAGCACTTGGGAGGCAGAGGTAGGAGGATCGCTGAGAGTTGGAGGCCACCCTGAGGCTACATAGTGAATTCCAGGTCAGCCTGGACCAGAGTGAGACCCTACCTCGAAAAACTTAAAAAAAAAAAAAAAAGTGGCTCAAGTTTGCAGTGGCAAGAAGTCCTGAAATACCTACACATACACACACAAACTCTGAAAAAAAAAATTTTTTTTAAGGTATGTTACATTGAAACTATCTCCCATAATGTTATTTAGACTAGATGACTTTTCAAATTTCTGGTTTGCTTGTTGTACATTTTAACTTTTTCAGGTAATAATTTCAATATTTGCCCAGATCCTTTAGTGCATATCGTTCTTTATATAATCTTACTATTTTTATTTGTTTGATTTTTTTTTTTTCAAGGTAGCCCAGGCTGACCTGGAATTCACTGTGTAGTCTCAGGCTGGCCTCGAACTTACAGTGATCCTCCTATCTCTGCCTCCTAAGTGCTGGGATTAAAGGTGTGCACCACCATGCCTGGCCTAACCTTACTTTTTAATCCCTCACTTTATTAAAAAAAAAAAAAAAATTGGAAGGCAAACCCTGAAATGCTCAGAGGTTAATTTAAGGTCTATTTGAACCTGTTCATATGAGTACCTTAAGGAAGTATAAGACTAACTGACGTGAAGCACATTATATCTAACCATTACAGAGCTCCCTAAGATGGGTTCTGTTCTCCATTTGACAGATGGGGGAATTGGACTACAGAATAGGAGTAAATTCAGTGAAGCACTTTCTGGTAGTAAGTCATAGCTTGGATTTACGTGAGGTCTGTTTTTAAGTTGTTACTACTGCAGCTCACTAACGTCTAGGGCATAATAAGGGTTTTGTAAATATCAGTGCTACTTTGTCATTGAAGAAATCGGGGTTACTACTGTCCTCAGTGTGCTGACGGTGGCCTGCCACTCTCGCACCTACCTCCCCAGGGAAGAGCGACGAGCAGCGCGCCGCTGCATCTTTAGCAGCTGTTCTCTGCGTTCAGCTGGGCCCCGGATTTGAAAGCGAGGAGCTTCTGAAAACTCTTGGGCCGATCCTCAAGAAAATCATTTGTGATGGGACAGCTAGTATCCAGGCTCGGCAAACGGTAAGTATGAGATGGTAAAATTGACACATCTGCCTAGACATGACACTCAGTTTCAAGTAGTAGGTGTTTTGTTTAATCACCATCTCACGCTTGTTTTTTTTTTTTTAATATTTTATTTTTCTTTCTTTCTTTGAGAGAGAGAGAGAGAGAGAATGGGTGCACCAGGGCCTCCAGCCACTGCAAGTGAACTCCAGATGCGTGCGCCCCCTTGTGCATCTGGCTAATGTGGGTCCTGGGGAATCGAACCTGGGACCTTTGGCTTAGCAGGCAAATGCCTTAACCACTAAGCCATTTCTCCAGCCCACGCTTGTTTTTTTTTTTTTCTTGTAATGAACAGACTTATATGACAACTTCCTTTACTGAGCATAGTGTCCCATATGAGCAGATTTCTTCATCTTTGAAATTAAAGAACATACACAAATACTAAATATTCAGTTATTTAGGATGATCCTGGTATAATTTTGATTACAACTTAAGAAATGGTTTCAATACCAGTGTCTGTTGTGTTGCTATTTTAAGGCCTTATGAAAAGCTGCATGTAGATGTAAAATTTTCTGAAACTCTGGCCTGTGAAATAACTCTTTGTCTATAATTGTTCGGTGCTAATTTTTATGGCAGTTTTGGGATTATTTGAATTTTATTAGATTCCTACTTCTCAGAAGCTGATTTGTTTTTCACTTTTTCATAGTGGAAGCTGCTTTAAAATTAATGAATGTAAATGGTTTTGAAAGCTTTTCAAAGACCTGTGATAAGCTGTATATGTTTGGAAGGTTTTTAGTAGAATGGCCTTCTTCAGCACAGATGTCCAAACCTTGTCTCCATCTTTGACGTTGAGCTGAGGTGTGAAATGATCTGCTAGGCAATGTAGACTGCATATAGATAGGAAACAGTAAAGGAATAGTTATTGCTCGCACTTCACTTACAATATAGATACATGAGTAAAAATCTGTAATTCAAGTTAGTTGTGGTGGTACACATCTCTTTAATCCCAGCACCAGGGAGGCAGTAGGAGGAGGAATGCTATGAGTTTCAGGCCAACTTGGAGCTATGTAGTGAGTTCAGGTCAGCCTGGGCTAGAGTGAGACCCTACCTCAGGGAGGGGAGGAACACAGAGAAATTCAATCATGGATTCTAGAACTAGAATGGATTTCAGAATCACAAAAATGAATTGGGCACATACTGTCCCCTCTAGTTTTGTGGATTAGTAAGGGAGGAAGACACAAGAGGAGCAGAATCACTTTCCTAAGGTTATCTTGTGAGTTTGAAAGCAGAGCTTGGACTAAAACTTGCTTCCTTGACTTTGGGTCCAACACTCTTTCTCATCCTGTTCTCCAAAGACACACGTGTGTTGATACAGTGAAGTTGTTGAAAAAAAGATACTGAGTTATAAAAACATGGGTGGAATTAATAAGAAAATTAGACATTAATGTCTCTGTGTTTTCTTTATTTCCCCCAGTGTGCAACTTGCTTTGGTGTCTGCTGTTTTATTGCCACCGATGACATTACTGTAAGTGGAAAACCTCTGACTCTACCTAGTGCAACTAGTTTTTGTTGAAGATGGTTTGTCTTACTTTATATTCTTACCTATTAGGAGCTGTATTCTACTCTGGAATGCTTGGAAAGTATCTTCTCCAAGTCCTGTCTGAAAGAGAAAGACTCTGATGTCTCTCGCAGCGCCCCAGACACAGTGCTGCACATCAGCTCGCTGCTCGCGTGGGCCTTGCTACTGACCATCTGCCCAGTCAGTGAAGCCAAGAAGAAGCTGGAGCTGTAAGCAGTTTTCAGCTTCATATTTCATAAGAACTGTCTAATTGACCCCAGTGGGTATATTCACAACGTAACGACCGTTTGTTTTGTAGGCATTTCCATAAACTTCCAAGCCTCCTTTCTTGTGATGATGTAAACATGAGAATAGCTGCTGGCGAATCTTTGGCGCTTCTGTTTGAATTGGCCAGAGAAATGGAGAGTGTAAGTATCTCATTGGCAGCGGGAGACTTGTGCCACAAGGACCATCACTTCATTGTCCCCGTCACAGTTAAGATTGGAAAATAAGTTTGGAGGCTGGCCATCTGAGAACATGATTGCCCTGCTTCTTGGAGCTGGTGATGTAGTAGTTTTGACGGTGTAAATAAAGTGATCCGGGTTGGCAGAGCAATATTTGAGTGCAGATCATTAGAAGCTTAAGGTTGACGTGCTCTTCACAGGTAGAGTTGTGTGTGGTCGTGGTATAAGCTGTGAAGAAGCGCTAGGATTTTTCCGATACCTGACCCACTAACGTGATTCAGGCAGGTGATGCTTTAAATGGAAGAACTTGTCCGTCAGCCTAGGCTAGGGTGAGATAGGCTCAGACGTTGCCATTAACATCTCCTTTTAGTGTGTGTAAGTGCTATGCAGATCCCCACCTGCCGTCTTGTTCATGGGCCTTAGTTACCAGGGCTTGGCTCTTGAAGGTATTTGAGTGTGAGATAGTTTGCCCCTCTGGCCCAATTTGCTTGATACTGTTTCCGTCTCAGCACTCAGTGTCCTGATGTTCCAAGAAACCTGTCTTAGGCAAACAGAGCTTTGATATAACCCTAGCCAGTAAACTTTATTCTAAGGAACGCTACAAGAAAGGAATGCCTTGGATGTTACCACTGCAAAGGTGAGCTTTTCTTGGATGAGTAATTCATTTAATGTGCTGGTAAACCACTACAGTACCTAACCTTATGTAAGAATTTCAACTTAAATTTTATAATTAATTTTATTGTGCTAGTTAATGGCTCCTTCACCTCAAGGCCCCAGAACCATATGATCCAAGTTTTCATCCTTCATTCCTCTACTGGTTGGAAATGGTAATTTCTTTCCTCGTTTAAAATGCATCTTCAAAGCACTATAATAATGCAGTGTGAAATCAGATGTTTTATTTGTTTACATTTTGTAAACATATTACTACTCAAGTATCTTTGGTTTCCTGACTTAATAAAGCTCACAGGCTAGCAAGGAGAACTAATCCACACATGTTTAATGTGATTTAAATCCTGTCCATGGACAAATTAATTGGGTTACAAATAGAAGTAGTAGTCTGCTTATTTTAGTTTAATTTTTTATTTTATTGTTTTTGTTGAGGCAGGGTCTCACTCTAGCCCAGGCTGACTTTGAACTCACTGTGATCCTCTTACCACAACCTCCTGAGTTCTGGGATTAAAGGTGTGTGCCACCATGCCTAGCTTAGTCTGATATTTTTTAAAATAATTTTTATGTGTGGATAGTGGGATTAGTTACAGGACATTAAAAGTTAAGCTAAGGCTGGAAAATTGGCTTAGCGGTTAAGGCACTTGCCTGCAAAGCCAAAGGACCTCGTTTCAATTCCATGTAAGCCAGATGTACAATGGCGGCGCATGCATCTGGAGTTCGTTTGCAGTGGCTGGTGGTCCTAGTGCGCCTATTCTCTCTCTGTGTCTGCTCTCTCTGCATATATATATATATATATATATATATATATACACCTCTTTCTCAAATTAAAAAAAATAAAACTGTAAAAAAATGTTAAAAAAAAAAAGCTAAGCCAAGGATGGGGTGTAGTTTTTATGGTAAAGCATTTGCATAATATGAACAAGGCCTTGGGTTCTATCCCTAACACCATACACAAAAACAAAGTTAATTAAACCAGAGGGTTGATGAAATAGACAGAAAAATTTAAAATAGTTCTTATAGCAAATGAGTAGCATTGAATTGTTCAGAACCTTTTGCTAACATAATTATTCTGAGATATTATTAAGCTGGAACTCTCTCAGTGTGAGTTCTTCCTGGGAGTCTTGGAAATAAAGCTCTAAAGAGGTTGCATTTTGAAGGATGAATTGGTTAGATATTAATAACAGCTGAAAGTTGAAGGTAGGAATAATTATGTCTTTAAAGGCACGAGCCTTTAATCTCAGCACTCGGGAGGCGGGCTAGGAGGATCTCTGTGAGTTTGAGGCCACTCTGAGACTACATAGTGAACTCTAGGTCAGCCTGGGCTAGAGTGAGACCCTCCCTTGAAAAACCAAAAAAACAAAACAAAACAAAACCAAAAAAAACCCCAAGTAGAGTTCTTAAGTACATGGCCAGATTAATATGGGGACCCATAATCCACACCTCCCTAGGGAGTTTCTTCCTGCTGTAGTTACTTTCTTGCTGGGGCAGACATCCAACCAGAAGGAGCTTATGGGAGAAAAGGGTTTATTTCAGGCTTACAGATTTCAGGGGAAGCTCCATCAGGGCAGAAGAAGCTGGCTCACTTCCACAGATCATGGCAGAGAGTCACCAAACAGCCAGCAAACACAAACAGCCAGAGCTCAAAACTGGTTCTGAACACAGTTAAGAGCTGAGCCTATGATCCACCCCTATTGACACCTATTCCAGCAGGCTGCTGGAGACAAGGTAGGAAGCTTGACCTGAATCAAAGGCTATGGGAGACATATATTCACATTCTAACCATCACACCCCCCTAAAGGGATTAAAAGACCTTGCTTTAAATAATTAAATCATTGAACTATGTACTGTATGTAAGTGCTTTATTGGTTACCTTATTGCTTATTTAAAATATAATAGCAGTGAATTTGACATTACATGCTTTGAATTGCATTAGTGATAGTTTGCACCTTTGAAATGGGAATGATTGGGTTTCTGTGAGTGGATTGGCTGGGATTAGGTAGCCCAAGAGCAGAAGCCAGGTTGGTCTGGGTACATCCATCTCGTGGGCTTCGTGAGTCTCCAGTAAGGTGCGGAGTGAGGGAGTCCTGCGAGTCCTGGTGTGGTGCGTCCAACTGTGCTTGGGAAGGGGGTGTTGATTGTCCAGCCCATCTGGTAGTGAGCAGGTTTGGATTAAGTCTTTACATGACGTTGTGAACTCTGCATAAATGCCTATGTTGCCCTATATGGTTGGATATTTTGCACTTAAGTTCTTATCTTCAGCAGATGTTGTGAAAGAAAAATGTACTAACAAGTGAACAAAATTGCTCTATTTGATCAGGACTTTTTTTATGAAGACATGGAATCCTTGACCCAGATGCTTCGTGCTCTGGCCACAGATGGAAATAAGCACCGGGCTAAAGTGGACAAGAGGAAGCAGCGATCCGTTTTCCGAGATGTCCTGAGGGCTGTGGAGGTAGGCCTCAATGCCAGACACCATTGAGTTGTGTCTGGATGAACTTGACAGTTGGGTTACTTTGCTTATTTTCACTTTAAATCAAAATAATTTATTCACTACAAGATTTGAGCAATATTGTAACAGCACAAGTGAAGAATTCTTGGAAAGTTTAGTGTTGGACAGGAAGCCTGTTTATTTTTAGGTATAAAGGAAGTAGAGCTGAAGGCATTAGTCCTTTGATGGAATACTTAACTTTGTACCTGTGAGGTCCTGCATTGGATCCCCAACCTGGCACAGAAAAATAAATAAATAAAATGCTCATAGCAACAAAATACTTTTCCTTGGTATTTCACATTATTCAAACAATGGTGAATTTTATGAATGTGATATTATGTCTGCCCCGTAGTCTACAATGAAATTTGCCTTTAACCAAAAACCTTGATGATGTATCTAGAAAGACTAGATGCTAAAAAAAGCTGAAATAACAACACCCAACATCTTGCCAAGGTCATTTTACTACATGGCCAATAAATTGGTTTAGAAGCCTCAGACAGAAAGCCCGACTACACTGAGCAGTAGGATAAAGGCTGTTTGCTAGAAGGTACCAGAGACTAACCGTTTGTGGGGTTTTTGTTTGGTTGGTTGGTTTTGGGGTTTTTTAGGAAATATCTTGTGTTTAAAGGGTAAACCTCCCAGATTATTGCTGCCCAGTAAAGCAGTTCTTCGTATTTGCAAAGAATCATTCCACCTCATGTGCATATGGGAATCTAGAAACCTGAAAGTCCCACCCTAGACTCAGTTTTAATATGCCTGTGATTTCTCAAACATATCCCACTTCATTTTAATATTTTTTATTTGATATATATATATAGAGAGAGAGAGGGAGAGAGAATGGGCACACCAGGGTCTCCAGCCACTGCAGACAAACTCCAGGCACGTGTGCTACCATGTGCATCTGGCTTACATGGGTACTGGGGAATTGAACCTGGATCCTTAGGCTTCACAGACAAGTTCTTTAACCCCTAAGCCAGTCCAGTATTCTTTATTTATAACCTGCAGTGTCTAAATATAAAAGTCAAACCTAGTGTATAGGTTTCAACGAATGGAGGTTTTGAATGCATCCTATTAATATTTCTGGGTTTTAGGATTTGAATTTTTTAACTTTAATTTTTATTTATTTGAGAGAAAGAGGGGAGAGAATGGGCATGCCAGAGCCTCTAGCCACCGCAAATGAACTCCAGATGCATACGTCTCCTTGTACATATGGCTTACATGGGTTCTGGGGAAGTGAACCCGGGTCCTTTGGCTTTGTAGGCAAGTGCCTTAACCGCTAAGCTGTCTTTCCAACCCTGGGTTTCAGAATTTAGATTGGCATTTTAATTAATTATTCTTTTTGGCATAGTGTAATCTCCAAAGATGATGAACCAATGCAGCTCTTAGGTGTTCTGGATTAGGCCTGCTTGTAGATTTTCAGTCTCTTTCTGCACCTCCTGGTATTAGACTGTCTAAGAGGTCATGAGGACCTGACAGAGTCTTTGTCCTGAGAAGGCACATATGAAATCCTCGTGCACACCAGCCCTGACAGGCTTTTGTTTAGCACTGCTAAAATAGCAGCTGCTATTAAGCTATAGTGCCTTGTCCTTCCGCTGGGCTTCCATGTCTCTTCTAGAAACATGACAAGCGTCCTGGGTCCTTTGCACTGGACCTTACTTCCCCTAAAGGAACCTGCTTCTGAAGGCTGCTCAACTGCCATGGAGAATCACACAGCGTAATGGTGCCTACCACACCGTTTCTCTTTATCCAAAACTAAAAATACTTATTTATTTGATAGAGAAAGAGGCAGATAGAGAGAAAGAATGGGTGTGCCAGGACCTCTAGCCACTGCTAATGAACTCCACATGCATGTGCCACTGGCTTATGTGGGTACTGGGGAATCAAACCTGGGTCCTTAGGCTTCATAGGCAGGTGCCTTAACCACAGAGCCATCTCTCCAACCCCAAAACCTTTTTCTAAGAGTGGTTTGGACAAAGTGGTAGGCAAGAAGCCAGACAGAAGTGGATTGGAAAGAGAAAGTAGAGATGGTGTGTCACCATTATTTGGGTGCGGTGGCTGACTGCACTGGGAAGGAGAAAGGAGTTGACGGCCTGAATGTGCTGCACTGAGGACAGGTTTGGATTTGAATTTCATTATGTTATGAATACAGTTTTAGGATGTGTGAAAGTTAGTGATTTAATATTAAATCCAGTAGTCTAAAGTTCAGTAATAACAATATATTAGCATTAGACTACAGATCTGGTATGCAGTACTCTTGCCTTGGATGTCTCATTATTTTTTGTTGTAGTTGGTAGGTGGTGTGAGAGAAGGAACCAGTGGGAAAGGAGGATCCTATTTTTTTATTTGAGAGGAAAGGGAGAGAATGGGCTCGTGTTGCTGCAAATAAACTCTGGACACATGCACCACTTTGTGTATCTGGCTCTGCGTGGGTACTGGGGAATGGAACGCAGGCTTTGCAAGCAAGTGCCTTTAATCACTAAGTCATCTCTCTAGCCCCCCCCCCCCCTTTTTGGTTTTTCGAGGTAGGGTCTCACTCTAGCTCAGGCTGACCTGGAATTAACTATGTTGTCTCAGGGTGGCCTTGAACTCACAGTGATCCTCCTACCTCTGCCTCCCAAGTGCTGGGATTAAAGACATATACCACCTCACCCAACTTTTTTTTAAAGGGTGCATTAAAAAATACTAGTAAGGGCTGGGGTAAAGGCTGGGGAAATTGCTTAGTGGTTAAGGTGTTTGTCTATGAAGCGTGAGGACCCTGGTTCGATTCCCCAGGACTCATGTAAGCCAGATGCACAAGGGGGTGCATGCATCTGGAGTTCATTTGCAGGGGCTGGAGGCCCTGGTACACCCATTCTTTCTTTCTCTTCCTCTTCCTCTCTATCTCTCTCTCAAATAAATAAATAAAATATTAAAAAAAAATACAAGTGAGGGCCTGGAGAGATGGCTCAGTGGTTAAAGTGCTTACCTGCTTACCTACAAAGCCTGAGGACGTAGATTCAGTTCTCCAGTACCCACGTAAAACCAGATGTACAAGGTGGTACGTGCTTTTGGAGTTCATCTGCAGTGTGGCTAGAGGTCCTGGCATACCTGTTCTCTCTCAAATAAAATTAAAAAAAATTTTTTTTATATATATCGCTGGGCGTGCCATAGCACACGCCTTCAAGTGAAAGGTTGGGAGTGCCTTCAGTTAGAGAGCAGATGGCCAGTTACATTCAGGAGGGAGGAAGGAATATGTTTATATTGGAATGAGCTTATCAAAGGTAGATGGGAAGCAGAATTCTCACCTGGTGGTGTGACTTTTCCGAGACCACCACCAACAGACCAAAGGGGAGCACAAAGTGTTCCCTCCAGGTCCCGCTTAGTGAGTGGTGCTTACTATGTTTACTTAGGAGGATGGGTGAAGGAGGATTCACCTACGGCAGCATGGTTGGCTCAAGGCAGCTGCGTCACACAGAGGCACCCCAGCATGGATGGTGGCTCATGACAGCTGCATATAATGACTGCTTTTGTAACCTGGGGGAAGGGGCTTTTCACGTTGTAACCTTCAAGAGCTCCGTGGGCCGTTTCAGTTTCTGTGAGCCTCCTTCCAGGAGGAAGAACCCGCTGGTCACCTGGTGCCCTGCTTTCTGAAGCAGCTGAAAGGAGGAGTGGCACTGTTTTCAGTCAGGGGATTGCCTAGTGTGCTTCACATTCATACTTGATTTTACAAGCAAAGGAACTGTTCGCTCACAGAGGGTAATTGCTGAAATCCCAGCCATGTAAATGTTCTTTCCCATTGCATCACATCAAATCACACTCATCACCACACACCCCACACACCCCTCACCCCTCACACCACCTCACACCACATCACACCACATCACATTACATTGTAGGTCTTCTGAGAGAAGGGCTGGGTTGGTGTGAGGTAGGCTGTTGGAGTGATTTTGCCCCTTGAAGTCTCTTCACTTCCTCTCTGTAGTCCCTGTGACAGTCAGCTGTTCTGTTCCTGGAACTCTTACATGTTCCTGATTCTTTGAAGAGTTAAAACAGCCAGTTTTCTTATGCCACATTCTGCTACCCTGCTGGGTGACGTTGTGAAATCCCTTCCTTGGGCTACACTCTCCTGGCTATAGAGGATCTTGTAGAGTTGCTCCAGCTCTGAGATCCTGAACCCAGCTGCTGCCTCTTCCTGTCTTCCCTCCCTCCCATGTCTCACCACACAGGCCAGGCTGCCGCCGGACTCTGGCTTCCTGCCTCGGCCTCGGCCTTAGCCTCTCTGAGGTTATAGGCCTGTGTTGCCATGCGGGCTCATTTTCTTAATAGACCTAGCAGAGATTGCTCCATTGTCCCCAGCTGCTGGCACTTTCCTGTTTATCTTCACTTCCTTTCCTTGGCTCCTGCTGCCTACTGGTGCATTCTTGAGTGCTTTGAAGTTTCGACGTGTCTCCAACAGTGTGGTTTTGTTACTAACATTTATTCCAACTCAGTTATACCATCAAATCAATACAGTAATACTTCTGCATTCTTTTTGTTTGTTTTTTTTTTGGGGGGGGGTAGGGTCTCACTCTAGCCCAGGCAGACCTGAAATTCACTATGGAGTCTCAGGGTGGCCTCGAACTCACGGCAATCCTCTTACCTCTGCCTCCCGAGGGCTGGTATTAAAGGCGTGCGCCACCACGCCCGGCTACTTCTGGACTCTTGAGTTCAGGGCTGTAAGTCTTAGTCTGACCACATCCTAGGCGCAAAAGTTTGAGATTAAGTTACTGCTCCTTTATCTCAGAGTGTGTCTGTTTAGGAATTGTGTTTGCGTGATCTCTGGGTCATTTGAGTGTCTGACAGTATTGGTTCTTTCATTGTTTAGGAACGGGATTTTCCAACAGAAACTGTTAAATTTGGTCCTGAACGCATGTACATTGATAGCTGGGTCAAAAAACACACCTATGACACCTTTAAGGAGGTTCTCGGATCAGGGATGCAGTATCACTTGCAGGTAAGTGACGGCATCATTGTTTTGAATAGGCCGGTTTTATTTTTCTTGGAAGCCAGATCTCACTGTAGCCTAAGCTGACCTGGAATTTACTCTTTAGCTCAGGCTTGCCTTGAACCCATAATCAACTTCACGCGGCCTGCACTGCCACGCTTAGTTAGACTTGCTTTTTTATAGTAAGGGGTGGTCTCGAATGTAGCTCAGAAGTTACCTGAATATCCAGAATGCTTCCGTGTGCTATAAAGCTATACATTTAATTTTGAAAATAAAACCAAATGCCTCTGAAGCTTTTTGTTTCACCATGTATAAGCCTTCTGGAACACTGGTGCTTTGTATGAATGTGTGGTATATATAGCTTTCTTGGACTCGAGGCATTAGAAAACCATTTGTTCCCATGCCGAGAAAATAAATGGTCTAAATTCGTTTTTATAGGTAACCACTTCTGTTTAGGCAAGTTCACTGTGTGTAGTTAAATACAGTTGTGATACTTAATTTTGAGCCTTATCACTTTGTTTTGTTTACATAAGTCGAATGAATTCCTTCGCAACGTGTTTGAACTTGGACCTCCAGTGATGCTTGATGCAGCAGCACTTAAAACAATGAAGATTCCTCGGTTTGAGAGGGTAGGCTTTGATTCTGTTTCATAGAAATAGATACTGGAGAAAACTGGAGCCAAAGCTTGGGTTTGTTCTGGTGATGGGAACATGGAATATTTACGTATTTCTCTAGTCAGTAACCTATAGTGAGGTGCAAGACTCATTTTACATGTGAGGAAACCGCAGTTTGTAATATTAAATGGCAATCAATATTATTTTAACTTTCAGAATCCACAATTATGTTTGTTTATGGAGGTGAATCTGTAACAAGCTTAGTTGAAATATATGCAGTTCATTTGAATTATTATAATTCATTATTTTGTGTAACTGTTAGCTCCATCTAGTTCTAGAACTTCTTTTTCCTTTTTTAATAAATTATTTATTTGAGATAGACGGGGGAAAAAAAAAGAGGCAAAGAATGGGTGCAGCAGGGCCTCTAGCCACTGCAAACGAACTCCAGACACATGCACAACCACACGCATCTGGCTTATGTGGATATTGGTGAATCGAATCTGAGTCCTTAGGCTTCTTAGGCAAGCCTCTTCACTTGCTAAAAAGGCATCTCTTCAGCCCAGGTTCTAGAACATTTTTACCGCCTGCAAAGAAAACCAGTTAGCCATCGGGGCCTCTGTCTAGCCACTAGCTGGCACTGATTTGCTGTGTCTCTAGTTTTCATTTACCTTTGCTGACTATAAATGGGATTATGCAACATTTGACCTTTTGCTTCTGGCTTTTGATTTAGCAAAATGTTGCTGTCAAGGTTAATCCATATTGCAACATGTCAAAATTTCATTCCTTTTTATTTTATTTTATTTTTAAAATTTTTCTTTTTGGTTTATTTATTTATTTGAGAGAGACAGAGAGAAGGAGGCAGAGAGAGAGAGAGAGAGAGAGAGAGAATATGGGCGCGCCAGAGCTTCCAGCCTCTAAACGAACTCCAGATGCGTGTGCCCCCTTGTGCATCTGGCTAACGTGGGTCCTGGGGAATTGAGCCTCGAACCGGGGTCCTTATGCTTCACAGGCAAGCGCTTAACCACTAAGCCATCTCCCCAGCCCTCATTCCTTTTTATGACTGAACAATATTCTGTTGTATGGCTATGCCATGTTTATCCATTTATCAGTTGATGTGGACTTTTATTTTTTTAATTTTTTTTTTATTTTCAAGATAGGGCCTGGAAATCGCTGTGTAGTTTCAGACTGGCCTTGAATCACAGTGATCCTCCTACCTCTGCCTCCCAAGTGCTGGGATTAAAGGCGTGCACTACCATACACAACTGACGTGGACTTTTTCTTTCTTTCTTTTTTTAATTTATTTTTATTAGATATGGACATACTTAGTATGTAAACAACATATGTTGGTACCACCCTTTCCCTCATCCCTGCCTCTCTTCCTAAGAGACCCCCCCTTGTTGGGGATACAGGTTAACCCCATGGGGGTTGTGGGTCATGCATTGTGGGGGAAGCAGTCAGTTATGGGGGAGAGGCAATGTCTGTGCGAAATGTCCCAACTTGTGGCTCTGAAAATCTTTCTGCCCCCTCTTCTGCAAAATTCCCTGAGCCATGTTGGGTGCATTTTCAGTCTTCAGTGATGGGCTCTTGGGAGCCTCTGGATCTCTGCTTTGGTAGGTGTTGGGTGTGATGGACTTTTCTATCCTTTGGTCATTAAATAGTGATTGTTCCTCTTTTGAATTTGAATTAATTGCATGGAAACCAAATTAGGACTTTTGATCTGTACTAGATTATTTACCAAGGTTACCTGTTTTATTTTTAATGTTCTTGAACAGTGAGTGACAGCAAATAACTATTAAGCACAGACTTGGCAGCATTGAGATTTTTTTAAAAAGTGTAAGTGTGTATAACTATGGCAAACCCATCACTTCTTATTTTACCTAACAGGTAGGGCTGCTTTGTATTAGTTGTGATTGGTGTTTTTCTAATGAGATTAATGCTCTTTTTTATTCTGTTTGGCTAGAAGTTTCTTGGTATCCTGAATATTTATTTCTTTGAATTTTGCCTTTGCCCGTGTTTTACAAGAGTATCTCAAGTGTTACTGATGCACATGCGTTTTTCTTTCTTCATTTCAGCATTTATACAACTCTGCAGCTTTCAAAGCTCGAACAAAAGCTCGAAGCAAGTGCCGAGATAAGAGAGCAGATGTTGGAGAATTCTTCTAGATGTCCTGCATTTGATATTTCCAATTTCTTTCTTATTTTTGCTACTCCTAATGTATATAAACTTTAGAGACACAGTTTTTATCTTGGGATCAGCTTAGATAAATTTTGTCATTTGGGATGGGTTATATTTTAACTTAATATACAGTATCACAAATAATGTTCTGCCTATTGAATATTTTCTGTAAATATATTGGTAACCACAAATAAAGTGCTTGTAATGTTCGGTTGCATTCTGTTTAAGTAGAGAACAAAAGGATATTTCACAGTGAGAAAAATCACTAGCCAAAGTTTATTTCCTTTACACTGGTTATCAAAAGTACTGACTGATTAGAGTGATTTATACATAAAAGGTATTTAACTTACTATCTTAAACATTGGGGATACAATTTTTGGGAGCTAGTTCCTCTGGAAAAGCTGCTATAATTTAAAATGGAATGTAGCTGTTTTGATTTTTGCCTGAACTCAGTGAAGGAATTATATCAGAGTCCTCACAGCTTCACTTGGGGGCTTTAGTTCGTTCACTGTTGATGTTCATGTTGACTAGCCTGCAAGGATGGGTGCTGACCTTCACCCCAACAGCGGAGAGCAGGAACATGCTGGATGAAATCTTGTACTTTTCCCTTTAAAATAAAGATCTTTTCACACTGAAAGTGCTGATTTTCTGATGTGAGGAAGGTTATTTACAGCTTTGAAGTGGAGTTTAAGGAGTCAAGGCAGGTAGGAAGGGAGTGAGACAAAGCTTTATTTGAACATTTGAAAAGAGACACAGAGGGCAAGGCAAGCTTTTGAGTGCCGAAAACGCAGGAGAAAGACGGCTGCAGCAGCATGTAGGATGCAGGTATCGCTGCTCGGTGCCCCAGCTGCTGTTTCTTTCATAAAAGTTGTGGGGACTGGGGAGATGGCTCAGGGGACAAAGTGCTTGCCATGCGACTCTTGAGTCCCTGAGTTCAGATTCCCAGGCCCCACAAACAAGGTCAGAGCTGAGGACCCACCCAAAAGTAGTCCTCTGGCCTCCGTATATATGCTGTGACACGTGTGTACCCACATTATTCGCACAGGAATACACACACAATTTTTTTTTAACTTGAGAATTCTGACAAGACATTAAAATATAATTATTTCTGGAGATAGAGCCGTTAAGTTGCTTGCCTGCAAAGCCAAAGGACCTAAATTTGATTTCCCCCAGTACCCACTTAAAGCCAGATGCACAAGGCGCTGCATTCATCTGGAGTTCGTTTGCAGTGGCCAGAGGCCCTGATGTGCCCATTCTGTATCTGCCTCTGTCTTTCCCGAAGGAATAAAATATATTTTTTAAATACTTTAAAAAATAGAATTACTGGTCTGGACGGATGGCTCAGTGGTTAAGGCGTTTGCCTGCAAACAAAGCCAAAGGACCCAGGTTCGATTCCTCAGAACCCACGGAAGCCAGATGCACAAGGGGCCACACATATCTGGAGCTCGTTTGCAGTGACTGGTGGCCTTGGTGTGCCCTCCCTCTCACTCTCTCTCTGTCAAATAAATAATGCATTTTAAAAATTAAATTAAAAAAATAGAATTACTAAACTCATCAAATTGTAGTTTAAATGTGCAGTTTAGAGTCCAGTCTTTAGTTTCCTTGCTGTGGAGAACAGCGGTGGGAATCTTGTGCACTGTAGGCAAGGGGTAAGGTTTTATCTCAGTGTTTTTACTTTGCTGTTGTCATCTATTTGTTTTAATTTTTTTAAATTTTATTTGTAAGCAGACAGACAGAGAAAGACACACAGAGAGAGACAGAGACAGAGAGAGAGGAGACAGGAAGAATGGGTGTTCCAGGGCTTCTAACCACTGCAAATGAACTCCAGACACATGCACCTCTTTGTGCATCTGGCTTACGTGGGTACTGGGGAATCTAACCTGGGCCATCATTAGGCTTTGAAAGCAAGTGCCTTTAATCACCGAGCAATCCTCCAGTCCCGAGATTTTACTTTAAATCGCCTTCTGAATAGGTGGCAGGGCAAGCCATTTGGAGATTTTATTAGCTGTACTGTTAACTGTGAAGTCAGTTTTTTAAGTTATGACTTTCTAGCTAGCCCTCTATTTTGTAAACTCTCGACTAAGCTTCAGGGATTTCAGTAGTAGCAGTTACACTCCTGAAGGGGAAACTAAAGCTCAAGGAGGCCTGCGCCCATTCTCTCTCTTCTCTCTCTCTCTCTCTGCCTCTTTCTCTGTCTGTCGCTCTCAAATAAATAAATTAAAAAAAAAATACTTGTCTGTGTGCATTATTCACATGCCAGGGTCTCTTGCCACTGTAAATGAATGCACACCCACCCAGCTTTGCGTGGGTTTCTGGGAAATGTAACCTGGGCTGGTAGCTTTTGCAGTCAGGCACCTTTAACCACTGAACCATGTCCCCACGTTCTTTTTTAATTCTAAAAGCCGGGTGTGGTGGCCCACGCCTTTAATCCCAGCACAGGCAGAGGTCGAGAGAGTTCGAGGGCAACCCTGAGACTGCATAGTGAAGTTCCAGGTCAGCCTGGACTAGAGCGAGACTACTTCTACAACCCCCAAAAATTAAAAAAAAAAAAAAAATTAGTAATCCCTTTATTTTTTCATTTATTTGCAAACACAGGGTGGGTGCTCCAGGGCCCCCAGTACTGCAAATGAAGTCCAGATGCATGTGCCACTGTTCATCTGGCTTTACATGGGTACTGAGGAATTGAACCTGGGTTGCTTAATTATTCTATTGACAGCTTCCATAATTATAGACAATAAACCATGATAATTCCTTCCCCTCCCCCACTTTCCCCTTGACAACTCTACTCTTTGTAATATCCCCTCCCTCCCTCTTTCTTTCTTTCTTTTCTTTCTTTCTTTTTTTTTTTTTTTTTTGAGGCAGAGTTTCGCTCTAGCCCAGGCTGTGTCATCTCAGGGTGGCCTCGAACTCAACAGGCGATCCTCCTACCCCTGCCTCCCGAGTGCTGGGGTTAAAGGCGTGCGTCACCGCGCCCGGCTTCCCCTCCCCCTTTCAATCAGACATTTTGTAAATGAAGTTTTACTAAGGTGAGATGAAGGCAGTTTACTGTCGAGGCTTGTAAGGAGACCAGCCTGCTGCTCCATCCTTTCCTGTGACCCCTCAAGCCCGTTCCAGGAGGTGCAGCCTTCAGCTTTTTCTAGCACCTTGGTTTCCTATTTCTGAATTTGTACCTACTGCAACAGCTGTTTCTTAGTTTATGTTCAGACATTTGTTAGTTCTGAAGATTTCTTTTTCTTCCAGCATATTTGGGGGAGGGGGTTTAAATCACTATTATTATCCGCCTTAAAGTGATGTTGTCATCTATTTGTTTTAATTTTTTTAAATTTTATTTGTAAGCAGACAGACAGAGAAAGACACACAGAGAGAGACAGAGACAGAGAGAGAGGAGACAGGAAGAATGGGTGTTCCAGGGCTTCTAACCACTGCAAATGAACTCCAGACACATGCACCTCTTTGTGCATCTGGCTTACGTGGGTACTGGGGAATCTAACCTGGGCCATCATTAGGCTTTGAAAGCAAGTGCCTTTAATCACCGAGCAATCCTCCAGTCCCGAGATTTTACTTTAAATCGCCTTCTGAATAGGTGGCAGGGCAAGCCATTTGGAGATTTTATTAGCTGTACTGTTAACTGTGAAGTCAGTTTTTTAAGTTATGACTTTCTAGCTAGCCCTCTATTTTGTAAACTCTCGACTAAGCTTCAGGGATTTCAGTAGTAGCAGTTACACTCCTGAAGGGGAAACTAAAGCTCAAGGAAGCTAAGCCAGATTCAAAGCTGAACCATGCATCCGTCACTCTGTGATCCCGGCTCTCCTCACTGGAGCATCTGCGTGTTCACTGGAGGGCACAAGCTCCCTGGCACAGGTGTGAGGGGCCCAAGTGAAAGATGCACTTGGAGGAGAGGATGCGCAAACCAGAAGAAAGCATTCGGGAAAAGTTATCTCCTCCACTGGTTGGGGGGCAGGCACCACGTGATCTTCCCCCTCTGTCGCTTTCTGTAGCTACTTGGAGGCCCATGAGCCCTCTGACCTGTGACCCGGCTTTTTTTTTTTACCCCCGTGCCAGGTGTGGTGGTGCACGCCTTTAATCCCAGCACTCAGGAGGCAGAGGTAGGAGGATCGCTGTGAGTTCAAGGCCACCCTGAGATGACATAGTGAATTCCAGGTCAGCCTGGGCTACAATGAGACCCTACCTCACAAAAACCAAATGAACACCCAGCTCTTAATTAATTCACTTAAATTTTTATTTAATTTTTATTTAGTTATGAGAGAGAGAGAGAGAAATGGGTGCGCCAGGGTCCCTAGCCACTGCAAAATGAACTCCAGACGTGTCACCACCTGTATCTGACTTATGTGGGACCGTGAGAATTGAACCTGGGTCCTTAGGCTTCGCAGGCATGCACCTTAACCTCTAAACCATCTCTCCAGCCCTCTTAATTTATTTTTTAAATAGAAATTTCTTTCTATTTTTTAAAAAGGTTATACTCATATCTCCTCTCTCCCCACCCCCATTCCATTGGGACCTCTTCTCACTAGGTGTTCACTCTGGGGTCGTGAAAACCACAGACAATCTCTGTGGGGATGGGGGACCTTACCTCACTCAGGCTAATCCCACCCATCCTGAGGCTCTTACAATCTTTCCACCCCTTCTTACATTAAGTTCCCTGAGCCTTGGTAGGTGTGTTAGAAATCTGATTCAGTACTGAATTCTCTGTAGCCTCTGGATCTCTATTTTGATGAGATTTGAGTGCCCATGGTGTCTGTCGCCATCTCCCTGGAACTAGGCTGGCATGAGAGCAGCACTTGTGATGCCACTTCCTCTGCAGTGACTCCTGGGCCCTGAGCAGGGGAGTGGTGACCTGCCTCATGGTAGGCGGCTGGCTTTCTTTTTTGTATTGCTGCATCTGGATCTCCCCAGGATTCTCTGTCATGGCAAGATAGAACATTCTCCAACCAAAAGTGAAAGCATCTCTCTCTCTCTCTCTCTCTCTCTCAAATAAATAAAGAAATTTTTTGTTGTTGTTTTTTGAGGCGGGGTCTCACTCTAGTCCAGGCTGACCTGGAATTCACTATGGAGTCTCAGGGTGGCCTCGAACTCATGGCGATCCTTCTACCTCTGCCTCCCAAGTGCTGGATTATAGGCGTGCACCACCATGCCCAGCAAGAAAAAAAATATTTTTTAAAATAAGGGGCTGGAGAAGATTAATTAGTGGTTAAGGTGCTTGCCTGCAAAGCCAAAGGACCCCAGTTTGATTCCCCAGGACCCACATTAGACAGATGCACAAGGAGGCACATGTGCCTGGAGTTTGTTTGCAGTGGCTGGAGGCCCCCGCGTGCCCATTCTCTCAAATAAATAAATAAATAAATAAATGAAATATTTTTTTTTTTTAAGAAAAGACCAGCTCGGATTAAACGGAACAAGATAGTTTTTTGAGAAACTTACTGATGTATATACCTATTCTTAGCCAAAGAGCAGTGGGGGGTGGGGGTGTCTGTGGTGTTCACTGGTTTCCTATCCATGGGAATCTGACTTGAGTCAGTTTCCAGTACCAGATGAGAGTTCTCCCCACCTGAGCTGGCCTCACGTCCAGGCAGAGCACAGTTGGTTACCTGCGTAGGCTGTGTGCCACTATTGCACATGCATGTACTTCTTGCCCTGCACGTTGGTGCCATCACTTACAGGGTCTCCTGCTTATTCATGGTGTTGGGAACTGTGACCCCCCAGCAGGGCTAGCCTGGAGGAAACGGGTTTCCCTTTCCATTCCAGCATAGTCTGTCAATGTCCTGTGACTGCAGGCTATGGTGTCTTCAACAATAGGGTCTTATCTTGAACTCTGACAGGTAACCAAGTGCTTTGGCAATGGCTTGCATTATTTTGGGCACCTCATGTGTCTCCCTGACCAATAGCTCGCTGTAGGGGGAAATCCAATTCTGGCCCTGGAATTTACCAGCCAAAGCCCATGATTTTAGGGTTAAGCTTTCTTCACTTTCTATAGGGCTCTTCTGTCCGCTGTCTCCCCTCTCCCACATTGAAGGTTTTATCTTGTAGAATACTATCCAGGAGGAAGATTTATACTGGTACTGATTCATTTTGTCATTAGTTTTGTGTAATTCCCCTCTTCTTCCCCTCTACCTGTCCCCCAAAGACCCTTCTACCCCCTGTATTCGCTTTTCTTTTTTCTGTCTCTGTCCTTTGACTTGCTTGTTGAGTAGCCCCTCTTTCCCTTCCTCCCTATTTCCCCAAACCTTGCCTTTTTTTATTTTTTATGAGAGAGAGAATTAGCATGCCAGGGCCTCTAGCCACAACAATCGAATGCCAGACACATGTGCCACCTTGTGCACATGTGTGACCTGTGTGCATGCGTCACCCTGTGCGTCTGGCTTTTGTGGGCTCTGGTGAGTCGAACCTGGGTCCTTAGGCTTTGCAGGCAAGCACCTTAACCACTAAGCCATCTTGGATATTTTGTTATAGTAATGGAAAGCTAACACCCCTGCCATCATCCTAGAGGTAATGCTATAGCCGTCTTCTCACTAATTACTACAGCTCTCTGGTTGGTCAGGAATCCTCGCAAGTCACTGCACACAGTGACAGTTCCTGCCTGCCACCGGGTATTTACGTAAGGGAGCATACCGACGCAGAAATGCTGGAAACGTGGTGTCAGCTTACACAGACACCTCAGCCAAATAAGGAAGTCAGTTTCGATCTAGTTAGAACCTCATCAGTTACCATCTGAATCAAGGCTGGCTGGCGTGTTCCTTTAAAGCATTCTCTGTCACTTCTGAAAATCTTAGTTGTTACGGGCAAAGTTGGTATTGAGAATCTTACCTTGTTTGGCTAAATTAACACTAAATATAGACCTCCAGCTGTGCGCTGGGTTTGTGGGACTCATGGGAGCACTTGTCAGAAGTCAGAGAAAGGGCCACAGAGTTTGCACCAAGTTTTGGCTGTAGTTGCTCCTGAACATTTCTCTCCTGGTAGCCGAGCGGTCACAGCTCGCTTTTGTAAGTACCTTGCATGTGATGACTTTGCTGAGACGCGAGCATGAGTTTTGAGTCTGGGAAGTTTGGGCTGCATGGGGTTCTGTGCTTAAGACTTCCAACAGAAAGGATTTAAAAAAAAAATCACTGCCACACTGGGAAGAGGCATTTACTCTGGAATGGAGTTAAAGAACAAATTACCATGACTCACTCAAGAAAGCTTCTTATTAGCTTTGAATTAAACCTTAGTGTAAACAATTCTGTTCTCGTGACAAGTGATAGTGTGGGAGTTATTTTTGTGGTTTGATATCCAAAACACCTGTTGAGGGCCCAGCACAAAACAGTTTTTCCAAGACAATTATCTTTGTCAGGACATTTGTTTGTAGATAATCAAAGAATTAATAGATGGAAAAGCATCATCTGTTCACAGTAGTCTAAACCAGAGGAAAATCAAATTGTGTGTTTCAGCTAGAGGCTGTTGCAAAGAGCCCAGTGGGACGACGCTGCTCCGGCCATTCCTGGGGGAACAGGCAGACGTGCACGCTGGGCTCGGCTGAGAGGGAGAGACCATGACTCCGAATTGCTAGTAACAGTCAGGGCTCGCCAGCTTTGTTGGTTGTTCCCAGATGCCCTCATATGGGGATGCCAAAGATAGCAACAACTGGGTGTCCTAACAGCTGTGGGTTCTGGTTTTCAAGCCATATGACCTAGTATCCGCTTACTAGCATAGTCACTTGCAAGTCATTCGCAGACTCTCGGTGGCCATGAGTCACATACAAGTCAGTTTTCTCTGATAGTTCTCTGTTTTCTGTTTGCACTCTGCAGTTCATGAAGAAACAGGTTACTCAGTTGCTTCTATTTACAACGAGACTTTATGTAAAGGAGCTTTCAGAGCAATTCGTAGCTTACCTTGGGCTGTTAATTTTAGATTTTATTTTACTTATATATATATTTAAATATTTTGCTTATTTATTTGAAAGAGAGAGACACAGAGCAATGGACATGCCAGGGCTTTCTGCCACTGTAAACGAACTCCAGATTCATGTGCCACTTTGGGCATCTAACTTTATGTGGGTACTGGGGAATCTAACCTGGGCCATCATTAGGCTTTGAAAGCAAGTGCCTTTAATCACCGAGCAATCCTCCAGTCCCGAGATTTTACTTTAAATCGCCTTCTGAATAGGTGGCAGGGCAAGCCATTTGGAGATTTTATTAGCTGTACTGTTAACTGTGAAGTCAGTTTTTTAAGTTATGACTTTCTAGCTAGCCCTCTATTTTGTAAACTCTCGACTAAGCTTCAGGGATTTCAGTAGTAGCAGTTACACTCCTGAAGGGGAAACTAAAGCTCAAGGAAGCTAAGCCAGATTCAAAGCTGAACCATGCATCCGTCACTGTGCCTAAAATAGAAGCTGTCTTTGGAACAATGATCCTGTAATGTGACACATTCAAACTTTATTTCCTGGTCAAAAAAAAAAAAAAATCAGTGTTTAAGATAATAAAGTAGGAAGAGATGATGAGATATAAACACTTCTAGAAGAATAGCCATGTATCATCAGTCAACATTTTGCGGGCTTGTTTTGATCAGGCAAGGGGTAAGGTTTTA
Organism: Dipus sagitta; assembly: GCA_036346955.1. NCBI lineage: Eukaryota > Metazoa > Chordata > Mammalia > Rodentia > Dipodidae > Dipus > Dipus sagitta. Next base: position 23,928,394 of record CM070784.1, on the reverse strand, counting down.
TCTCAGGTGTTTTTACTTTGCTGTTGTCATCTATTTGTTTTAATTTTTTTAAATTTTATTTGTAAGCAGACAGACAGAGAAAGACACACAGAGAGAGACAGAGACAGAGAGAGAGGAGACAGGAAGAATGGGTGTTCCAGGGCTTCTAACCACTGCAAATAAACTCCAGACACATGCACCTCTTTGTGCATCTGGCTTACGTGGGTACTGGGGAATTGAACCTTGGTCCTTTGGTTTCATAAGCAAGTGCCTTAACTACTAAGCCATCTCTCTGGCCCCCTGTTTTAATGTTTTTATGATGCCAAGTTTTTCTGTTGGGAATGCTACATATTTGGAACTCAGTAATAACATCTATCGACATTGGCAAGTAAAACGTGGGGTGGGCATTGTATGTTTCTCCTAATTAAAATTTCAGAATAACTCACACACATATTTCAATTCTACCTCTTGAAAAAAGATACTAGTACATCATTTTTGGAGTTCACTCTTTTTCTTAGCTAGGGTTATGGGAGCACATGTTCCACAAATACTACCTGGTTGTAGGTATTACTGAAAAATTGTCCTCTCTCTCTCTCTCTCTCTCTCTCTCTCTGTCTGTGTGTGTGTGTGTGTGTGTATGTGTATGCCTTACTCCTCAATTTAGTTGCTCCTAACTTTATAGTTTCATCCTATGGCTGAGTATTAAAGGACATTTCTTTTAAAACAATGGCAACCAGAAGTTGTTTGTTGCCACCTATAGACAGGTGCAGAGTTTACTGCATTGACCTTCCTAAAGTCCACATTGATGTCACATGAGGACTTTTACTCTCCAGCTTATTTCTGCCTCAAATTCTTTTGAAAACAGTGGGATTTAAATTGTAAATATTTTAGGTGTTCCAACTCAAGTAAGATAAGTCACTGCCTCTAACCCTGACAGTGGGCATTTGAGCAGGTCTTGTCCTCATCCTCAGTTCTCAGCCCACTGAGGAGGTCAAAGATGGAAGCAAAGAAATGCGATCAACTGAGAGCAGATGTTTTCACAGGAGAATATCCAGTGCTCAGCAAAGGCACACACAAAGGAGGAGCACTTTTGTCATCTTAGAGGAGGCTTTGTTTGCAGTGAGTCTTGAAGGAGGGTGAGGGAAAGAAAGGCACCATGAGGGAAGACACAGTGAGCGAACAGAACACCACACAACAGCCTGCACCCCGCTGTGTGACTAGCTAAGCCATGATCAAGGGGTTTGCCTTGCAGATCACTGGCGACCTCCCTTGTGGAAAGAAGGATGGGGTGGGGTGAACTAATTCATGTCTAACATCCTTTCCAGAACCAAAATCTTAGGTCACCAATTCATTTTATGGAAAGAGAAAAACAAAGAGTAAGTTTCCTTAGTAATTAGAATGTGCCTGCTAAAGCCTTTTTTTTTTTTTGCATCAGTCAATGGTCAAAGCTCTCTGCTGCATCAGAAAGATCTGATTACAGTCCTGACTAATCTTCAGCTGTCACGAGAGACTATCAATTTACACGTAAACTTTAACTTAAAGTATTTATTATATAAGTGACCTCAAAATCATGAAACCAAGGTAGAGACCTTAGAGGTTCTGGAATCCAGTAACATTCCTCTCCACAGCATCAAATTTTGTTAAAGTGAAACCCACAGCTAGTGTCTAATGGTTAGAGCATCCATTAGAGGGCGTGGACTCATGCCATATTGGAAGAAAATCTAGCATTGCAATTTTGTGTTAAAGCATCAAGCAATTACAAGAATTCATGTACACATGGTATATATACACATATTAGAATCTTTTTGGTCTCAGGTTGATTGTTTCTTTTAAAATTTTTTTCTATTTATTTATTTGAGAGAGAGAGAAAGAGAAAGGGGCAAATAGAAAGAAAGAGAGTGGGTGTGCCAGGGCCTGTAGCCACTACTGACGACTTCCAGATGCATATGCCACCTCGTGCATCTGGTTTTACATAGATACTGTGATACTGAACCTGGATTTTTTGGCCTTACAGGCAAAATTGCCTTAACCACTGAGCAACCTCTCCAGCCCCTGATTACTATTAATATAGTTCTTATAATCATACCTAATATTTTTTTTCATAAAGGGCTTAAATCATATCACCAGGCTAGGAGCAACAATAAACATTAAAAAAAAAATCAATTACAAAGGAAAAAGCAAAAACCACAATAGAGCCAGTTGTGTGTGGGAACTCGGGAGCAGATGAAGATGAGCAGGGTATGTGTACTTCTCAAACCTTAGCCCCACATTTGATGCTGAGCTTCCTGGCGAGCAAAGCCGAAAGAATAGTTACCAAGTTGTCCAAGCAAGGCATTGTTTTCTTCTGGACACAGAAGAGCTCACTTGAAAGCAGTGTGTGGCTGGTTCTTCATACGCCCGCCCAGCTTCCACTGGCTCGGGCTCTGGTGTGGTGCTGCTCCTCAGCCCAGCCTCTTCATTTAACGTGAGCGTTTCCTTCCAGGGACAATGAACCATTCCTTGCAGGACCCTGGCTCTCGGGGCACTCACGAAGAAGGAAAACTTTATATTGTGGATTCCATAAACGACTTAAACAAGCTAACCCTCTACCCTTCTGGATCCGGGCACCTGTTTCGTACGTATGCCCCTGGTGGCTGCCGGGCAACATAGAAATCCCAGGGCAACTGTGCATGCGTGGGTGCAGGGTAGGCATCAGCGATCCCTGGGCACTGAAAATGCCGTTTATTGTTAGGCAATTTTTTTTGTTTTTGTACTCCAAATTCTTCCCAGAATTTTTGGGCTTTCCTGGCTTCTCAGCAAGAGTTGAATTCTTCAGAAGTTCTAAGAAGAAGCCAGGCATAGATAGTGCCATGCACTTGTAATTCCAGCACTTGGTAGAGTAAGGCAGGAGGATCACAAGTTTGCAGCCAGCCTGGGATACACAGAGAGACCTTGTCTCAAACCTTCTAACTCCCCACCACCAACAAAAAAAAAGGCTCTTTTTTTTTGTGAAAAATCTTGTGGAGTTTCTGTCCATGGGCAGGGTGGGACCTGCAGGGTGGCTACCAAGGCTTGCTCCGTCCCTCTTGGCTGTTGTGCCTCCTAATGACCAAAATTAGGTCCCTTATAGTATCCACTGTGCCCCAGGGGTCTTGTTTTATTGGAGATTACTGAGAAAATGTTTAATACATTGAAGAGGTTTTTTTTTTTTTTTTAAATCATTAAAATTCTGTTGGGTAACAGTCAACTTCATTTTCTACTTTCAAGTTACAAATTGCCCAATTAAAGCATCAGAAGTGGGAGAGGGTGGGGGTGAGGAGGCGGAAAGCAAGAATCTGCTGAATACCAAATTTGTATATTGCTCCCAAAATATTAGAAATGAAGTCTTTTAGATCCTTCTGAGCCCCATCGTTTCTAGCTTAACCTCTGGCATTCAAAGCAGGTATTAATTGCCCATTTTCCATTTGTTTCACACCACTCTAAACGCATTGTCCTTTTTTTTTTTTTTTAATCTATCATTTTCCCCTTCTAAGTCTTTTCTGAGTTCTTCCCTTTTTTTCCATCATTTTCACGCGTCCGTATTCTCACCTGTTTGTGCTGCAGGCATTCTCAGTAAAGGTAGGCACTGGAGGGTCAGCCTGCGCGGTTGCTTTAATCAGGACGCAGAAGCTGTGTTTGTGGAGGGCGACAGGATGCGCTGGACTCCCCAGAGTGAGGAACCAGCCCGAGGTAGAAGAATACCACAAAATGTGACCCAGCAGTCTCTACCCCAGGCTGTCAGGTTTCTTCTTCAAGTTCCCTGGAGTGTTCTTAGGCGTCCAGGACCTACAAAGCAGCAAGGACAGGCAATTCCCGGCACTATATACCGGAAAGAAGCTTGCTTCTGGAGCAGAACTGTCTTGAAAAGAACCGCAATAAACAAAAACGCCTCAGGGCCACTTCTGTCTAGATGATGTAATTTGTAATGGCAAGAGGCCCTGGTGTGCCCATTCTCTCTCTGTCTGTCTCTCTCTTAAAAAGTACAACAAAATAAAATAATAAAATAAAATAAAATAAAATAAAAGGATGTAGGCATCCCAGAATGTTCAGTTTTCCATCCAGGCTAGATACTCCACACCTAGCTCTGTTTGCTCCTGGGTTACTTAGGGAGAAAAGCAATGCAGTCTCCATCACTCTTAACCTTTCTCTTCTTTATTCCTTCCCCCGTGCCCTGCTGCTGTAGGGCTAACAGTCTTTGAAGAATCTTCCAAACAGGTCAAGGAGATGGCTTAAGCCTGTTTGTTCCTTGGATAGCCAGTCATAGCAGACAGCTTCAGGTTGTTGGGAGGAACTTCCAAACCAGGCACAGTTTATGGGAGGAATGGCATTTATGTGAAACTTACAGATCTAGGGGCAGTTCCATAATGGTGGGAAAAAACAAAAACAAACAAACAAACAAAAAACCACCACCAAAAGCCTGAACAATAGCCTGCAGGCAAACTGCTGGGAACCCATGCAGAATTGAGGCACTTTGCATATCTTTAGGTTGGAATTCAGAGTCTGCCCCCACACGTTTTGGGGCTGGACCCTAGTATAGTGACACCAAGTTAGGAGCTTGAATAAAACTCAATTGACTGGGGGACATCCATTCACACTACCACACCAGTACAGAAGATGAGCAATTCCAAAGGCATTGCTAATCCATAGGTTACTTTCCTGGGTTGAGCAGGGAAAATGAGTCTGGTCATTACTCCTCTCTAACCATGGGCTGAGGAGATCCATCATTGTTTCCCGCTAGCGCTAGAGGAGAAGATCCCAGACGTTGGCAGGAACTCGGGCAGTGGAAGCCCCGGTCTATTTCTCCTGGGACTCCTCATTGTGCTGGTCGTCAGCCTGGCACTGGTTTTCTTCGTGATCTTCCTGATAAGTAAGTACCTCTGGTGAGTCTTCACTGCTTCTGTGTACACTCTTATATGAGTAATTTATCTGTGTCTTCTATTCTGTTCCATTGATCTACATGTCTGTTTTTGTGCCAGAACCATGCTGTTTTTCTTACTATGGCTCTGTAATATAGGCTAAAATCAGGTATGTTGATACCACCAGACTTATTTTTGTCACTCAAAATTGTTTTAGATATTCAAGGTTTTTTGTGCTTACAAATGAATTTTCAGATTGGTTTTTCTATTTCCATGAAGAATGCCATTGGAATTTAAAAAAAATATTTATGTATTTGAAAGAGGAAGAGGGAGAGAGGGAGAGAATGGGTGTGCCAAGGCCTCCAGCCACTGCAAACGAACTCCAGACACGTGTTCCCCCTTGTGCATCTGGCTAACATGGGTCCTGGGGAATCAAACCTGGGTCCTTTGGCTTTGCAGCCAAACACTTTAACTGCTATGCCATCCCTCCAGCCCACCACTGGAATTTTGATGGGGATTGCATTAAATGTGTAGATAGCTTTTGGTAAGACTGCCAATTTGACAATATTGATTCTTCCAATCCAAGAATAAGGGATGTCTTTCCATTTCCTAGTGTCTTCTGAAATTTCTTGCTGACTTGTTTTAACGCTTTCTTTATAGAAATCCTTCACTTCCTTGGTTAGGTTTATTCCAAGGTACTTTATTTATTTATTTATTTTTAATTTTTTGTTCATTTTTTATTCATTTATTTGAGAGTGACAGAGAGGGAGAGAGGCAGAGACAGAAAGAGAATGGGCGTGCCAGGGCCTCCAACCACTGCAAACGAACTCCAGATGCATGCGCCCCCTTGTGCATTTGGCTAACGTGGGTCCTGGGGAATTGAGCCTCAAGCCAGGGTCCTTAGGCTTCACAGGCAAGCGCTTAACCACTAAGCCTTCTCTCCAGCCCTATTTATTTATTTTTTGATGCAATTGTGAGTGGGAGTGATTCTCTGATTTCATCCTCTGTGTGTTTGTTGTTAGCACATAGGAAGGCTACATTCTCTAAAATAGACCATATATTAGGACACAAAGCAAATCTTAACAAATACAGGAAAACTGAAATAATTCCTTGCACTCTATCTGATCACAATGGGATCAAACTACAAATCAATAGCAAGAAAAGCTATAGAGCATACACAAAATCATGGAAACTAAACAATACAATACTAAATGATGAATGGGTCAATGAAGAAATCAAGAAGGAAATCAAAAAATTCACACAGCCTAATGATAATGAGAACACAACATACCAAAACCTTTGGGACACAATGAAGGCAGTCCCAAGGGGGAAATTTATAGCTTTATGTGCCTATATTACGAAGTTAGAAAAGTCACAAATAAACAACTTAATGCTTCACCTTAAGGCCTTGGAAAAAGAAGAACAATGCAAACTGAAAATCAGTAGATGGGAAGAAATAATAGAGATTAGAGCAGAAATTAATGAAATAGAAACAAAAAAAAAATCCAAAGAGTCAATGAAAGAAAGAGTTGGTTTACCCTGACATAGAAGGTACAAGCAGCACTTCCAATGCAAGCCTATGTACCAGGCTTCTTTGGCAGGTACTGACCTGGTAAAAGCCCAGTTACCTTTTGGGATGGCTTTGGTCTCAGTTATGCTGTGTGCCTGCTTGGGTCCCTCTTTGCTGTGCCGTTGGCTCAGGTAGGCTAGCTGGGTCACTGCTCTGATCACCTGTGCCAGGTGCTGTGTAGGTGATCTCCCTTCACCAGGTTCCTGGTGCTTGCTGACGCTTGTGCTGGTGATGGAGGGAGAGGAGGCTGTGGATGATGGCTGAAGTTTTCTCGCTGGTCCTCGTGATCTTCTTCCTCATGAGCCGCTCAGTTTGTCTCTGCCGTCCTCCCCTTCATGTTTCTTGAGTTCGCAGGAGCTCCTGTGTGAGTGGAGAATCCCCTCACCTGGCTTTTCCTGCGGCTCAGGCCCAGCCTGGCAGCCGTGGCCTCGCAGACCTGGTGCTGTGGCTGCTGGAGCCGCTTCTGCCTGCCTCTGTGGGCTCTAGATGTTCTGGATCTCTCCTACTTCTCTGTTGAGGTTGATAATTTCTTATACATATCACTTTTTAGTAGAAGAGTATATTTTGCTGTTTTTTTTTCTTTCTCTCCCCTAGGCTGCTTTGATGTGGTTCCTATGCTGCCATCTTAACCAGAAGTCATGTGCACTCTTTACAGATGGTTTCCATAGCTGTTGTTTAATAGTGCTTCTGGGATGAGTCAGCCCTGCCTGGCCATCAGAATTTTCAGGAAAACAAAACAAAACAAAACAGGAGAGCCACAGTCTCAAGTGAACCCTTCTGGAGTTAGGGACAGGGTTCTGGGGCACAAGTCTGTTGCATACTCCTGCAATGCCAGGCTACACTTATATTAAATGTTTATATAGTACATTAATTTCTCACTTGGAGACCATAGCTGCCACATCATAGGCAACTTACCCAGTTCATTCTAGGATTTGTTTACCTAACATATAGATTGTTTTATGCTTTAAATTCAGGATGATTGTACCATATAGGCAGACTCAGGTTTCAAAGTCCCTCTCAGGTCTTCTCATTTGCATGTCACCCCACAAATCAATCCGATGCATCTGGGGGCTTGTGCAAAAGTGTGGAGGAGCTGGGCGTGGTGGCACACTCCTTTAATCCCAGCACTAGGGAGGCAGAGGTAGGAGGGTTACTGCGAGTTTGAGGCCAGCCTGGGACTACAGAGTGAGTTCCAGGTCAGCCTGGGCTAGAGTGAGATACTACCTCAAAGGAGCAAACCAACCCTAAAGAAACAAAAACGGCATCGGGGACATGACAAGGTGATTTCTTCCTTGACTGATGCTGCAGGCTGAGGTCCTGTTCCTGACAGAAACTGCGCTGCCTGCTCTTGGTCTGGGCCATGCGTGTGTCCTTCAGCGGTGACACAGGCCTTCCCACCACTGCTTCTCAGCCTACAGACTCCCAAGCTGACAGTGTCTCCTTCCTCTCTGCCTTGAATGGCAGGAGGCCTGCTGTCCTCTTGCAATGCTCTCTTCTCTTTCCGTATGTGGCCCCCCTTTATCAGAGCCACCACTCTTCTCCCTCAGGTGACCCCTTTATGCCATTATCTGGATTATTCTAATCTCTCCCATATCATGAAGCACTGCAAGGTGCTGGAGGCTAGAAGTCGTCTTTGACACTGTTGTGCTTGGATGCCTGGATTTTTTCATCCTGTCATTTCTTCTGCTCTTTCTTGTTATAGCCCTTGACAATTTTTTTTTTTTTTTTTGAGAATGTCCATAATTCAATCTGGCCTCAAACTTGCCTCCAAAGTGCTGAGATTACAGGTGCATACCACCACATTTGGCTTAGCTTTCAACAATTCTAAGAGAGAAGTGGCATTCTGTATAGTGGAACACCTCTAATTTAAAGTTCAGTCAGGAGAGAGGAAGAGGTAGAGATGGTGCTGGGGAAGGAGTATGTGATTCTTTTGTTGCATCCAACCCCTCTTCTTCTCCAAACTCCTCCCTTCCAGCCTGCCTGTCTTTGTGTCTTTGGTGTTTGGGGTAGGCTGGTAAGAAGGCCTGATGTTTAATTGTTTCTCTCTCACCCAGTTGATTCCCTTTCCCACTTAGACAGTGACATGTGAATTATCCTTGAAATCAATGGAAGCTTGTATTTTTGGGCTTCCGGTGACCAAAGAGGAGATGGGTTTCTTTTCGGGAAATGTTGTTCCAACATAGGTTAGTGATCTGCCTGTCAATCCTACCATACTTGACTAGTGGTAATGACTTAGTAAGCTAGTAACATGTTTAGGTATGTCTATAGATGAGGAAGTTCTATCCTTCATGGGATAGTGGTAAGAATAAGGGAAATTTATAATAACAAATGATGAATAATGTGAGTGTTTAGTCTTAGGCACTGCGTTAAACACTTGATGTCTATTTGTCAAAATCTTTCAACTACCTGTGCAATGTAGAATCTATGTGAGCATGTGGGGAGATAGTACTGGGGATTGAACCTAGAGCTTTGTGTGCATTAAGAAATGCCCTATTGGGCTGGAGAGATGGCTTAGTGGTTAAGCGCTTGCCTGTGAAACCTAAGGACCCTGGTTCAGTTCGAGGCTTGATTCCCCAGGACCCACATTAGCCACATGCAGAAGGTGGCTCACGCGTCTGGAGTTCGTTTGCAGTGGCTGGAGGCCCTGGTGCGCCCATTCTCTCTCTCTCTGCCTCTTACTCTCTCTGTCTGTCGCTCTCAAATAAATAAATAAATAAAATTAAAAAAAATAAATGCCCTAGTGCAGAGCTATAATCCCAGCCCTCTTTTTACTTTTTATTTTGAGAAGCCATTCATTAAGTTCCCTTGAACTCTTTGAGTAGCCTAGGCAGGCCTTGAACTTGTGATTCTTCTGCCTCAGCTTCTTGAGTAGCTGGGATTTGAGGCGTATACCATCTGTGCCTGACTAGGGTTGATTATTCTGAATTTATCAGTGACAAACTGAAGCTTAGTATGCCCAAGGCGACGTAGTCATAAGTGCCAAGTTAGGCTCAAAAGCAGTATATGACACAAACACAATGCACTTCATCCAACATCATTCTATTGCTCTTTTTTTTTTTTTAAATAAAATTTATTACAGCTGGGCATGGTGGCCCTTGCCTATAATTCCAGCACTGAGAGGCAGAGGCAGAAAAGTCAAATGTTCAAGGCCAGCCTTGGCTACAAAGGCTAGCTTGGGCTTCATGAGACCTTGTCCAAAAAACAAAAAGAGAAATAAATTAATATTTATTTGGTATTTGCCCCAAAGGTTGTTTTGTTTTGTTTCCTTTTTTTCTTTTGAGATGCGTCAGTATAGCTCTGGCTGTCCTGGAATGTGTGATCTGCCTGCCCCTGCCCCTGCCTCCTGAGTTCTAGGATTGCAAGTGTAGACCACCCTGCCGGGCTTAAGTATTTTATGGGCTGCAAAAAAAAATCATGTCCAGTAAGAAATGAAAGATGGGGCGGGAGAGATGACTCAGCAGTTAATAAGCTTACCCACAAAGCCTAATGATTCCCCAGCACCCATGTAAAGCCAGATGTACAAAGTGGCACGTGTGTCTGGAGTTCATTTGCAGTGGCTGGAGGCTCTGCTATGCCCATTCTCTCTGTGTGTCTCTTGTCTCTCTATCTCGTTCTACCTGCAAATAAATAAATAAATAAAATATTAGAAAAAGAAATGAAAGATGATGGGCATAAAGAAGAATACCTTTATGCTGGGGTGGTGGTGGTGGGGGGGAGCAGTGAGATTAGCACACTCCTGTAATCCCAACACTTGGGAACCAGAGGCAGGGGATCATGAGTTCAAGGCCAACCTGGGCTTCATACATAGCAAGATCCCAGTGTTAAGAAACAAAACAAAAAAATGCATTTTTTTCTTACTGTACAATTATTTCTGGGCAGTTGAATTAAGCTCCTTATCTTGAGTCCTTTCTCGACCTTCAAAGCAGGGTCTAATATTTTTATTTCACTCAGGCAAGTGAAGGAGAGGTTCCTTTTCCATGTTCACATTACTCATCGGAGGCAGACCTGGGGTTCAGCCTGGCCTGTCCAGCCCCCAGTAGCCCCATCTGTGTCGTTGGGAAGAACAACCCTGCTTGTGCTTTTCCCATAAACCTTACTCTTACCCGAGGCTGGAGTTGACACAGGCATCAGCAAGGAACTTGACCTGTGCGCATCTATAACAGGGAAACTGCTTTTCTCCTGGTGAAAATGTGTTCTTTTAACTGATATTCAAGAACTTCCCTTTTATTATTATTATTATTATTATTATTTTACAGTCAGTTTGGTACCATTATTAGGCTCATCCGTGACCTACCCCCTCCCCTTGGCCCCTCCTTGTTGAGGTATACGGGTCATGCATTGTGGAGTTAGCCCACAGTTATGGGTAAGCTAAATGTCTCTGCATATCATGACCCAACATGTGGCTCTGACATTCTTTCCGCCCCCTCTTCCGCAAAATTTCCCTGAGCCATGTTGGGTCTGCTTCAGTGATGAGGTGTTGGGGGCCTCTGAGGCTCTGGCTCTCTGATTTGGTAGGAGTTGATTTTTCTCTGTGCTGATCTCCTTCCCCCTTGTGCTGGTATCCGGTTCATCAGGAAAACAGCGCCCTTGCTTGTTTCTCCAATTTTTCTTAGTTTCAGCCGGGGCCCTTTTGAGGTATGATGGGGTGGCTCTGTCCTTAGGATCTACATCTATCTGAAAAAGAGAAGCAGATTCTCCAACGGAGAGTAAAGAACTTCCCTTTTTTTTTTACAACACAAAAGAACACCGAAACTATCTCATACTGGCTACAGTCTCAGGTGGTTGGGGTTAATGTGCTTGTCATAATGCGTGCACGAAAGAGGGTACTGTGGCTGCTCGTGTGCCCTGGTAGCAGTTTCACGTAGCCCAGCGATGCATTCCACAGAACACCAGCTGCACGGGAGGACAAGCATTGCTTCAGAATAAAAAAAAAGGGGGGGGGGCTGGAAATGGTTGCCATCAGCAATACTCAGTTTCCTTGTCTTTATTTATTTTTTTAAATTTCTGTGCCTCTCCATGGGTTAGCAGCTATATAATTTACTCCTTTTTTTTTTTTTTTTTTAATTAGTGTGGGCTGGAGAAATGGCTTAGCAGTTAAGGCGCTTGCCTGCAAGGCTAAAGGATCTTGGTTCGATTCCCCAGGACCCATGTTAGCCAGATGCACAAGGGGGTGCATGCATCTGGAGTTCGTTTGCAGTGGCTGGAAGCCCTGGCGCACCCATTCTCTCTCTCTCTCTTTCTCTCTCAAATAATTAAATTAAAATAAAAATAAATTAGTGTGGGGGGCAGGGAGGGAGGAAGGGCACCTGAATGGCATGCGTGCAGAGGTCGGAGGAGCACTTTGGTGTGTCCTTGCCTTCCACCTCATTAGAGGCAGGACCTCTCCCTCCCTCTCTCTCTCTCTCTCTGCTGTTGTTCTTTGCTGTGCTCACCACAGAGCTTTTGGGGAATTCTCTCATCTCTGCTGCCTGGTTCCAGCTTATCTGGGCTTGGGATGCACGCTTTTCCACTGAGCCGTCTCCCTAGTCTAGCTTGCTACTGTGTGTGTGTGTGTGTGTGTGCTGAACCCTTTGTTTTCTCGTGGAATTCATTTGGGGATCAGTGTAGTGTTGGGAAAAGATGAAGGAACGCGTAGCGGCAACTTTCTCCTCAGTTTGGAAGAGGCTCGCGGGAGGAGACATGATTTTCTATGTCATGAGTTTACCTCAGTTTCACTTTTTCTTTTTCTTCCGAAAAATCAGATGGCTTGATTCAGGAATGTTCTCGTTCTCCTGAGTTAAGCTTGGTGGTGCAGGCACGCCATCCTGGCACTTGGGAGGTAGAGGCAGGCGGATCGAAAATTCAAGACGAGCCTCAGCTGCATAGTGAGTTTGAAGCCAGCCTGGACTACATGAGATTGTCTCAAAACCCCCAAACAACAACAAAACCATGTTTTTAGACCATGTTTCTTCCAACATGTTCAGAGATGAAATAGAAACAAATGCTGGGCAGCCAATTTGTCTGAGGGCTAGAGGCAAACCTCTAACATTTATTTTTCCTTCCCACGTTAGTTTTAGCTATGCCCAGCAGCATGGTATTAACAAGCACTAGCTCCTGAAAGGTACCTTCAGAAAAGCCAGCCTATAATGATCAAGATCTGACAGAAGGTACCGACTGCATGGTGCGGTTCTTGGAAACTTTATTTATTCATTTATTTGAGAGCCACAGACAGATAGAGAGATAAAGAGGTAGATAGATAGAGAATGGGCGCGCCAGGGCCTCCAGCCACTGCAAACGAACTCCAGATGCATGAGCCACCACCTTGTGCATCTGGCTAGCGTGGGTCCTGGGGAATAGAGCCTCGAACTGGGGTCCTTCGGCTTTGCAGGCAAGGGCTTAACCACTAAGCTATCTCTCCAGCCCTTCCTGGCGATCTTAACTGGGATAAACAGACCTCAAAGGGTTCCATTTCCCTGCTTACCACACTGCCTGGGTTCTGTTTATTTGGAAGCCACTGTACTCCATTCTCAGGAGTGGTCTTTGAGGAATGATTGATGCCAGATTTGGGGGTTCAGGAGGGGTCTCCCAAAATTAGAAACCCCAATTTGGGGTACTTATCGTTTATTTAGGGATTGTGGGATTTATTTAAGGGAAATCGGGGTCTAGGAAAAGTCTGGAGCAGAGTCACAAGTATGTGGGAGGAGAAGACACACATTCGTGTGAAAGCTCACAGAGTTCATGAGGCGCACTGACAGGAATGGAGGTCCGGGAAGAGGCTGGAGCAGAGGCGAAAGCACTCCGAACACAGCACCTAGGAGCTTGTGCAGGGAGATTCAGAAGAAACACGCACTCGTGTGGAAGGCACAGCATCTGCCCTGAGCCTCCCAGGGAAGAAAGTTGGGAGTAAGTGAGGATGGCTTGAGAACAGGAGAGAGAGTTCCAAGGCAGCGAGAAATGGGTAGTAAAGAGAGCTATACCCACGGTTACCCAGAGTTTAGAGAAATTACACAGGTAGCAGGCCCACAGTTTATAGGAAATATCCACAGGCTAGATCTAGAGTGCAAGGGAAATACACACGTGGTAGACTCAGAGACCAGAGGAAAATCATACGTGTAATTAAAGTGAGAAGTATGAAACAGAGGCAAACAGAAAATTTACCCAGGCCAAGAAACAGTGCTCTGCTCCCCTCCCCCCACCCCAACCCCACAGTCAGGCTGGGTGGAAGGAAAGCCAGACTTACATGTATTCAGGCAGAGATCACAGGGCAGAGAGAGGGTGGAAATAGCATGTCTTTATAGTCACTTAATTCATTCTTAGCCGGGCGTGGTGGCTCACGCCTTTAATCCCAGCACTTGGGAGGCAGAGGTAGGAGGATCGCCGTGAGTTCGAGGCCACCCTGAGACTCCATAGTGAATTCCAGGTCAGCCTGGGCTAGAGTGAGACCCTACCTCGAAAAACCAAAAAAAAAAAAAAAAAAAAAAAAAAAAAAAATCATTCTTTCATCAGATTTAGGTACCTAAGGGGAAGACGCTGTTGGTTTGTAGATTCAAAGGGCGGCCAGCCTAGGGAGAGTGCTAGACTGTGGTCAGCAGGGGGCGCTGCAGCTGTTGTGAATAAATCTGGATAAGACACGAGTTCTATTCCTGCCAAAGCAAAGTGGCATCTTCTGCTTCTCTCTGTGGGCTTTTGTCCCTAACTGAACCTGCCTAAAAGAAGCTAGCTTTCTCCTGAGTCTCCATCATGATCACATGTTCATTAAGGGCTGGAAATTCAGAGCCAGCGGACATGTCAAAATGGCTGCAACTCAAATAACGAGCAAAAGCCCGTTTCTGAGAGTGGCTCAGAAAGGAGACAACGTGACAATCACTTCAGGGACATGATCAAACCGCTGGCAGCTTCTTTGGATTGCTCCACAGCATGTCCTTCTCAGCCAGGATGTGTGTGTCACTGTCATAGGTGGTCTAGCCTGGCACCAGGGGGTTGCAAACACAATTCACCTGCCAGTCAACTTCAGACTTCACCAGTGCCTCTCAGGGCTCCCGGGATGCCTGACGATGCACGGGAGGGGGTTTGCCAAGGGGGTCTTGCCCTCGGCTGAGCACGCATACTGGGCTCCGCTGCTTGCAGGGGAACACACTAGAAACCAGCTTAACGCAGTCTGTTTTCCTTTTCGAAGTTCAAACCGGAAGCAGGATGGACGACGTGTCCAGAAGGCTGACCACCGAGGGAAAGGACATAGCCGACCTTAGGAAAATGAACAGCATGATCATCAAGCGGCTCAACCAACTGGACTCCGAACGAAACTAGAGACGGGATTTCCCCAGGGCTTAGCGGCTTGCACCTGAGCTGCTCGGCGTCCCGGAGGGGGCCTGGGGCTGGGACCCTGGACAGCACACTTCCCCACGCCGCGGGACACTGGGACAGCGCACAGCGACGGAGAAGCCCCGGGCCAGGAGACTCTGGAGACAGCAGCTGGAAAGTGGAAGTGACCCAGCTTGTTCACCGCTAACCCCTGCTGATTGGCGTTAGGGCGGCAGCCAGCACAGGGGAGAATGAACCCCAAAGGGAAGAGAATCGAGCTCTGTGCGTGCAGTTTTTCTAACAGGAGGAGCTCTGTGTTGAACAAGTTCAGTGTGCCAATGGGGTTTGGGATGTCCTCGTAAGCCTAAGGAATTGTACTGTAGGTGTTTCGGGGAGCTGGGGGGGGGGGCTCCCTCTTTTCCTTAACAGACACTGTTCCTGCTCAGGTGTGAGACTTTGGCTGTCTTTCCCCAGAGTCAGTGATAGGGGTGGGGGTGGGAGGGGGGCTTTCAGAGCAAGGTGCTGTGTGGTGATCGCTGGAGAAAGCCCGGGTGTTAGTTATGGGTGTGCTGGGGCCTAATAAATTGTATTACCGTCGACGGAGCTCCTGCGTTGCTCGAATCATCTGAACGCAGAGCAGCGCCCACGCGGGAACAAGAAGATGACATCGAGTTACTGCAGTTACATAAACCTTGCTAAAACTTTGTCATAAAAAAAAAAAAAAGTCCCTCAGCACCATGCTCATCAGTTTGGAAGAAATGTGATCGGCTTGTCATCTTTGCCAAACCAGAATAGAAAACTGTATATACTTAGAAGATTTGGAATCTCTCTTGCTTAGCACAAAGAGTAAGGTCTATGTGGCGCAGGATATGGAGCAAAATAAATGAGTTTAAGAGCATAAGTTTTTATTTATTTATTTATTTATTTATTTTTGAGGTAGGGTCTTGATCTAACCCAGGCTACCCTGGAACTCACTCTGTATTCTCAGAGTGGCCTTGAACTCATGGTGATCCTCCTACCACAGTCTCTAGAGTGCTGGGATTAAAGGCGTGTGCCACCATGCCCGGCAAAAGCACAAGTTTTTTTGCTGGGAAGATTTGGCTCTTTTCCTTTCACATCTTTTTTTTTTTTTTTTTTGGTTTTTCGAGGTAGGATCTCACTCTAGCCCAGGCTGACCTGGAATTCACTATGAAGTCTCAGGGTGGCCTCGAACTCACAGTGATCCTCCTACCTCTGCCTCCCGAGTGCTGGGATTAAAGGCGTGCGCCACCACGCCCTGCTCCTTTCACATCTTGGCTGCTCATCAAACAGTAAGTTTAACACACAGGACCGTCTACATACACAGTGTTCTTGCCTCAGATCTTTCAGCTTCATTCAAGCGGAAGTTGACCAAAGGCAATGAGTTAATTTTCCTCGCGTGCTCCCTGGCCTTTAGGCAAGAAACTGGATCTTTGAGCCAACATATTACTGTTAACCTGTTTAAACTGTTTCCATGAAGCTTTACTCTGGGCAGATCAGTAGGCATCTTAAGGAAGAGCAATTCGTTATCACCCTCAGGACGACCTTGTCCTGGGTCAATCCCAGTGGCCAGCAGCTCAGCATGGGTTACCAGACTCTGGACTACAGTAATCCTGCAACTGGCAGAACATTGGGTCCAACACCATTCCAAACAAGCGTGCCCTTCCATTCTCTTGTTTCCATGCGTGTGCCTCAGCCCAAGACACTGGAACAATGACAACAGCATGTTTTTTTTTTTTTTTTTTTTTTTTTTAATGTTTTTAGGGCTGGAGAGATGGCTTCGCGGTTAAGCGCTTGCCTGTGAGGCCTAAGGACCCCGGTTCGAGACTTGATTCCCCAGGACCCATGTTAGCCAGATGCACAAGGGGGCGTACATGTCTGGAGTTCATTTGCAGTGGCTGGAAGCCCTGGCGCACCCATTTACTATCTCTATCTGCCTCTTTCTCTCTGGCTTTATATGGGTCCTGGGGAACTGAACCTGGGTCCTTTGGCTTTGACAGCAAGCTCTCTCTCCAGTCTGTCTGTCCGTCCTCCCTCCCTTTTCCGCTCCCTCTGTCTTTCCTTTCTTTCTTTCTTCTCTCTTTCTTTCTTTCTTTTTCTCTTTCTTTCCTTTTTTTTCAAGGTAGGGTCTCATTGTAGCCCAGGCTAACCTGGAATTCACTTTGTAGTCTCAGGGTGACCTTGAACTCACAGTTATCCTCCTACCTCTGCTTCCTGAGTGCTGGAATTAAAGGCATGCGGCACCACACCCAGCTCCAGAATCCCATATATATATATATTTTTTTTTTAATTTGAAAGTTAGAGAGAAAGGGGGAGAGAGAGAGAGAGAGAATGGGCGCGCCAGGGCCTCCAGCCATTGCAAACGAACTCCAGATGTGTGCGCCCGTTTGTGCATCTGGCTAACGTGGGTCCTGGGGGAATCGAGCCTTGAACTGGGGTCCTTAGGCTTCACAGGCAAGTGCTTAACTGCTAAGCTATCTCTCCAGCCCCCATAATTTTTTAATAAAAACATATTGATAAGTCAATTCAAGAATGCATTTTATTTTATCATTTTGAGTTGTTCAAAAGCATTTGAGTTTACCTGAAAATGAACCAGACACACCAACACATTTTTAAGTAACATTAAATAGATAATGAAATAAACATAATGACATTTTGTTTACCCATTTTACACTCAAAAAAGCAGTTATACTCTTTCTTAAAATTGATCAATATCATGCAGAACATTTTTACAAGCTGAAATCTGTGTCTACTGGAAAATTCTTATTGATCTCTTGTGGTAAAAGTCACTTTTAAGTTGGGATTTATTGTAAAGCTACTTCAGAATCTAGGGGATCTGATTGATGTAACATCTTTTAGAAAACACCCATGTCTTTCTGCTTATTTTTATGAATTTTTCCTTTCCACTTAGCCAGTGTACATATTTTATGCTGAGTAATAAATGATCTTTATTCCACAAGTTACAATTTTTACAACATGAAGTATTTGAAAAAAAGAAATCAGTTCACCTCTCTTTCCAGCTCTGCATTGTCCTGCGTGTGTTACACACAGAGAGATGGAGACATGGTGACCCTCTGGCGCTCACAGTCTGGCTTGTGGTGCTGGATTCACAAAGCACCAACTTCTACTGACATTTTATTTATTTATCGTTTTATTTATTTATTAGATACGGAGGGAGGGAGAGAGAGAGAGGGAGGGAGGGAGAGAGAGAATGGGCATGCCAGGGCCTCTAGCCATTGCAAACGAACTCCAGGTGCATGCGCCACAATGTGCAGCTGTCTAACGCGGGACCTGGAGAATTGAACCTGAGTCCCTAGGCTCCGCAAGCATGCGCCTTAACCACTAAGCCATCTTTCCAGCCCTCTACTGACAGTTTAAAGTGTCAGCTGGCTACTGTGGGTCTGTTAACAGTAAAACACAGTGTGTAAAAACACAGACTTGGTAACTCAACTTTCTGGTTCAAATTGTGGTGCCATCATTTACTGTGACTTTGGATAAATTATGTCTTTGATTTTTTTTAAATCACTACAATTGGATAATTAAAAATCTATGTTAGGCTGGAGAGATGGTGTAGCAGTTAAGGCACTTGTCTGCAAAGCCACAAGACCCAAGTTCAATTCCCCAGGACCCAGGTAAAGCCAGATACACAAGGTGGCCCATGTGTCTGGAGTTTATTTGCAGTGGCTCCAGACGCTTGTGCCCCCCTTGTGCATCTGGCTAACGTGGGTCCTGGGGAATCGAACCTGGGTTCTTTGGCTTTGCTGGTAAATGCCTTAACTGCTAAGCTATCCCTCCAGCCCTTCATTTTAATCTATACTGGTGAGGACTTGGTCCTTTCCCCTCCCCCAGTTGTGTGATTTAACATTATAGCATCCTGATATCATCTGACCAAGGATGGAAGGATGGGGATATTTTAGCAAAATAACTCGTGGTATTTCAAGAGACGATCAGTATAAGCGGAAAGGTTTGGTATTTTCCTAATGGCATAGTAGAAAACATTAGGCTCCATCCTGCCTGAGATGAGGAGTGAGGAGCCCGTCTCCACTGACTAATGACTTGACCACAAGGTGTGGCGGGAGGAGGCAGTGAGAACATTACAGGAAAAAAGAGTTGAAAGGGCTAAGAGAGTTCTTAGCGGTTAAGTGCTTGCCTGCAAAGCCAAAGGACCTAGGTTTGATTCCCCAGAATCCACGTAACATGCACGAGGTGGCTCCTGCATCTGGAGTTTATTTGCAGTGGCTGGAAGCTCTGGCAAACCCATTCTTTCTATCTGCCTCTCTGTGTCTCTCAAATAAATACATAAAAATTTAAAAAGAAGAAAAGAAAAAGAGTTTAAAAAGAAACAGGAGGAACTGCTGACCTAAGACATGTCCTAACAGGAAAAGAAAAGAAATTTTGACCATTCTCACAGATGCTGACACAGATTATTTTCTGATAAGGTACTTTATTGGCATTCCTCTTCTGATGTTACTGTCCGTAACAGAAGGAAGCACAAACTTCTGGTCCCAGGGCCAGCACCATGCATCTTCTCTTCTGACATCAGGATGCCAGAAGAGCCTTCTTTCAGACCGTTGAATTGCTCTGCCATGGCAGCTACCTATAGTAAGCGTGGCCCTGCCCTGCAGACTCTGACAGAAGAGGGGCTGAGGAGAGGCCGAGCCACCCCAAGAAAGCCAGGGAAAGTCAGGCTGAGAGAACCCCGTCTGCTCTATGGCCCTGTTCAATCAAGGTGGAAGGCAAGGACCAATACAAAAATTGTCCTCTGACCTCCACACACACACACACACACACACACACACACACACACACACTCGGGCATGCATGTACCTGCGCTCACACACATATCACTCCCCCCCCCCGAAAAAAAAAGAAATGCAATTTGAACAAAACTATGTCACTACTAAATTTCCTTTACCATTAAAGAGGAATTCAATGGTTCCCACAGGAAATCACATAACTGCCTCTGGAAGAAGATCAAGGAAGGCTTTATTCTGCTTCATTTCTTCTTCTTTCTTTCAAGGCTGATATTGCTAATAAAATACATTTGCTTTTCATCCAGCAGCGCGGCAAGGAGGAGGTGAAGAAGAATGAAGGCAGAAAACTCAGCGATGGCATGACATACAGAGCCCGCCTGTAAGGCCACAGCGTTTGGCATCATCCCAGACCGAGAAACATGTCAACTACTTCCTGCATACGAAGACAGAACGGGCTTTGAGAAGCACAGAATTGAATTTAGGGGAAAGAGGTCATGACCCCAATTTTTCTTTAGTCTTTGAGCTCCCGTGACTCCTGAGTCTTTTTTTATATTAAAAAAAGAAAGATTCATTATTCACACAGGAATCCCAAGGAAATGGATTGTAGTGAGTTCAACCAGGAGCATTCTTGCTGATGTGATGCTGCTGACACAGAACTCTCATTGCTGAACAAAGGGAGCAGATCAAACAATTGAAAATCACTAATGTAATTATGGCTTCTCAGATGTTAAACGTTTTCATGCCCTCACAAAATTTTGAGTACTGTCAGCAACACACTAAGTTAGAATTCTATTTGGGGTGGGGCAGATGGCTCAGAGGTTAAAGGTGCCTGCTTGCAGAACCTTCCAGCTCAGGTTCAACCCCCCAGCACCTATGTAAAACTGAACACAAAGAGGTGCACCCGACTGAGCTTCATCTGTAGTGGTGAGAGACCTTGGTGCAGGCACACTTAACCTCATGCACATGCACACAAATAGATAAAACAATTAAAAAACAGAATTCTGGAGTCAGGTGTGGCGGCGCACGCCTTTAATCCCAGCACTTGGGAGGCAGAGGTAGGAGGATTGCCATGAGTTCGAGGCCACCTTGAGAATACAGAGTGAATTCTAGGTCAGCCTGGGCTACAGTGAGACCCTACCTTGAAAAAACAAAGACAAAAGCAAAACAAACAAATAAAAAGCAGAATTCTATTTTGGATTCTCTTACCTACCTAGCAAGCTGATTTAATATTGGTGAGTTAGGATCAACTTCAGAATCACTGCAAATCCATTTAGGGGCTCAAAAAGAGTTTATTACAGGCTTAGAAAATGCGTGTTTGAAATGACAGTAGACACTCTATGACACAAAAGCCAGGAGCTTCCCATAGTGCTTGTAAAAGTCACAAAGGACTTTGCATATGGTTTTCCTCATCAGCCTGAAACACACACACACACACACATACACACTCTCTCTCTCTCTTTGGTTTTTCAAGGTAGGGCCTCACTCTAGTCCAGGCTGACCTGGAATTCACTATGTAGTCTCAGGATGGCCTCGAAGCCATGGCGATCCTCCTACCTCTCTGCCTCCCGAGTGCTGGGATTAAATGTATGCACTACCATGCCTGGCTTGAAATACTCTTGTGTGTGTGTGTGTTTGTTTTTTTCATGGTAGGGTCTCACTGTAGCTCAGGCTGACCTGGAATTCACTATATAATCTCAGGGGGGCCTCGAACTCACAGCGATCCTCTTACCTCAGCCTCCCGTGTGCTACGAAATATGCTTCCTTTGAGCCCACAACTTCATTTAAGCCTCTCAGATTTTGCCTTGCTGCCATGCGCTTGTGTTTTTACCCTTTGTTTGACTTTCTCTTCTGGGCACTCTCCGGGCATAGCTCATCGGTCAACACTGTACTAGTCAGGGGTCTCTAGAGGAACAGAACCCATAGAATGAACAGGCATTAAAAAGGAAATTTATTTGGATGAGTTTATAGCAGTCTAACAACGGGTGTTTTCAGGCCTGGGAATAGAGGAATGGCAGCATAGCGGAAGAGGTCGGGTGCGTGGGCGAGTGAAGGTGCTCAGCAGCAAGCAGCACAGGCAGCCAGGCAGGAAAAAAATCAAAGGAGGCTGTTTCTTCTCAGAGCTTCCTTATAGACAGCCCACCACTGGGAAGGCAGCCCACCCTGGAGGAAGGACTTCCTCCTTCAGTTAATTAATCCTTCCTGGAAGCAACTGCAGAGGAAAGTCTGTGGATCCCTAAGCTGCTCAAGTTGACAACAGAACTTCACCCTGTTTAAATGGATGAAGCTAGGAAGCGCTTCCTCTAGAAAGTCACCCACATTGTCTCTGACTTGCAGTTAGAGCAACATGGTGCTTTTGAGAGAACAGAGGGACGCCTGGTGGCACCTGGCCATTTCAGAGAGGTCAACCCCTGAGGTCAATCTGAATAGAGGCGACAGGTAGGAGATGGTACACCCGGATGCTGGAGGGAGGTGACACAGTTGCATCCGACAGGACCACTGGGAGCTGCGTTGGGACAACGGTCGCTGGGGAGCCACAGAGCGTGAAGACTGTGGACTCGAGCTGAAAGACCTGTGCTTGGATGTGGCACTTGATCTCGATATCTTTCTTTTCGTATCCTCGTCGTCACCTCATCTGCGACACGGGGATACTATTACTTCACACGTCTGCCATGAATGCAGTCCTCAATGATAAGCCCTCTACCAGCGAAAGGTGGCCATCTTCACTTGTAGAAAGAAGTGGGGAGCAGGGTTGCAGGCCCAGGGAAGTGACTCTGTTGGCACTACCGAGGGACCATGGACTTCTGCTTTGGGAGGTGTTGCAGTCCGGTTCACATTGCTGGTAGAAATCACCCAACACCAAGAGCAGCTTTTGGGAAAAAGAGATTTATTTTGGCTTATCAGGCTCGAGGGGAAGCTCCACGATGGCAGGGGAAAACGATGGCATGAGCAGAGGGTGGACATCACCCCCTGGCCAGCATAAGGTCGACAATAGCAACAGGAGAGTGTGCCAAACACCGGCAAGGGGACACTGGCTATGACACCCATAAGCCCGCCCCCAACAATACACTCCCTCCAGGAGACATTAATTCCCAAATATCCACCAGTTGGGAACCTAGCATTCAGAGCACCTAAGTTTATGGGGGACACCAGAGTCAAACCACCACAGGAGGATTTTCCTCCTAGGGGGCCCTGTCTTTCCTCTTTCAGGTGACCTGGAGCTGGACAAGAGAGAGCTAGTTTCTTTCAGGCAGGTAAGTCAGGGAGCCCAAACAGGGAACTGGAAGATGCCACCCTGCTGGCATTGATTCAAGACTCACCTGGCCATGGCTGCCGTGCCTCCTGCTGCTTGCCCAGCCCAGCACACTACCTCGGTGGGCAGGTCAACCCCCTGAATCCATCTGCCAATCATGTCTCTCCCCTGCTGACAGACAGACATCCACCCTAGTTAGTTATAAAGGCTTCTTCGTGCTAACCTCTTCCTGTCCCTTTGCCCTGTGACCCCGCCTTTAGCACACGTGTAAGTCTGGCTCTCCCAACCCAGCCTGGCTGGAGACGGGGAGCACTTCCCCTGCCTGCCTCCTCCTGCATCTCGCCTCGGGGTGGCATAGCTTCTCACCTTGATGGCATGTACACTTTTTCTTTGATCTTTGAGTCCTTCATTATTTCTTAATTCTCTCTGGTCTTTTTTTTTTTTTTTTTTTTTTGGTTTTCTGAGGTAGAGTCTCAAGCTAGCTCAGGCTGACCTGGAATTCACTGTGTAGTCTCAGGGTGGCCGCGAATTCATGGTGATCCTTCTATCTTTGCCTCCCCAGTGCTGGGATTAAAGGCGTGCACCACGACGCCCAGCTTCTCTCTGGTCTTTTAAAAATAGTATTAGTTTAGGGACTTTGGTTTTTTAAAATATTTATTTATGAAAGAGAGAAAGAGAATGGGCGCTAGGGCATCCAGCCACTGCAAACAAACTCCAGACGCACGGGCCATCATATGCATCTGGCTTATGTGGGTTCTGGGGAATCAAACCTGAGTCCTTAGGCTTTGTAGTCAAGCACCTTAATTACTAAGCCATCTGTCAAGCCCATCTCTGGTCTTATTATTTGATGGGGAAAAGGGTAATTATGGTCTCTCTTCCCTGCTCCCACCTGGCTGACCTGTGTTTCTCATCTAAATAGCAAAGGTCTCTTCATTCTCCTAGGCTGCTAGGGGAGAGTTCCCATTCCCTGTCTGGGTACTCATCTGTCCATTCCATATATGTGTTCTGTTTCCAGATTTTTTTTCCACCTTGTTATGATATTTCTCGAAACTCTGGACCTACCTCATGTGTAATTTCTCCTAAACGCTGGGTCTTCCACATGTGTCATTCTTCTAAACTTGGGGTCTACCACATGTGTAATAATTCTCTTAACTTTCCTTTTCTTTCTTCCTTTCTTTCTTCCTTCCTTCCTTCCTTCCTTCCTTCCTTCCTTTCTTTCTTTCTTTCTTTCTTTCTTTCTTTTTTTCGAGGTAGGGTCTCACCACTCTTGCCCAGGCTGACCTAGAATTAATTCACTATGTAGTCTCAGGGTGGCCTCAAACTCATGGTGATTCTCCTAACCTCTGCCTCCCGAGTGCTGGGATTAAAGGCGTGCGCCACCACGCCTGGCTCTGAACTTTCTTTACTACTCACTTTTCTGGCGTTTGAATTTTTCAGTCTCTGCTTTGGTGTTTTCTCACTGTTATCCTTCTTTTTTATATTTTATTTTTATTTATTAATTTATTTGGCAGAGAAAGAGAGAGAGAGAGAGAGAGAGAATGGGCATGCCAGGGCTTCCAGCCACTGTAAACAAATTCCAGATGTATGCACCCCTTTGTGCATCTGGCTAATGTGGATCCTGGAGAGCGGACCCTGGGTCCTTAGGCTTCTCAGGCAAGTACCTTAACCATTAAGCCATCTCTCCAGACCCTCTCTGTCATCCTTAATCTCTTAACTTTCTCCCATGTGGAGGTACAGGGCTGATGCTTTGATGTTTTGCTCCCACACCAGTGTCTGTTTCTTCTAAATCAGTTGGAATGGGCTTCTAGCTCCTGTCTTCCATGTGCATGTGTACCTGCCCCAGACTTTTTCTACATACACATTTCCCTTAAATAAGCCTTTCAATTCATAATCTTCCCTAAGTAAACTCAATAACTCATAATTTGACCTTCTTGAGCCTTTTTAAAATCAATTCTTTGTTAAAATAGGATAAGGACCCCAATATCAGGGTTCATCAATTGGGTTTGGGCTCCCCAAACCTCAAAATCTTTTATTTACTTTATTCTGAGGCTTTTGCTGGTGTCTTCTCATGACACAATTGAAAGGGGCTTAGTGTCTCCTTAGCATGCAGAAGTGTCTCTTCTGGCACTTACCCTAAAGAAGGGATATGATACGAGACTGCCACACACTAGAAGCAAAATACAAGGCTCAGTTAAGTGACCATCTCTGTGCCCCAGAGAATAAGAGATGGAAAGAGAGGGTTAGAGGAAAAAAGGATTTCTTCTGGGGCAGATGATAGGCTGAACTCTGCCCCATAAAAGCCCTTACTTCTGGGCAAGCAGGGACAGTTGTCACCTTACATCCAGCAAGAATACTGAAGCCATGAGGAGACTTGCTTTGGATCCTCCATCCCACTCTTCCCTTGGCTTTAGGTTCTCCTGAAAACTCAGGTCAAGGTGAACCAGATGCTTAAGATTTTCCCTGTATCCTTGGTTCCAATCTCCAGGTCCCCACCTGGGCCCGTGTTCTCTCTGGTCACTTGTCTGTTTACACTAGCTCCTTTTCCTGCTGATACACACTTAAGTCTCTCCCCTCCCCTCCGTACAAAACTTTCTCTTATTGCCCTCTCCAGCCACTATCTTTTTCTTATTTTTAATAATTATTTTGCTTTTATTTTTATTTATTTATTTGACAGTAACAGACAGAGAAAGAGGCAGATAGAGAGACAGAAAGAGAATGGGCGTGCCAGGGCCTCCAGCCTCTGCAAATGAACTCCAGATGCGTGCGCCCCCTTGTATATCTGGCTTACGTGGGTCCTGGGGAATCGAGCCTCGAACCGGGGTCCTTAGGCTTCACAGGCAAGCATTTAACCACTGAGCCATCTCTCCAGCCCTCTTATTCTTTTTCTTGTCAAGACTCTTCAAAATGGTAGACTACTTTGTCTCTCACCGTTTAATCTCATCATATGTCACTATCTCTTACATGCTCTACCCAGAGAAGTTTCTGGGTAAACTCTTGTAGACACTAGTATCTCTAGAGAGAGAAGATTCAGAAGGTCACATTTAGATGCACCAGCCTTCACTTGGTAACCAAATAAATATCTGAGTGGGAAGTATACCTTAAAGTTAAAACAAATTTGGAGGAAGAGGTCACACTTGCATGTTTTTAGAGCTGTTAGTAAACTCTAATTTGTGGTGATATTAATCACATAATTTGAAGCTTAATCCTTTAAGCATCAAGTTTTATAGTTTACACCCATGAATGAAAAGATTACCATCACACACTATGAACCATGTCATAAATCCACATAACTAAAGGCTCCTATGAAATATTTATAGTCAAATTCTTCAAATTTCAGTTAGAAAATTAATGCTTTTGCTTGAATTTTCATTTTTTTCAGTTTAAAACCTTTAACTTTCCGTTGATCTTACCTTGTGTTCATTGACAGTACATTTCCATATTGTGCTTGCTGTCCATGTATTTTGAGTTACCCTTACACTATATTTTAAACCAATTTATCAAGTTTGAAAGCTTTATGCTGTTAAGAAGGCTTCTAACACAACCATCAATTTCTAGAAGCTCTTAAGTTTATAAAAGGTTTGTAAAATTTCTAAAATGCTGTCCATATTTCTAGTTACCCAAGCTTAGTTGTCAAAGTCATACAACTGTCTCATAGGGTTTTGTCCACATATTTAGGAATGTTTTCAAAATTTGCTCCACATTACAAAGCTTTGCAAAGTCTGTGAGTAAGTAAGTAGAGATTGGCCAAATTTGATTAAGCAAATTGTCCATCTTACTATTGCTGTTTCAAATGGTGAATGGTAGACAATCAATTGTCCCTGATCTGAATCCTCTAGTTACTTTGCCTGTAGGACTCATGAAGGGCTAAATGAGTGATATAACTAGGATGCATGTGGATAATCACTAGACAGCAATACTTGACTGTAAGTATGTAAATGAACTCACTTAATAACATGCTCATTTATAATCAGAGCTAGTTATTTGAACACTGGACAAGGACACGAGATGAAGTGAATTGCCTTAGAAATGGAAGGCTGTATATTTGAAGCAATGAACTCAAACAGTTATCCATACAATATTCTCAATGGAAGAAAAGTCAGAGTACTTCCATCTTACACCTTTAATGATATGTGCAATGAACCATCTGTGGTGGTTTGATTCAGGTGTCCCCCATAAACTTAGGCATTCTGAATGCTAGTCTCCCTTGCCTAGCCAATGACAATTGGAAATTAAAGCCTCCTGGTGGTGGTGTATTGTTGGGGGTGGGCTTAAGGGTGTTACAGCCAGTTTCCCCATGCCAGTGTTTGGCACACTATCCTGTTGCTATTGTCCATCTGATGTTGGCCAGGGGATGATGTCCACCCTCTGCTCATGCCATCGTTTTCCCTTGCCATCATGGAGCTTTCCCTAGAGCCTGTAAGCCAAAATAAATCCTTTTTCCCCCAAAGCTGTTCTTGGTTGAGAGTTCTGCCAGCAATGTGAACCTGACTATATCACCATCCCTACTGTGAAACTTATGGTTTGCTATAGAAAATGCAAGGCAAACATGAGGAAATCTAGGTGAAAGAGTTCTCATTTTAATCTGTGACAGGATTATCAGAACCAAGTATCATTAATCTACAATGTAGGTGTCATGCCTTCACGACCTCCTCAACTGTGACCTAAGTAAATCTCATTAAGTTAGTTGCTTTGGGCATTTTATTGTAGTAACATGAAGGTGACAACTGCAATTAATATTTGGAAAACATGTCATCACTATCTTACAAAATATTTATTTTTAAAAGTTGACATTATTGGGCTGGAAGGATGGGTTAGTAGTTAAGGAACTTGCCTGCAAAACCTAAGGACTCATGTTCAACTCTCTAGGTCCCACATAAGCCAGATGCACAGTGACACAAGTGCTCAATGCTGCACATGCATCACAAGGAGGTGACTTCAGTGGCTGGAGGCCCTGGTGTGCCACTTCTCTCTCTCTCTCTTTATCTTTCTTCTGTAACATTAAAAAAAAAAAAAAGCCCAGTGTGTTGGGCTTGCCTCATAAAAAAGTTGACATTATCAATGTATGTTTAAAATATTTTCCCTTCATTCATGATTTTAGCTTACTGAATACTAGCATTTAGAATTTCAAACATCCTTCATTTTATTTTAAGGGGTTTTTGTTTGTGTGTGTGGCGCGGTGTGTGAATGTGGTGTATGCACATGCATTCGCCTGCAGCAGGGCGTGCTCACCTGTGGTGGCGGAAGCAGAGCATTATCTGTCACACTCCATCACTCTTCCATCATTTCTTGTTTGAGCCAGAGTGTCTTACTGATCCTGCAGCTTGTCATTTTTTTAGGGGGGAGCTCCACCTGGCCATGCCCAGCTCTTTATGTAGGCTCTGGAGAGCGGGTGGCCTCAGACCCCTTCAGGTCTCCGCGCTTGCCCAGGAAGCACACTTTAACCACTGAGCAATCTCCCCGGCCCAAGATCCTTCATGCTGATATTACTGTGAACATCACAAAATTCTAGAACAAGACAAGAACATTCATCCTATATCAGGTCCTTATTTCCTAACCAGCATTGTCTACTTCACTGGAAATGTTCTATCTGATAACAGTTGTTCTTTCCAAAGATGCTTCAAATTTATTGGCATTTCCTGGTAACCTATTGACAGAGCCATGAAATGCTAGAAGCATGCCAGCAATTCCCTGGTCACCAGCTAGCTGCTAAGTGAAAACTGCAGCTCTGGTTTTTATCCTCTGGTCGAAATAGCAGGAGTTGTGCAGTATCCGAGAGGGCTTAAGCAGCCACAGATATTGCTGCTGGGAAACACTGTTGTACTATCATATTTCATAGGCATTATTTTTTTCTCATGTCCATTTTCCAAGTGACCTCTAAGTTTCTTAAAGACATGGGTTTCAAGTTAATTCTTTTTGAATTTCTAGTCCCTCTCATAGCATCCACTGTGACACAGTCCCTGAACAAACCCCGTTCTTTTCTCCTTCCTCCCTACATGTGCTGCCTGCTGTTTCTGAAGCATTTTTCTCCTACTTGTACATCTTTCAAAGAATCCCCGAAGCTGAAGAGAAACTGGTGAGTACACTATACTATTTCTACAAGGACAAACATCAGTGTCTTCTATTCGTGTGGCGGATCCGTTCATTTGTAAAACCCTCCACATAATGCACTGTGAGCAGCTCTCTGCAGTAACCTTCACAAGATCTCAACACCCGGGGGGAAAATAGTCTGCAACTTCCACAATCTAAACAGAAGTTAACCCTTGGGAAATAAAGCCTCCTGACTTCAGTTACAAACTATATCCATCTTTGAGATTTCCAGGAAATCCATCAAGAACTATGAGAGAACAAAGGAGAAAAAAAAAAGAGTAATTTTTCAGAAGCAGTGCTTTACTAGCTCAGCACAAGGAAACACCCCAAGAAGGCTATATTTCTGTATTTCTGGATTTGCTTATGGTGAAAATGCTCGTAGAGAGGGGAGAACATCCGAGACATGTATACCTTCATCTCAACCACATGACTTCAGGGAGGACAAAAGGGTATTTGATGCATTCATGACTCCACAGAGATTACCAATAACTCACTGAGGCGTTCCCTCAGTGGAATGGGGGTGGGGAGAGGAAACATGAAAGGAGAACTTGATGCGAATATGACCAATTTGCAGTCTGCTCATATATTAAAGTTTGCAATAAAATTAATTTTTAAAAAGGTATTAGGCTCTATACAACTTTATACAAATAAGAGATAATGGTCTATAGGCCAAACCACACTGAATGCACCTGATCTCGTCAGGTAAGGGAAAATGTATATTTTATTTTATTTTATTTTTATTTATTTAGAGGAGAGAGAGAGAGAGAGAGAGAGAGAGACAGAGAGAGACAGACAGAGAGAATGGACACATCAGGGCCTCCAGTCACAGCAAACGAACTCCAGATGCGTGCACCACCATGTGCATCTGGCTTATGTGGGTTCTGGAGAACCAAACCTGGGTCCTTAGGCTTCACAAGCAAGTGCCTTAACTGCTAAGCCATCTTTCCAGTCCCAAAATGTACATTTTTACTCATTTCTTAATTAGGAAAATGGTTACCTAAGCAAACTCCATGTGTATATAAGTATCATGCTGCATCTTTATTCTTATGAAATCCTGAAGTTTGAGTTCAGAAATAAATGACAGGAGAGGTAAGACACTGCGTTGTTTCTGAGAGGTTCATCTGCAGGTGGAATGCCAGTTCTGGGATGGGCTCTCTTAGGTTTCAGGAGCGCCATCAGGGTCTAGATGTGATTAGAAAGCAGAAGCTGGCCAGGCACAGTAGTGTGTGCCTATGGTCCCAGCTACTCAGGAGATCATTTGAGTTCAGAAGTTCTGGGCTTTAATGCGCTTTGCTGATTGGGTATCTGAACTAAGTTTGGCATCAATATGGTGACCTCCCAGGAGCCGGGGCCACCAAGTTGCCTAAGGAGGAGTGAACCAGGCCAGATCAGAAAACAGATGTTTCTGTTTCTCCTATGAGTTGGGGCTCATAGATGCAGAAAACAGGATGGTATTGCATATATGTTAAGTAGAAGAACAGATTAATGGGGGTGAAAAGGCCCAAAGTGAGGTCAGGAGAAGAGATTGAGTAAAGGAAAGGTGGAGGGAGGGCTAATAAAACTCTAAGAGGATATAAGTAAATCATATGGAATCCTACTGTTTTGGACAATGGAATACTCAGGAGCCATAGATTGTTGCTAGAAAATTTTCAGTGCCAGGGATGGGATACCTTCCAGTGAGCTGTTGGCCAGGGAGGTCCCTGATGCCCCCAAAACATTATAGGCCATTGCCGAGGCCCTTGGTTTCCCACCAGGAATAGATGGTAAGACCCTATTGCTGAAGACTCCACATACTTGGACTGCAAGGCCACTGAGAAATCCTGCTGGAAATGAGCTGATAACCCCCTCCATGTAGACCAGCTGACAGAAAGCTGGAAGACGCCATTCTGCATGCAGTTCAATGGGAGAGAGAGAAATCACCAGTGAAGATACTCAACAGTGGACACTGCAAGTCTTAAATTTGGCCAGCCAGGCCAAATGAGCCAATGGGTGCAATAGTGGCACATCTGTCATGGTGCAAACCAACTGCTCTCTAATTGGACTGGAGGCCTGCTCCATGGGAGGGAAAACATCCCTGATACTGAAAACTTAAAACAGAGCTAGTCATGAGCCCTAGGGGTGTAATGTCTGCTGCTGTCTGGCTCAACGTATATACTATGCTCACCAAATTGCCCAGTAATCACTTCTCTTAATATTCATACCCATTTATTAATGCCACTCTCACTTTGGGTAGAGAATCTTCTCTTTTCAGATGTCAGTGACCTTGGGATGACTCAGATGGTATCATAGTGCTGGAAAGAAGTGACTGGAGTACTGAGTAACATCTTGATCAGACCTTCCAAGGCTCAGGGTCTAATGTGGGAGAGGTGGCTGAAAGAATGTAAGAGCCAAAGGAAGGGTAGGACTCCTTACAACGTGCTCCCTCCAGACATAAAATGGCCTGGATATCCATGACCTCATAGTGCCTGACACTACCTACACCAACCATCATTAGAGGAGGAAAAGATCATGACATCAAAATAAAAGAGAGATTGATTGAGATGGGGAGGGGATATGATGGAGAATGGAGTTTCAAAGGGGAAAGTGGGGGAAGGGAGGGTATTACCATGGGAATTTTTTTTATAATCATGGAAGTTGTTAATAAAAATTTGAAAAAGAAAAAAAGAAAACAGAAGCTGTGTGGAATTTATAACTTAGTAGTGATAAGATACATTCATGGAAAAAATATGTGATGAATGAAAATCATCAAAAAAGGATATTTTCATGCTTTAATATGTGGACCTTTCTGAAGGTTAATTCATATAAGAATTATATTTATTGTCGGGCGTGGTGGTGCATGCCTTTAATCCCAGCGCTCGGGAGGCAGAGGTAGGAGGATCACCATGAGTTTGAGGCCACCCTGAGACTACATAGTGAGTTCCAGGTCAGCCTGGGCTAGAATGAGACCCTACCTAGAAAAATAAAAAAAAAAATTAAATAAAAAATAAGAATTATATTTATAATTTACAATGGTGGCAGGAATTATGGAGATGCAAATGAGGTCAAATATAATTCCACTAAAGTATATTCTACATAGAAGTGTAATTTAGCACATAAATATGACTGCAAAGGGAAAAATAGTAAAACTGGTAATAGGGCTGGAGGGATGGCTTGACGCTTAAGGCATTTGCCTGCAAAGCCAAAGGACCTAGGTTCTATTCCCAAGGACCTGCGTTAGCCAGATGCACAAGGGGACGCAAGTGTCTGGAGTTCATCTGCAGTGGCTGGAGGCCCTGGCATGCCCATTCTCTCTCTCTTCTTCCCTCCCCTTTTCTCTATCAAATAAATAAATAAATAAATAAAAATATTTAAAAAAACCTGATAATAAAAAAATGGCTGAGCATGATGGTCCACATCTTTAATCTCAGCATTCAGGAGGCTGAGGTAGGAGGATCACTGCGAGTTCAAGGCCACGTGAGGTACAGAGTGAGTTCCAGGCCAACCTGGGCTAGAGGGAGACCCTGATTCAAAAAATCAACCAACCAACCAACCAACCAACCAATCAACCAAACAAACAAAAATCCCCTATGAGAATGGAAGAGTTTGTGCCTGTTATAGCATAGTTGATAAGAGCATGGTTTCTGGGATCAGATTATATCTGTTTTCTTAACATGCAGTGATTTAGGATAGGCTATTAAGCCTCTTTCCTTATTTATAAATGGGATAACAATGCTGCAGTTCATATGGTTATTTTAAGTACCGGAGGAGGCATGTAAGTATGTGTGAAATACTTACAATCAGACCTGGGTATTTAAGTATTCAATGAAAGTTAGCTCTTCTGACCTGTTTTTTCTTTTTTTTTAAAGTAAAGAAGGTGGAAGTCATAGTCCAGTAGCTTTCTTGCTTGGGATAACCAGTCACTTCCGTTCACAATAAATGAAATATGTTATCATCGGAGATGAGGAGAGCAAAAAAATATTCAATATTATTGGCTTGTCTAAATCTTTCACCATGGGGAGGAGAGATGGCTCAGTAGTTAAAGGCACTAATTTACAAAGCCTGAGAGCCCAGGTTTGATTCCCCAGTACTCACATAAAGCCAGATGAACAAAGTGGCATATGTGTCTGGAGTTCTTTTATACTGGTAGGAGGACCTAGTGTGCCCATACATACTCTCCTGCTCTTTCTCAAATCAATAAAAAATATATTTAAAAAATAAGTCTTTTGCCAGCTGCAGTTGGAATTATAGATAGGTAAAGCTCAAGGAATGAGGGACATTTTTCAACTTTTTTATTGACAACTTCCATAATTATAGACAATAAACCATGATAATTCCCTTCCCTCCTCCACTTTTCCCTTCACAAATCCACTCTCCATCATATGCCCTCCCTCTCACAATCTCTCTTTTATTTTGATGTCATCATCTTCTCCTCTTATTATGAGGGTCTTGTGTAGGTAGCACCAGGCACTGCGAGGTCATGGATATCCAGGCCATTTTGTGTCTGGAAGAGTGCATTGTAAGCAGTCCTACCCTTCCTTTGGCTCTTACATTCTTTCCTCTTCTTCAATGCAGCCTGAGCCTTGGAAGGTATGACAGAGCAGATTCAGGGCTGAGCACTCCCCTGTCACTTCTGCTCAGCACTATGGTGACTTTTGGGCAGCCCAGTGATCACCGCCTTCTGAAAAGAAGCTTCTCTAACCAAAAGTGAGAGTGGTATTAATATCTGGGTATGAAAGTAAAATGAACTGCTTACAGATAATATATGCATTTAGCCAGACAAGAGCAGGCGTTACACCCCTAGAGCTCATGACCCCCCTACCCACATAGGTTTTTTTTTTCTAAATTTGTTTGTTTGTTTATTTATTTGACAGCGACAGAGAGAAGGAGGGGGAGAGAGAGAGAGAGAGAGAGAGAGAGAGAATGGGAGCGCCAGAGCTTCCAGCCTCTGTAAACGAACTCCAGACGGGTGCGCCCCCTTGTGCATCTGGCTAACGTGGGTCCTGGGGAATCAAGCCTCGAACCGGGGTCCTTAGGCTTCACAGGCAAGCGCTTAACCGCTAAGCCATCTCTCCAGCCCCCACGTAGGTTTTCAGTACCAGGCATGTATTCCGACTGAGTGGGACCTCCAGTCCAATTAGAGTGGTTGGTTTTTGTTCCTATAATTGAGTGAATTAGAGGCACGGTGTGATAAATGGTGTGACCACCAGATGTCAGTATTGACATAAATTGAACCTTAGTGGAAGTGTTGACTCTAACCAGGCTTCGTATTTGATGAGTGGAAAGTCTTGCATTGGAGAGGTGCGGTGCTGTCCTTCGGACTTTTAGTACTTTCTCCATGTGGGAGGGCGGAGTTCATTAAGAAGAGAACACGGTTGAATTGTGCTTGTGTAAGGGTCACTGTTCCGTGACACTTTAACCTAGCTTCTGAAGAGGGGCGTTTGTGTTTTGCGTACACAAATTCTATTTCAGTTCAATTTAGTTCATTTAAATCATCAAAACAAAAACAAAAGCAACAACAACACTTTGTGCTAAAACTTACTAAAACAGTCAATAGTTACTGTGCTTGGCCTTGATTCGGTATTTTTGCCATGTCCCAGAAATAAATTCAGCTCCAAAATAAAACATATAACTATGCACATGTAAGATTAGGTTGGCAAATTTTGGCTGTTTCTGTTTTGCAAAAATATTTTATTTGTTTATTTATTTGAGAGAGAGAGAGAGGAAGAGGCAGAGAGAAAGACAGAATGGGCGTCCCAGGGCCTCTGGCCACTGCAAAGGAGCTCCAGACACATGTACCCCCTTGTGCATCTGGCTTACATGGGTCCTGGGGAATGGAACTGGGGTCCTTAGGCTTCACAGGCAAACACCTTAACCGCTAAGCCATTTCCCCAGCCCGACTGTTTCTTTTTTTAAAAAATATTTTTATTCATTTATTTTTAAGCGAGAAAGAGGCAGACAGAGAGTGTGGGTGCACCAGGGCCTTCTGCCACTGCAAACAAACTCCAGATGCACACGCCACTTTGTGCATCTGGCTTTACGTGGATGTTGGGGAATTGAACCTGGGTGGTCAGACTCTGCAAGCGAATTCCGTTAACTGCTAAGCCATCTCTCCAGCCCTATTTTTTTTTAATCTAATACTGTTGAAGACATCATTATTTCTGATTTATGCACATGAGGAAAATTGAAATCTCTCCACCATAAGATGATATCTAGGAAGCATTTGAATGTTAGATCATTACAAATTTTCATGTCTAAATTTTAAGCATTAACAAAAATCCTCAAAGTTGCATTTGGTTAATGAAATGTTTAATATAGGGAAAATATTAAAACAATACTAGGAGCCGGGTGTTATGGTGCACGCCTTTAATTCCAGCACTTGGGAGGCAGAGGTAGGAGGATCATTGTGAGTTCGAGGCCACCCTGAGACTACAGAGTGAATTCAAGGTCAGCCTGAGCTAGGGTGAAACCCTACCTTAAAAAAAAAAAAACTGAAAAAAAACCAATATTAGTCAGTGAAATTATTTTTTCATATTTAGTAATGATATGGTTTAAAGACAATTTATGAAAAGTATTCTTTTAGACTAAAATTTAAGTCATGACTCAAGTGTTAATATGCAGTTATTAGTATTATAAAAATGAACTATGCCGGGCATGGTGGTGCACGCCTTTAACCCCAGCACTTGGGAGGCAGAGGTAGGAGGATTGCCATGAGTTCGAGGCCACCCTGAGAACACAGAGTGAATTCCAGGTCAGCCTGGACTAGAGTGAGACCCTACCTCAAAAAACAAACAAACAAAAAAAAATGAACTACACATTCTATATCAATAGTAATATATGGGAAGATATTTAACTAAAAAGGTGATTTTTTAAGTGTATCATCTTTAATACAGTGGCAATATTTTCCTTTTTGGAGACAGGGTTTCATGTAGCCTAGGCTGGCCTTAGACTTGCTGCATAGTCAAGGCTGGCCTTGAAATTCTGTGTCCATCTCTCAAGTGCTGAGATAACTGGCCTGCACCACCAATGTGATAAATTTTTATTATGCTCTTTGAATTAATTGCGACAACCCATTTAGTTTGTTGCTAAAAGTTTTATAATTATGTAGTGCTCAGGTCTTGTGTATCCTGGGCCAGTGCTCTACTGCTGAGCCACATCCTCACCCTCTCTCCCCAATCCCGCACCTTTATTTTTGAAACAGGCTGTGGCTATGTGGCTCAGGCTGGACTTGAACTCCTGATCCTCCTGCCTCCGCTTCTCAAGTGCTGGAATCATAGGTGCTTACCACCATGACTGGCTCTACCTACAACTTCTATTATAGTAGCAAAGATTGTTTTTTTTCCCTATATATAGAATAAATAAGGTGCTAAACTCTTTTTTTTTTTTTTTGTTTTTTGTTTTTTTGAGGTACGGTCTCACTCTGGTCCAGGCTGACCTGGAATTAACTATGTAGTCTCAGGGTGGCCTCGAACTCTCGGTGATCCTCCTACCTCTGCCTCCCAAGTGCTGGGATTAAAGGCATGCGCCACCATGCCTGGCAGGGACTAAACTCTTAAAGCTTTAAATGTTGGCTTCAGTACCCTTATCTCTTGGTTTCCCCTTCTAAATGAAGGAGACAGCTGAGTGTACATTATAAAATTATGAAGTCATATACTAATGTATGTAAAACAGTCAGTCATGAATTGTAAGTAAATACAAACACATTCATATGCATGCCATTATTATTATTGTCGTGTGTATTTATGTACTTATTTGTTTAGACAAGGCCTTATTCTGTAGCCCAGGCAGGTCAGGAACTCAAAATCCGGCTGCCTCAGAGTGTTGATATTACAGGAGCGTGTCCCACGGTTACTGCCATCAGTGCTACAAAGTTAACTTCCCTTAACTTATAATAAGCATTCCTTATTTAGACACGTGAACAATATATGCATGCTACAGTTAGGTATTGTAAAAGTATATCTGAAATCAAATAGCAAGATATTGTGTTGATTTGCTTTTCATTGTTATAAACAGAATACTCAAGGCTGGATACTTAGAAAGAAAAGAGGTTCATTTAGCTCACAGTTGGGAGGACGGATGTAGATCAGTGAGTTTCACCTTTGACCTCTGTAGACCCCATTGACCGCATGGCCACCTGGTGGGCAGCATCATGGCGGGATACTAGGTAGGAGCAAGAGATTACGTGGCAAGGCAGGAAGCCAGAGGGGTATGCTTGCTCTCAGGTCCTGACCCACTTTTGTGGGAACAGCTGAGGTCTCAATGAGTCTGTATTTCCTCTGAATATGTACTCCAGGGACCTAAATTCCTCTGACTGGGTCGCATCCCGTCAAGATTCGCCCATCTCAGCATCGTCAGCACACTGGAGCCTGAGATTTCAGGACTCAAACCATCCTCACACCACAGCAGATGGTGGTGGTGGCCGGCTCTGGATGAGTAATGGCTAAATTTTATTTCCTTCTTTTCAAAATGAGAAGCAAAAGCCGGGTGTGGTGGCACATGCCTTGAATCCCAGCACTCGGGAGGCAGAGAGGTAGGAGGATTGTCGTGAGTTCCAGGCCACCCTGAGACTACATAGTGAATTCCAGGTCAGCCTGGGCTAGAACGAAACCCTACCTTGAAAATAAAAAAAAAAAAAGCAAGTGATTTATAACTCACACATTTAAGTATGGACTATATTGACAAAAGTCTCTTGTAGAGGTGGTCATATGGAACACACCAACTTCCTTCACACGTGTTCTGCGTAACCTAACATGGAAGAAAATGCCAGGGATACTATAAGGCAGCCCCTGACCTCAACCATCTTGTAAGTAAACTATCAGGTGGAACCAAAAATATGCTATATATTGCAAAATCTTATAAAGTGTTTTAAAAAGACTTCTAGGGAAGTGAGACCCTGGAAGTGGAATTGGGAGAAGAACAAAAGTAATTTGAACAGTACTGGAAGAAGGCTCAGTAAAATTTAATCTAGACTTGTATTTATAAAACACCTACCAATTTACCACTGCTGAGTTCTGATCAAAGTTTACCCATCTATTGAGGTCATGAGCAAGGACACGGGTTATCGTTAAGTTTCTCGTATGTCTCATACATGAGGGCCAGTCACTGAAGGATGCTTCCCAGCACAGCATGAGAGCTTCTGTCACCTAAAGCAAGCCTTGTAAGTGCGTCTAGGATCTAAAAGTAACTTTACCAAATGCGATGTGGTCTTTTAAGTATCCACGGTGAGCCTGACCCTTTCTGTTTAATTGGTTGTCGTGACTGTAGTGAGAGGAAGTTCATCTTTAAAAGTAAAGCATGCGGACCGCCCCTTCCTCTTGGAATGGAAACAGCGCATTATCTAGATTTTTAGATTTGCTTTCCTCACTATATATGGGCAGTTAGTCTGGTAAATTGAGGCTGAATATTGTGAAGCCCATGAGCTCTCAGTTTAGGAATTGCATTAAAGGAAAAAATCCTGACAAGAAGACTCAATAAACACACACACACACACACATGAGGAAACACACTTTTACAATGGTTTAGAGACTACCCTAGACAAATAAGACAGTTTTTCAGCCTCTGAGGTCTATATGAACAAGATGTTCTTCACTTGATGTATATGTAAATATTAAAAACAGATTCTTTTGTCTTTTATTCTTTGAAACAGGTTCTCCCTCTGTACCCAGGCTGGCCCAGCACACACTGTAGAGCCTAGGCTGAGTTGAATCCCCACCCTCTTACCTCAGCTTCCCCAGTTAGAAGGTGTTATATGACCATACCTGGCTCTAAAGCAAAGATCCTTTTTAATTTTTTTAATTTTTTTTTTTAGGGGTGGAGGGATGGCTTAGTGGTTAAAGTGCTTGCCTGCAAAGCCAAAGGACCCAGGTTCGATTCCCCAGGACCCACGTTAGCCAGATGTACAAGGCAGCACATGCATCTGGAGTTCATTTGCAGTGCCTGGAGGCCCTGGCATGCCCATTCTCTCTCTCTCTGTGTCAAATAAATAAATAAATAAAATATTAATTTTTTTATTATTGACAACCTCCATAATTATAGACAATAGAGCATGATAATTCCCTCCCCCCTTTCCCCTTCACAACTTCACTTTCCATCATATCCCCTACCCCCTCTCCATCAGTCTTTTTTATTTTGATGTCATCATCTTTTTCTCCTATTATGATGGTTTTATTTGCAAACAGAGAGAGAGAGAGAGTCAGAGACAGAGAGAGAGAGAGAGAGAGAGAGAGAGAGAGAGAGAGAATGGGCATGCCAGGGTCTCTAGCTGCTGCAAACAAACTCCAGATGTGTGCGCCACTTTGTGCATCTGGCTTTATGTGTGATTACTGGGGAATAGAACTAGGGCTGTTAGGCTTTGCAGGCAAGCACCCTAACCACTGAACCATCTCCCCAGTAACCCTCCCCCACTTTTTTGTAATGTTTTATTGGAGGTATTTGTTTTTTCTTTTGAAGTAGGGTCTCGCTCTAGCCCAGGCTGACCTGGAATTCACTATGGGGTCTTAGGGTGGCCTCAAGCTCACGATGACCCTTCCACCTCTGCCTCCCAAATTCTGGAATTAAAGGCGTGCACCACCACGCCTGGCTTGTAAAGTTTTGAATCACAGCCTTGAAGAGCTGTTATTCACTGTTTCAGAAGCTTTGGTTTACCTGGGGCCTGGAGCGGGTCCAGACTGCATGCTTCCAGCTTGAGTCACTAGGTGACCTTGAGTTTAGGCATAGGAGCACTCCTCTTTCATTGCTAACCCCGAACAATGCACCTCATACATTCACTTTACAATTTTATTCATAAAAAGAAAATTATTCAAGAGAAAAAAATAAAATCACCTCATTTTTAATGTATTTTTTCAAAAACAAAACTTGACTTAATTTTTAAGCTGTGTTCAATCTGTAAACCAGATTGTAAATTACATCCATGGAAGAATTCAACTTTAAAAGCCACAGATCCCAAATGTGTAGTTATTAGAGGCAGCTGTGTCTGGTGAGAAGCCCGCACCCATGTCTTGGGGGTATAACATCCTTTTTGTATGCATCTCTTTGTCTCTCTAACTGCCTGAGCCTAAGTCTAGAGCGTATACTATCCCTTCTCTCTCTCTTTTTAAAGATTTATTTTTATTTATTAGAGACAGAGAGGGAAGGAGGGAGAGAGAGTGAAAATGGGCATGCCAGGGCCTCTAGCCCCTGCAAACAAACTCCAGACACATGCACCGCCATGCGCATCTGGCTGACACAGGGCCTGGAGAATTGAACCTGGGTCCTTGGGCTTCGCAGGCACGCACCTTAACTGCTAAACACTCTCTCCAGCCCTCCCTTATCTCTCTCTTAATAGACTTGCTAAATTTGCTTCATTTCGAGATGCTTCTGTGCGGCACAGTGCAGGGTCTGGCTTTCCCCCCAGGCGGTGCTGGGCCGCATCTCCCCACTGCTGACATGACAACGCAGCACAAGCTTAAATCAAGCACGAGAGAACTACACAGAAGAAGCTAGAGGAGCCATCAGAGGCGCGAGGCTACTGCCAGAGAAGCGCAGCTTACTGTCTACTAGCACACTTTCTAAAAATAAGCAAAGGAATGAGCTAGAGCTACGGATCAGTGGGGAGAGTGCTCGAAGCACAAGCATGAGGACCTGAGTTTGGATCCCCAGTTCCCAAGACCTGGACATGGTGCTGAGGGGGACTCAGGTAGCTTTGTTAGGCAGTTAGGGTGACTGAGCCCCTGAAAATATCCTTGTAGTCTCCACTTTGCTAGAGATCAAAGTATGATCTCACTTCTTATTTCTTCCCTAGATTTTTCCACAGACAACCTGGATTCGGTCTTTTCTCTTAGGATTTAATCCTAACATTGTGGTTGGTCAAGTTCAGCCCTCAGAACTTGATGTCCTGGCTAGACTCTTCCAGAGACAGCCCCCTAGCCCAGATTAATCAGCCCTCACTCTGGTTCACTTGAGCTGGAGGTAGGGTCCATCACCATAAGGTTATAAGTACATTTATAAATATATAACTATAAATATACCATAAGGTTATAAGATGGGGGAGGGTTAGCTCTCTGGGCTGCCTGACAACTCGTGAACCTCCAGCTTTTGGTGAGTTTCTCCTCGTCTTACCTCCTCCTGTGCTCCACAAGGCAGGAACTCTTCATAATTTCTTGTCTGTCCTCTCTGTGGTTTTTCTAGGCCCACCACAGGTGGACTCTCAGGCCACGTGGGTGTATTCACTTTCCCTCCCTTGGTTCTGTACTTCCCCCAATAAATTATTATATTTAATTTGGTTTTTCCAGTTCTTTGGTTAAATGCAAATGTGAACCCAGAGTTCGGGGTTCAAGGACTTTCCTAAACCCCTAAGACCCTGCTTCAGTGCCAGGCATAGTGGAGAGTGTGTCTGTATTCTCAGTGTTGGGGAGAGAGAGACAGCAGATATCTGGGGCTCACTAGAGTCTAGTCGAATTGATGAGGTCCAGGTTCAGTGAGAGAACCTGTTTCAAAAACTAAGGTGGAATGCATCCCTGATACTAAAAACGTACAACAGGGGTAGTCATGAGCCCTAGGGGTGTAAAGTCTGCTGCTGTCTGGCTAAATGTATATACTATGTTCACCAAACTGCCCAGTAAGCACTTCTCTTAATGTTCATACCTGTATATCAATGCTACTCTCACTTTTGGTTAAAGAATCTTCTCTTTTCAGATGGTAGTGACCTTGGGATGACTCATAAGACACCATGGTTCTGAGAAGAAGTGACAGAGGAGTGCTCAGCACTGCAATATCTCTATTACACCTTCCAAGGCTCAGGGTCCATTGTCGAAGAGGTGGCAGAAAGAACGTAAGAGCCAAAGGAAGGGTAGGACTCCTTACAATGTGCTGCTCCAGACAAAAAATGGCCTGGATATCCATGACCTCACAGTGCCTGACACTACCTACATAAGACCATCATAACAGGAGGAAAAGATCATGACATCAAAATAGAAGAGAGACTGGTTGAGAGGGAGAGGGGATATGATGGAGAGTGGAGTTGCAAAGGGGAAAGTGGGGGGGGGGAGGGAAGGAATTACCATGGGTTATTGTCTATAATTGTGGAAGTTGTCTATAAA
Organism: Dipus sagitta; assembly: GCA_036346955.1. Taxonomy (NCBI): domain Eukaryota; kingdom Metazoa; phylum Chordata; class Mammalia; order Rodentia; family Dipodidae; genus Dipus; species Dipus sagitta. Next base: position 23,886,530 of record CM070784.1, on the reverse strand, counting down.
AAATTAAATTAAAAAAAAAAGGTGGACAGAGATAGAGGAAGACATTCTGTTGACTCTGGTCTCCACATGTACAAGTACATTCACATGTACAAACCACACACAAAAACAGGTAATGCATTTTAAATTCACAGTGAAAAACTTAATATAAAGCTGTGTGTAATGGTTTATAATCTGAAATCCTTGGGAGGGTGAGAAGGGTAGCTAGTCTGAGGCCGGCCTGAGTGTTATATCATAAAACCTTGTTTCCAAAAGAAAAAAAAAGTCATACAAATATATAAGCCGGTAACACAGCCACTGGCTATCCTTATCTAGCACTATGTGCCGAGTAACGCTGTGGTGACACAAGGAAGTAAGAAGTTTGCAGCTCCATCCCAACCTTACGGAAGCACAGTCACCTCTGCAGTCAGATCTCGATCACAACGTCACGTGGCACATGACGGTGCAGAGATAAGGCTTTGCACAACTGCAGCAAAGTCACACACTGCCTGTGGCTCGGTGTTGTCATCTGTGAATGGCTGAAGAATCGTGAAATAACTGAGTTTTCTACTTACGAATAGTCTAAGTTTATGAAACGCTTGGAACACAGCACCTGGCACTGAATAATTGCTATATACATATTCTATGAATAAAACATTTAGAACCATACAAAATAAAAAAAAATGTGTAAGGTTCGAGCCAAATAAATGGAAACCTGAAAGCTTTATGAGGGAGTAATATTCAGTACTAATTCAAAACTAATATATTTAGAAGTGCTAGTCTAGGGGCTGTGTGAGGGGCCACATAGAATAACTGTCCTCCGACTTCTATCTCAAAGAGGATAAAGGGGGAATCATTGTGAAGAGGAAGAGGAGTAGCAGGAGTGGGAGGAAACCTCAAGAGATAATTGTGGGTATGAATATGATAAAATGCCTTCTTAGTACATGTATGAAAATACCATAATGAAACCAATGATGTATAATTAATGTGTGCTAATAAAACATTTTTTAAAGTTGACCAGAAAGCTGTCTTAATATGGGCAAGGATACAATTTTTATTTATGAAAGATGGATATGGAATAAATACTAAAATAAAAAGGCAAAATTATTTGTGGAAACCTTTAAAAACAAGCCCAATGTCAATTAATAGCAGAATATTGGATATATTAATAGTAGAATAGTGGATAAAATGTAGTATGTTCATGTACTGGGTTACTAGTTAGTAAAAAAAATGGGGCTGGAAGGATGGCTTAGCGGTTAAGGTATTTTGCCTGCAAAGCCAAAGGACCCAGATTTGATTCCCCAGGACCCACGTTAGCCAGATGCATGGGGGGGGGGGCGCATGCATCTGGAGTTCGTTTGCAGTGGCTGCAGGCCTTGGTGCCCCCATTCATTCTCTCTATCTCCCTCTTTCTCTGACAAATAAATAAAAATAAAATATTAAAAAATAAAATAAACTATTTTAAAAAGTCAACAAATATTGCTATATCCATATCATATATGAGTTTCAAAAGCATACTAATAATTTCTTCCAAAGCTATGTGCATCATTTTATTTGTATGGAGGAATTAGTATTCCATTTACACGCAGGAAAACATCTGCTCACATGTAAGGAATCAGGAAGATAGCTTTCATTTGAAGGGAAATAATGTAGCGAGAACCTCCTTGGTCCTTATTCTTACAGTCACCTCCAGTTTTTATAAATGTCTACCCTAAGTGCTCCTGAATTGGCTTCCTGGAATCACTGTTTTTCTTTCCTCAGGGAATCAGAATGGGTCTTCTATAGGGCTTTCCTCCAAGGATAATAATGCCTACACAAAACAAAACAAAACAAAACAAAACAAAACAAAACAAAACAAAACAAAACAAAACAAAACAAACAAAACCCCCTCCCGAGTTCTAATTGCTACTTTCAATGGAGTAGAGGATGAAAGCAGAAGATCTGGCCTAACACACCTTTGAGAAAGCCCGGCACATTCTTTCTGTGGAACGTGTGTCTGTCTCCTAGTGTTTTCTTCCGGGCTTTTGTGAACATTTTTGGAGAAGTAGCAGGAACCATTCCATTTCTACGTCCTTGTATTCCTTTGCTAAGGGAGCTCTTATTTCCTCTTGTCTAAGTGGGAAGCCACCTGGTAACATTCCTCTGTCCTTTCAACCCCACTGGTGTGGGTGGCGAAGGAGGCACTAGGCGTGTGAGTCAGGATGTGCGCAGGGGTCCTTCGTGTAGTTAGAACGCTTTGGTGGACCTTTATGTATGGAACTGAGCAATGGGCAATCCCTTCCATGCGCATAACTTCACCCAATTCTCTGGAGATGATGCGATGAATAGTTAAGCATTATTGCTATTGCCATCATTATAATTTTATAAACCAGGAAACTAATGTCCCCATTAGAAACTTATTTTTAAAAAAATTTTATTTATTTTCAGAGAAAGAGAGAGAGAGAGAGGGAGGATAGGTGCACTAGGGCCTCCAGACACTGCAAACAAACTCCAGACATACGCACCACCTTGCGCAGTTGGCTTTATGTGGGTACTGTTCTTAGGCTTTGCAGGCAAACCCCTTAACCACTAAGCCATCTCTCCAGCCCCAGGAACTTAATTTAATGTTAATATTAACAGCACTTACTTGAGACAGCACGCCAAAACACCCCATCATGTTACAGGCCTGACCTGCATGTGTGTTAACCACGTGGACTACAGTTCCCAGGACAAAAAAATATTTTTTAATATTTTAATATTAAAAATATTAAAATATTTAATAATAATTTTTAAATGCTAAAATTACTGCTCTAATTTCTGCCTGTTGAGCGGATGTCTGACCTGTGTTAAGAATTCTACATGGTTGATTGATTACAACTTTGTGCTTGGGGAGAGTAGGAATATTGCATATCCAGAGCCATGATTATATTGTGCTATCTTTCCCCCTTACCAGCCACTAATTGCCCACCTCCATGTCTGACCAAACACCTTTTGACTATCAGGTGAAGCCTTGAAATGTATTCACTCAGCAGACCACTGGCATCTCCCAACCTAAAAGCCGAGGATGGCATCAGATGACATCTGAAGTCTATAGCAGCATTTTCTCTGCTCTGATGACACCCGCCTTCATGATGTTCCCACTGTTGTATTTGGTAAATGCCTTGATTTATAGCTTTCTTTTGTTCTGTGAGTATGAAAGTTCACGTGGCTGCTTCTACATTGGGATATATAATTCAGGTCAACCTGAATCCGTATTCTTGTACAGCCGTTCATATTTGACTCAGAATAAATAAGTTTTTATTCCTTTTAAGGTGAGAACTGCTTTTTTTGTTTGTTTTGTTTTGTTTTGTTTTTGTTTTGCGAGGTAGGGTCTCACTCTAGCTCAGGCTGACCTGAATTCAATATGTAGTCTCAGGGTGGCCTTGAACTCATGGTGACCCTCCTACCTCTGCCTCCCAAGTGCTGGGATTAAAGGCGTGCACCACCATGCCTGGCTGAGAACTGGGTTTTGTATCAACCACCAACAATCCACTTGACTGGCTAAGAGTTGGTCCTCAGCCCATACCATAGTTGCAGGCAAGTTTGCTGTTGTTACCTCTCTGAACTTAGCTTTAGATAACTATAGTGAAACGTGAGGTCTGAGTAGATGCTATTTTGTACTTGCGGTCAAGACTGTGGTCCAACCCAGCACTGACCTCTCAGTTCAAGCCTTGACCATTGCAGAAGCTGAGTTAACACATTTTGCTCTCATCTTTGTTGTTCTTTGGGAAATCCAATGTCCTGAAATAGCCCCTGGCCCATTTGTGTGGTACTAGCCTAGATTCCAGAGAATTCTACTGTTTCCAAGAAACACAAGAAATTTCTAAAGCAACAACTGTTTTCAGATGAGAGTTGCAAAATTTGAAATTCCCTTGTTACCACATGGATGTGAATATTGTCACCATGGTTTTGATTTAGCTTGTGAAACTTAATATTGCAACTGTGAATGGAAATACAAGTACACATTTTGCTTTCTGTTACTTGAAGTTAAAAAGATGCTCTGGCCTTAGGTTAGGTAAGAAGAGGCAGATAAGCAAAATTAGTGCTTACTAATTTTGATCATTAAACTTCTCTAAGGTAGGCACTGTAATTTTTTTTTTAAGGGAGGAAAATGTTTATTTTGGCTCACGGTTTCAGAAGTCTCAGTACATCATGATGGGAAGGACACCACAGTTCAGTTCAGTTGGTGGCAGTTGGAAATGTGTGGCAGCAGGTAGTCACATGGGGACACAGAGGCTGGTGGGGAAGCAGCAGGACTTGACTAATAACCTTCCAAGGTCCACTTCTAGTGACTTCCACCAGCCAGACCTCACTTCCTAGAGGTTCCCCATCTGACAAAAGAATATCACCTGCTCGGGGGCAAATGTTCAAATTATGAACCTGTGGAGGACCACTCAGATTTTTTAAGAGCCATGATGCCGGTCTTTCCAACGTTCTACAAGGCAGAAGGCATGGTGATTTTATGCTAATATCCTTCTAAGAAACAAGAAGTCTTTATATACAGAGTATAGTTTCTTGAAGGATGACCATTATACGGTGTGTAGGAGGAATAATTGCTTATACGTCAAAAGCTTTTATTAAAAAAATAATAGAGAACAGTGTGACAACCAGAGCAGAAGCTGTTCAAATTCCAGTGGACACAGGCATGCTTAATTTGTGGCCTAAATTTCTTAGGTAACTTGTTCCTAGAAACACATTTTATTTCAAGAATCTTAGGATGACAGGTAAAGTTTATAATAGTGCTTATTTCTTAAGAAATAATCATGATGTATTTGATTACTATATTTGTATATGGAAAGTGGCATATGGGCTAAAACAAAATTTACTTGGTGTGTTTGTGGCCCATTAAAAGCAAGGTCTGAGCCGGGTGTGGTGGCGCACGCCTTTAATCCCAGCACTCAGGAGGCAGAGGTAGGAAGATCACAAGGTATGAATCTTTGTTTTTTTGTTTTTTTTTTTTTTTGGTGTTTTCCAATACATTTTTAGAAGCTTGCTTGAAACTGTCATATATATATGAAAAAAGTAAGATGATCTCCAAGCAGGAGACAGTAAATGCTTTTTTTTTTTTTTCCCGAGGTAGAGTCTCACTCTAGCCCAGCTGACCTGGAATTCACTATGTAGTCTCAGGGTGGCCTTGAACTCATCACTATCCTCCTACCTCTGCCTCCTGAGTGCTGGGATTAAAGGCGTGTGCCACCTCACCCAGCTGCTAATCTTGAGTATCATCAGGTTTTTTTTTTAAAATATGTTATTATTTGTTTATTTTGAGAGAGAGAAAGAGAGGCAGATAGAGAGATTGGACATGCCAGGGTCTCCAGCCACTGCAGACAAACTCCAGACACATACACCACCTTCTGCAGCTAGCTTCATGTGGGTACTGGGGAATTAAACATAGTTCCTTAGGCTTTGCAGGCAAGCACTGCTAAGCCATCTCTCTAGCCCCTCATCAGGTTTTTAACATATTGAAATCATTTTCTAAAAGGCTGTTTAAAGTCAATTAGGGAAATGAAACAGATGACTTGAAATTTCTGCTTTGTTTCTGAGCAAGATTTGGTAATTATCATATTAAATAGAAGAGAAGGGGAGGCTGAACAATGCCATGGTCAGATTCACCCAGTGGCCCGTCTACTTTTCAGTTTTGTAGACTACTAGAAAATGAGTTGAAATAAATTTCGTAGACTATATAGGAAACTAGTTGAAATAAAGTCACGTTTTTGTTAGTTGTCTACATAGGCAATATTCACTGGGAAGATGAGACAATGAATTACATCATTTCACAAAGGATGCTCCGGATAATTAAAGTGCCCTGGGATTTTAATCAGTGACCCATGAAGAGAACTGTGTTCTTTAGAAAGCCAAGTATAGTAGGTACAGTAGTAAACACATTCATGTGATGAACCACAGAACATATGTGGAAAGGTCACAATGACCAGTACTTAGGCATTGGCCTTGTCTCTTTCAAATACACACACACACACACACACACACACACACACACACACACACACACACAGTCTCTCACTGTCATTTTTGTTGCTGCAATGCCATCTTCATGCCTAAGACTTCATAATGTGCATACTTACCCCTGCATCTCTCCTGAACTTCAGAATGTTAGACACTTATCTATGACAACCCACTTTACACCTCCTTCAAAATCTAGTCTTTCTCACACTTTTCAGATTAAAAAGATCTTCCCTTACATTATTCCCAACCTTCTTGCAGCATTGTCTATCTCAGTAGATATCAACTACATTCTTTTCTTTTTGCATGTATGTGAGTGTGTACGTGTGTGCACATATGGAGGCTAGAGATTGATGTTGAGTGTCTTTCTCAACCGCTCTCCACCTTTTTAAAAATTTTTATTTATTTTTTAGTTTTTTAAGGTAGGGTTTGACTCTAGCCCCAGGCTGATCTGGAATTCACTATGTAGTCTCAGGGTGGCCTCAGTGATCCTCATACCTCCTGAGTGCTGGGATTAAAGGTGTGCGCCACCACGCCTGGCTTCCACCTTATTTAAAAAAATTTTTTTTTGTTTATTTTTATTTATTTATTTATTTGAGAGCAACAGACAGAGAAAGGCAGAGAGAGAGAGAGAGAGAGAGAGAGAGAGAGAGAGAATGGGCGTGCCAGGGCCTCCAGCCAATGCAAACGAACTCCAGATGCGTGTGCCCCTTGTGTATCTGGCTAACGTGGGTCCTGGGGAATCGAGCCTTGAACTGGGGTCCTTAAGCTTCACAGGCAAGCGCTTAACCACTAAGCCATCTCTCCAGCCCCCACCTTATTTTTTGAGACATGTTCTCTCTTCGGCCCAGAGCTTGCCAATTAAACTAGACTTGCTAGCCGGCAAGCTGGAGGGATTCTCCTGTCTGATCTCCCAAGGGCTGGGATTACTGCCTCTCACATGGAGGCTGGGGAGCCTCATGCTTGTGGGTCAAGGACTGTGTCCACTGAGCTATCTCCCTAGCCCCTTCTCTCTGGGCTATCTTTTTTTGTGCATATGTTCTTTTTATTATTAATTAGTTTTGTACTCAGCGAATACAGTCAATTTGGTACCATTGTTAGGCTCATCCATGTCCTACCCCCTCCCCCTGGCCCCTCCTTGTTGAGGTATATGGGTCATACATTCTGGAGTTAGCCCACAGTTATGGGTAGGAGAAATTTCTCTGCATATCATGACACAATGTGAGGCTCTGACATTCTTTCCGCCCCCTCTTCCGCAAAATTTCCCTGAGCCATGTTGGGTTCATTTTTGGTCTGCTTCAGTGATGAGGTGTTGGACTTTTTTTTTTAAAGAAGCAAAAATAAGATATTTCACTTCCTTCACCTGATCATTTGATTACCACAAAGGCTCACTGCCTGGCAGTTGAATTTTGAACTGCAAATGAGAAGGAAGCAATGCCTGTGGACAGACACTGCCCCACTCGAACAGAGCAGAGGAAGAAAAGTTATAGTCAGCTCCCCACACAAAGAAAAGCAGCCCACGCTTTTCATCATGGAAAAGGGGCCCAAATGTTGGTCCAGCCCAGGGCTGGCCTTAGGACTGGCATCATAAACTCCTTCACATGCATGTGACCCCAGTGTCCTAAGTGTATTAGTCATTTCAAAAATATTTCGGAAGGCAATTGCAGGTAAATGATTTTTGAACACAGTTCTGGCTTATTCTTTCTTCTTTCTTTCAAGGTAGATCTTTCTCTAGCCCAGGCTGACCTGGAATTCACTGTGTAGTCTCAGGGTGGTCTTGAACTCATGGTGATCCTCCTACCTCGGCCTCCTGAGTGCTGGGATTAAAGGTGTGCGCCACCACACCGGGCACGCTTATTCTTTTTATGATCATGCAGTGTAAACATACACAGAGGTAAGAGATAGTGAGCCCTGTGTGCCCGTCACTGAACACAGCCATCATTTTATTCACAAACATTTTACTATACCTGTAAACAAGAATGCAATGCTTACATCTTCCTCATTTTTTCATTTAAAAATATTTTATTTAATTATTTGCAAGCAGAGAGAGATAGAAGAGAGATAGACAGAGAGAATAGGTGCACTAGGACGTCCAGCCACTACAAACAGACTCCAGATGTATATGCCACTTTGTGCATCTGGGGAATCAAACTCAGGACATAAGGCTTTGCAGGCAAGCACCTTAACTGCTAAGCCATCTCTCTAGCCCTTACTTTTCATTATTTATTATTTTATTTTTTATGAAAGAGAAAAAGAAAGACAGAAAGAAACAAAGAGAGAGAGAGAGAATTGACCTGCCAGGGCTTCTAGCTACAGCGATTGAACTCCGGACATGTGCATCACCTTGTGCGTGTGGGTTCTGGGCAGTTGAATCTAGGTCTTTAGGCTTCACAGGCAAGTGCCTTAACTGCTAAGCCATCTCTGCAGCCCTTATTTTTCATTTTTAAGGAATATTTTTGTTTCAATCCTTCATGTCTATTGTTTAAATAATTAAATATTACAATCACATAATAAAAAGCATCCATGCAAGAAGAGAGCATTTTGGATGGAACATAGTAGAAAGGGAAGAAACAATTTTCTTCATTTGCCTTTCTTTTTTTACTCAAAATACTCATAAGCTCTTTCCTTCTTGCTAACTTGACTCATTAAGTCAAAGCGCTCCATGGCTTATTATAATCTTTGTAGCTAGATAGAAAAAAGCCAATATCAATGCTATATAAAGTATATTGTCTTAATAATCATTTGAATTTTTTTGTAATGATAGTTTGTAAGCTATAAGATCTCTGATCCTAAGAACAGTATTTTTTTTCTACATATTCTTAAACCAGATGGTAATAAAATAGTCAATGAGTAACCCAGATTTCACAGTTCATGTGACATACTTCCTGAATTAAAATGCTTTTTGGTACTAAAGCTAAAAGTGCACATAGGAAAAAGGCAATTAGAACCACTATATTCATCTCCAGTGATTCTCATCATTTCCATTGTACTATTCATCAGGCCTCTGAGACTTCTTTATATCCCTCAGTATTTTTTTTTTTATTATTGCATCTCTAAAATTCACATACTGTTATTTCTAAGTCTACTCTTTAATAATTGTGTACTATTATACCAACATTAAATATCTATCATTTAAACAAAGAGAAATAGATTTAAACTTAATTTATTTATTGTTATGATTATTTTCATTTTGAGACAGGGTCTTGCTATGTAGCCTAGGCTGGCCTAGAACTCACAATTCTTCTACCTTGGCCTCTCTTGTTCACAGATTACAGGTATGTGTCATCTCTCCTAGAAAAAAAAGTTAAATGTTTGTTACTATTTTTGTTTGTCTTTTGTTGGGATTTTGAAGCTCAGGTGCATAGATTTGAATTGATAGCATTGTTTGGTGCAGAGGTTTAAAAAGTTTTTTTTAGTTCTGGTGATTGAACCTAGGGCCTCGAGTATGCTAGGCAAGTGCTCCACCACTGAATTATATCTCTGACCTCTCTTTACTTTGCTTGAGACAGTGTTTTACTATGATGCCCAGGCTGGCCTTGAACTCATTAGGTAGGCCTGGCCTGGCCTTGAACTTTTGATCTTCCTGACTCAGCCTCCTGAGCAGTGGGGGATCACAGGCCTATACCACCAGGTCCAGTGCGCATGGATCACGAGCGCCCCTTTCCTCTCTTCTGTATTCTTGCATAGCTCCCAGACATCCCTCCTTCCTTGCAACACCTTTCTACCTGCACCAACACCTCCTCCCATGCAGCCAGCACTCCGCTTCTAGGCTACATCCATGCTGCACAGTCGTTTGCAAAGGTGCACATCCATGAACTTGCTTTTATCAAATACACACGCTTTTAAAAAATATTTTATTTATTTATTTGCAAGGAGAGAAAGAGAATGAGAATGGGCATACCAGGGCCTCTAGCCACTGCGATCGAACTCAAGACACGTGCACCACCTTGTATGCATATGTGGCCTTGTACACATGTGTCACCTTTTGTGTGTGGCTTACATGGGTTCTGGGGAGTCAAACCTGGGTCCTTAGGTTTTTCAGGCAAGTGCCTTAATCGCTAAGCCATCTCTCCAGCACATGAAATGCAACTTTTTTTTTTTTTTTTTTTTTTTTTTTTTTGGTTTTTGAGGTAGAGTCTCACTCCAGCTTAGGCTGACCTTGGAATGCACTATGTAGTCTCAGGGTGGCCTTGAACTCATGGCGATTCTTCTACCTCTGCCTCCTGAGTGCTGGGATTAAAAACGTGTGCCACCATGCCCGGCTAGGAATGATTTTTTTTTTTAAAAGAAAGATTGTTGGAATGTAGTGGCCAGTTATGGGAAAAGTGGTCATTATTATACACTGGTTTAGAGAAAAAGTGTGGAGTTTATATACACCTGTAATCCAGCGTGGTGGAGGCTGAGTGAGGAAGATCAGGAGTTCAACACCAGCCTGGGCTACATAGCAAGATCCTGTCCTAAGAACTATAACAAAACAAAAAATGTTGAAGTCATATTGCCCAGTAATTCTACTTTTAGAAATCTACTTCAGAGAAATATCATCCTCTAGATACAAAGATCAATATGCATGGAAAGCTGTTTGCTAACACATTATTGGAGCTGATACGTTTGGAGACAATTATAAGTACATGAACAGTCTATTAAAATATAATACAACACAAAGCCATTATTCCAGTGAAGTGCATGTTTTCATATGAGAGGACATTCATAATTTAGTAACACATAATTTTGTTGCAAGAGGGCAAGGCTACATGCCCATGTTCACTCCACTTTGGCAGATGTGCATACAGGTAGATGCAAATTTATATTTCTTAAAATATTTTATTTTTTTATTTATTAATTTGAGAGAGAGAAGATACAGAAATAGGCAAGGAGAGAAAGAGAGAGGGAGAAAGAGAGAGAGAGAATGGACACGTCAGGACACCCAACCACTGCAAGTGAACTCCAGATGCATGTACCCCCTTGTGCATCTGGCTTATGTGGGTCCTGGGGAATCGAACCCAGGTCCTTTGGCTTTGCAGGCAAGCGCCTTAACCTGCTAAGCCATCTCTCCAGCCCAGATTTATATTTTAGTGTGAGAGATATAAATGTATCGAGAGGTACATTATCTGGCAAGAGCAGTTTTAAGAACTTTATCTATCTGTACAATCGTTTACTTCTCACACCGATCCCGTCACGTGGTTTTCCTCATTTTAGATCTCAGCACATTGAGTTGCAGAACACTTTCTGCCCATGACACAGCTGGGACAGGCAGAGCGGGAAGCCGGGACAGCTCGCCCTCAGTCTGTGCTCCCAACCACCAACACGGCGAGAGAGCCTAGACAGGTAGGCAGATGACATGTGGGGACGTCGGCATCATCTCGGAATTTTAATAAAGGATATGCATAGAATTGTTAAAGTGCTGTGATCTCTTAGAGATGGAATTTGATGGCCCAAAGATGGGCATTCACTCCTTAATCAATGTGTGTGTCAATATATAGAGCTGATGCCCAAGATGGGCATTCACTCCTTAATCAATGTGTGTGTCAATATAATAGAGCAAGAAAGATGTGATTGTGGATGCCACTGTCATAAAGGATGTGTAATGCTTTCATAATTTTCAGATGAAGAGTTAACATTCTACTTTCACTTTAAAATGACACCGAATTTGGTCATGTCTAATAAATCTGTTTCTAAAAAGACAATAACTGGGCTGGAGAGTTGGCTTAGTGGTTAAGGCGCTTGCCTGCGAAGCCTAAGGCCCCAGGTTTGGTTCCCCAGTACTTATGTAAACCAGATGCACAAGGTGGCGCATGTGTCTGGAGTTTGTTTGTAGTGGCCAGAGGCCCTGATGCAACCATTTCTCTCTCTCTCTCTCTCTCTCTCTCTCTCTCTGCCTCTCTTTCTCATAAATAAAATATAAAAAATAATAATGAGACTTTTGGAAATCCTACATTGTTTTCAGCCCTGCTAACTCAAAGAAGAGCTCTGGGTTCTACAGGTGACAAAACAAATTACAAGTCTACATGTACGGTGTCCTGTCATACATAATCCTCATTTTGCTTAAAATGGTGTCAGGACTTATCCCTACATTGTGTGATTAGTGATTATTTCAATCTTTTTTTATCTAGAAAAGTAAAATAATCTTTGTTTATATATATATATATATATATATATATACATATATATATATATGTATTCAATATATAGAATTATATAGATTATATTCAAATAAAGCACCTACTCTTCGGAACAGCAAGTCCCAGCTTTTCCATGAACCCACAGGAGAATCTAAACTGTAGCCTCAGAGACTTCCTCTCTAGAGGGGCATTAGAAAGACACACACACGCACACACACACACACACACACGCACGAACCTGATTCCATGGGATTTTTGCCAGCATCATCTGAAGCCGTGCACTCCACGCTTTAAGCTCTGGCTTTGGCCTCTCTGGTCAGGGAGACGGAAGTCTGGGCAGATGCACAGCATTCAGTCAACTTCCATCTTTTTACTTTGGAAAGACTCAGTAAAGCCTTGCCACCCCGCTGGGTAAAAGCGTTTATAGACGTTAATCTTATAATCTGTTTGGAGTATCTTGGTAGTAAGTCCTCTCACCCTGGGCCACGGCCTTACAGCCCTCCCCGTGATCAGTTCTGCACCGTGTAATGAGCGCAGCCACAGAGGTCCTGAGACCGGGAACTTCCTTTCTTTCCTGGGAGGCTGGCTTCTGCCTCCAGTTCCTTTACCCACAGGGCTTCCACACCAGTGCTCTGGGCCTCTCCTCCACGTCCACCTGCATGGCCTTTCCCTGGCATCGCTCAGACGCCTCCGGTTGACACTGTGACATTGTAACCGAACTTCTGCCTCTGGGTCTTGCCCATGGCATTGCTGACTACAGCACCGACCGCTCAAAGCCGACGCCTCGCCGCGTGCGCTGATGATTTCAAGCTTACGTGCATTTGATACCGTCTCGTTTGTCTTCAGCAAACATATAAAAGTACTGTAATCAGAAAAAGTGCACAATAAGTATTAAAATAATAAAGTGGGGGGAAAATATAAAAGAATTCTCATTCAGCTTTAAAAAACTGTCCCAAGTACTCCAGTGGCTTAGGGCTCCATTGGCGAAGCAAATTGCCCTGTTCTGAATAGTCAGTATCCAGAGAAGGTGGTTGAATGGCTTATTGACAATGCAGGAGAAAGAGAATAGACAGGGTGAGGCTCTTCAATAGACCTTAACCTATAGTCTCTCTGAAACATGTAAAATAACTGAACTGTTCATGGAAGCCCAGTGATCTCAGCGAAATCTCAATATACCAAAAGAAGGGGAAGCAAAGAGTAAAAGTGAAAACAAAAATGAAACAACAATCAGTTGGACTGCCCAATTTAATCTCATAAGGGGATGTGCAGACAAGAAAATTTGCTAAGTGAAGTGATTTCTGGCTGCTAGAAGTAAATCCTCAAACCTTAACTTTTTAAAACAACCTTCCCTTTGGTTTAGGTGAATTGACTAATCTTATTATTTAAGTATTTTAACAACAAGAAATGATAATCTGGGGCTTGGATAGATGGCTTAACAGTTAAGGCGTTTGCCTGTAAAGCCTAAGGACCCAGGTTTGATTCCCCAGTACTCACGTAGGCAAGATGCACGTGGTGGCGCATGTGTCTGGAGTTCGCTTGTAGTGGCTGGAGGCCATTCTCTCTTACTCTATCTGCATCTTTCACTCTCTCTTTAAAATAAACAAACAAATTAATTAATTAACAATATAAAAAGATTGATAATCTAACTTTCCTCATTTTCTGTGGGCACACAGCCCTGACATTTAAATGTTGCTGACGTATCTCTTGAAGATCTGAGTGATGCCTTACACGCTGGTAAAGTCAGGACTACAACCAAACAAAACTGAATAAAATGTTAATTATGATTATTAGCAGAGAGGTAGAACTGGGAAATAAAGCAAAACGAAAACACACTGCTGTCGTCTCAAGCAGCTTTAGTCTCAATAAAGATGCCTGATAAAATGCAAGCACCACTTTAACCAGTTGTGATGTTAACTATGTGCTGCCTTAAAAAAACATCAGCATCAGGCTGGAGCAGTGGCTTAGTGGTTAAGGCGACTGCCTACAAAGCCAAAGGACCCAGGTTTCCCCAGGACCCACATAAGCCACATGCACAAAGTGGCTCATGTGTCTGGAGTTTGTTTGCAGGGGCTAGAGACCCTGGCACACCTGTTCTCTATCTGCCTCTTTCTCTGTCTCATATATTAAAAAAAAATCAGCATCAATGCAAAAATGGTGAACCAAGACTGGGGATGTGGCTCACTTGCTAGCATGCTGGGCTGGCGTGCAAAAGCTCTGGTTTGATTCCTACAACCCATGAACCAGATGTGTTGGCACAAGCCTGTAATCTCTACACCCAGAAAGTGGAGGCAGGAAGATGAGAACTTCAAGGTCACCTTTGGCTACCTAGGGAGTTCTAGGCCAGCCTGGGACACATGAGATTATGTCTCAAAAAAGAAAGTTGGATCAAACATAAATAAATATGCATAATGCCCCTCCTGAATCACAAAAGGAATGATCATAACAGCAGACCTTCAAGACCCATTAAACTTTCACCCAGTACTGAACCGTGAAGTATACCTTTATAGGTATTGTTTTAAAGCCAATGTCTTATTCATGAAAGCAGGTGTTAAAGATCCGGATTGAAAATTTAAAATAGAACAGTAAGTGACTGAAAAAACTTTTACTTTGTCTACCCTAGGTGGATGGAAGGCAATTTTCCTTGAGTCTCCAGGCTTTAAGAGGGTCCCTGCTAATCATTAACCACGTGTATTGCTTGTGTGCTTGGGGCTGAGCCGTGCATATTCTCTCTTAATCCTGGCAAGGCTCAAGTCTTCTGACTCTAGGTTCCATGTTTATCCTTGTGAGTAGTTTAGGTAATCAAACACAAATCATTACAGTTTAGCAGAGCCGCCACTAAAAGAAATGTACTTTAATCACATTATTTTATTATTTATATTCTTTATACTGAAAGGAAAATAAGTGAACAGCACATTTGAAGCATTTTCTGCCAGGGGAAGAAAAGGTGCTCTCTTGTCTTTTGTATACAGCTAGTTTCAACTGTCCTGTGGTTGCAGTGAGGTCACAGGAATCAGATGCTGCTCAACTCTGATTTTGTGACTTGAGGACTGGGGAATCAGTTGAAGCCACTGGTTTTTGCTAACCCATTTATTAACCCACTTGCACAAAGACACGGTTATTTTTGCCAAGGGTCAAACAATAACGTCCCCACGGAACACCTGTCTTTTTTTTTTTTTTTTTTCCGAGGTAGGGTCTCACTCTAGGCCAGGCTGGCCTGGAATTCACTATGTAATCTCAGGGTGGCCCAGAACTCTTGGCAACCCTCCTACTTCTGCCTTCCAAGTGCTGGCGTTGAAGGTTCATGCCTCCACACTTGGCACCAGAACACCTATCTTGAATCAGCCACAATACCCCAACCCTCCAATCTCTGGACTCTGTAGAAGCCTTTTGCCTCTTGACTGTGTCCTTCTGGACTGGAAACTGAAAATTCACAAATTGATGAAAAAAAAAAAAAGTAGAATACCCCAAAACTAACAGTTTGCTTGTGCCTACTCTGCATGTATTACTGTAAAGCCAGTGACATATTGAGATGTTGAGTTTCTAAGTGGGTCTGTGTTCAAAAGAGAGAAAGCCTACTTCGGAGTGTGGTGACTGGGTTGATGTAAGAGCACATGCAAAACCCTGGGGGCTGGGAGCAGAGGGGCATGCTGGGATTTACTGGCTCAGAAGCAGATGAAGAGGAAGAAGAAGAAGGAAAAGAAGAGAACCTTTCATTAGCTCATAAAGAATTATAAAAAACTGAAGAGAGAGGGGGTGAGAATATAAAGGTAAGGAAAGGAATGTAGTTTGGAGTCCACGGGGAAATGGGTAGTCCTTATCCAAGCTAGATTCTGGAAACATCATTCTCATCAAACTGGCTTAGGCGCAGGGGGCTAAGGGCTCAATGTCTGCCGTTGTCAGAAGATTGGATTCAAAGTGCATTATCACTCTCAATTGAGTTTCCTGCCACCTGCTGTGTGCCAAGGACAATTCCAGGGTTGCATGTGTTCACTATTTAAAACTGACAGCCCCACAAGGTAAATTTTATCAGCTTCCTATTCCACAGATGAGACAACAGAAGTTAACAATGTTGAGTCACATGCCCAGGCTCAGGCAGCTGAAATGGGAAGTCACACTCTTCAGGAATTCCTAGAACTCGTGATAGTTTAATCCCTTAGCCCTTGTAAAGTTCACAGTCTGCATGACAATTTGAATAATGTGTTCATCTTTAAAATTATTGTTCAAAAAGTATTTATTTATTAGAGAGAGAGAGAAAAAAATGGGCATGCTAGGGCTTCCAGCCACTGCAAATGAACTCCAGACGCATGTGCCACCTTGTGCATCAGGCTTACGTGGGTCCTGGGAAATTGAACCGAGGTCCTTTGGCTTCACAGGCAAGCACCTTAGCTGCTAAGTCATCTCTCCAGCCCTAAGATTTTTTTTTTTTTTTTTGAAATAGGATCTTGGGGCTGGAGAGATGGCTTAGCGGTTAAGGCACATGCCTGCACAGCCTAAGGACCCAGGTTCAGTTCTCCAGGTCCCACCTTAGCCAGATGCATATGGTGGCACATGCATCTGGAGTTTGTTTGCAGTGGCTAGAGGCCCTAGCATGCCCATTCTCACTCTCTTTTTCTCTGTCTCTCTTTCCCTTTCTCAGTGTCTAATAAATAAATTAAAAAAAAAAAAAAAAGAAATAGGATCTCGCTCTGTAGTCCAGATTACATCTCAGGCTACTGTGAACTCACTGTGTAGACCAATCTGGCTTTGAGCTCATGTCAATTTGTCTGCCACCATGCCTGCTATTTTAGTGTTTTTTGTTTGTTTGTTGGTTGGTTGGTTTTTTGAGGTAGGGTCTCACTCTAGCCCTGCTGATCTGGAATTCACTATGAAGTCTCAGGGTGGCCTCAAACTCACAGCAATCCTCTGCCTCCCAAATGCTGAGATTAAAGGATTATGCCACCACACCTGGCTTTTTAAAATGTGTTTTTTTTAAATAAATTATCTTGATGTTCTATGCAAAGACACTTTATTTAGTAGTAAATGCTCTACCACTGAACCAAATCCCTAGTCCACAATGACACTTTATTAAAAATGAATTGGAGGTGGCAATTCTATCATCTTCCATTAATTTTACAAGCCCCTCTCTTTTATCTATCATTACCAGGGCACCATCAGCAAGTACAACAGGTATATTGACTGTACAAAGAAAAATTGTTTTAATACATTTTTCACTGTTTTTTATAAATCTCTTCCTTTTTTTTTTTTTTTTGAGATAAGGTGTCGCTCTAACCCAGGCTGACCTGGAATTTACTATGTTGTCTCAGGGTGGCCTCCAACTCACAATGATCCTCCTACCTCTGCCTCCTGAGTGCTGGAATTAAAGGTATGTGCCACCACACTTGGCTAGTTTTGTCTTTTAATAGCACTAAAGAAGTCTGTTTTTTTTTTTTTTTTTTTTTTTTTTTTTTTTTTTTTTTTTTTTTCGAGGTAGGGTCTCACTCTGGCCCAGGCTGACCTGGAACTCACACTGTAGTCTCAGGGTGGCCTTGCACTCACGGCAATCCTTCTACCTCTGCCTCCCAAGTGCTGGGATTAAAGGCATGCACCACCACACCCGGCTTTTTTTTGTTGTTGTTGTTGGAGAGATGGCTTAATAGTGAAGGCACTTGCCTGCAAAGCCTAAGGGCCCAGGTTCAATTTCCCAGTACCCATGTAAGGCAGATACACAAAGCGGTGCATGTGTCTGAAGTTTTTTGTAGTGGCTAGAGGCTCTGGAGCACCCATTCTCTCTCTATCTGCCTTTCTCTCTCTCAAATAGATAAATAAATACAGTATTTAAAAAGAAACCACTTATTCAGTGACATTATATTCATTTTTAACATCAATAATATAAATGGCAAGTTGAGCCACTTTGGTACAAGCATTGGGTTTTGTCTGCCAATGTACCAATATACGCCAATACATTGATATTATATGAGAATTTTAGGGTGTCCTCAAGTTTTTGCCTTATGAATTCAATGAATGAAATCCAAAGACCAGAGGACAAGGTTCAGAGAGATTTTATTATGGCTTAGAGTGTGAAGAGGGAGAGATTTAGGAGAAGGGGGGCTTGCTCTTCTTGGATTTCCTGCTTCTCAGGTGCATGCAACCCCTCTTTTCTCCTCTCTCTTTCTCTCTGGTGCATACACCCCTTTTCCTCTCTCCCTTCTCTTCTCTCTCTCTTCTCTCTGCCTGTCTTTCTCTGCCCCCTTCTCCCTCTCTCCTATTACAATAAAGTCTTAGATCCAAGAAACTGTCTTGGTCCACCATTGCAAACCCCACAATATAACATATGGTGCTGAAACCCAGGGTATTGGTACTCCCAAACTGACTACTTTCTAAGGTTTCATGCCTCCCCCTTTTTCTCTTTCTGCCTTTTGCCTATAGTCACTTCTAGCTCCATCCTCTGGTGAATTAGGTGAGTGGGACCAGGTCAATCCACGCAGGTCCAGGACTTCATTGCTCTGATCCCAACATAGATGCAAAGAAGTTTCATGTCTGATCTGAAGTTCCTTTCTGTGTGGTGGATCCACACTTCAGATAGATTTAAGAGGTAGGACAACACTCTTAACCCTTACTTCTCTCTTCCTGATTCATATTCGGAGCTTAGAGCTTAGTATATTCTTCCTAGAAAGTCCCCTCATAATCTCCTTATATGGTAGAAAAGAAGCTAAAAGTTGAACTGATTCACTGAGCTAACTAAAAGAGTTAATTAACTATAAGAGTTAATTGCTGAGGAGCTAAACTTATCCTTGTCAGCAGATGGAAAAAAATCCCAAAGAGAGAACTGTCCAGAAAGGGCCCAGAGGGGAGATAAGAAGGAAAGACAGTTTAAGCTAAAACACAGTAAACTCAAGTTCGTTGTTAGGGTGGCCTGACTGCAGAAATGATGGTACACAAATTGCTACATCTTATTTGTTCACTTACTCCTCTCTGTGACTATGAAAACTGTAAAATGAAAATAAAATCTCAGCTCCAGGTCACAGCTTCTTTGGAGAGCTGTCTCAAGCTCCTTGGCTCCCTGGTGAATACACTCCTCGGCTTTTACTCATACTGGTGTTGGAATGATCTTTCCAGAGAATTTTTGCAACAACTCTGAAGGTCCCAGCAAGATTTTCCTTCGCCACAACCCCTGTTGGTCAGGAAGGGCTACTGCTTCTGGGCCTCCCAGCTTGCCAAAGGTCCCTGGAACTGGGAAGTGTGCGCCCACAGCATGATTGTGGGGACCCCTTTCAGCTGGCTCAAGGAGACTGTGAAACCCAGGACTGGAGTTCCTGAGTGGAAGGAGATGAGACTGAGTCAGATGCCCAGACCAGGTAAGAACTTCCTGGGGAGAAATTTAAAATTTGAAATTATGGCGCACACCTTTAATCCCAGCACTCAGGAGGCAGAGGTAGGAGGATTGCCATGAGTTCAAGACAACTCTGAGACGACATAGTGAATTCCAGGTCAGCCTGAGCTAAAGTGAGACCCTACCTCGAAAAAGAACTAAAAAAGAAAAAAAGAAAGAAAGAAATTGGAAATTAGAATTTTAAATTGTGAAATTGTGAGGCTGGAGAGATGGCTGAGCAGTTAAGGCACTTGCCTGCAAAGTCAAAGGACTCAGGTTCAATTCCCCAGAACCTGTGTAACCCAGATGCACAAGGTGTCACATGTGTCTGGAGTTTGGTTACAGTGGCTGGAAGCTCTGGCATGCCCATTCTCACTCTCTCTTTTTCTTCCTGTCTCTCTCTCTGTCTCTGGGCTGCCTCTTTCTCAAATAAATGAATGAAAAATAAAATATTATAAAATTAGGATTGTGACTAGTCAGGTCTGAATAATAGACCTAGACAATTTAAGGTCTGGAATTATACTCAAATTGACTTGAGGTCTGGAGGAGCTGGTATGATTGATCCCCGAACCTTGAGGCTGTTCCGAGGTGATGGCCCTCCTTCTGTCAGGACCGAAGTTGTTCTGGTCTTGGTAACTACCTAGATCAGTATTATCAGTGGGCTTAAATAAGGAAAAAATGTTTTAACTCTGAATGCATGAATGAATAAATGTGTGAGGGGGGAGATGGCCATCTTGAGTCTGTATGAAAAGTGCACTTGGTATGAATGTGTGTGCACGAGTATGCATGTGGCTCACAGGCCTAAGGCTACAGAATGATTTCTGTCCCACGCAGTGCATGGTCAGGAAGGCTTTGTCTTTGTGTCTGTTCTGCAGCACCAACAGTGGGAGATTCTTTGTGGGGGAAGTCCTCTACCAAGCCCACTGTTCTAGACTACATGATCAAAAATAAACCATACTTCAAAAGGGAGTATTCAGGAGATTATAACACTAAGATGACACCAGGAAAGTTAATGGCTTCTGTGAATTCGCCAGCTTTTAATGTTGAATGGTCCCCAAAGGAAACACTGAAAGTAACTAAGATTATAGACAGGGAGAAATGGATTCTCCTACTCTTAAAAGTTATAAAATGACAAGATCAGAGAGCTGCCCTGTAGCCCTGAGAGAAATCCAAAACTCTCCATGGAATTAAGCAGCTCAGCTAGAGTCAGACCAGAAGCTTCAAGGCCAGAGATCACCCCACCCTCCCGCCCCCCCGGCCCCCCGCTTCCTCCTAACACAGTCTCTAATAATGAGGTATTGGCTGGCAGAAGTTCAAAATGGCTAAACCCAAGGCCCCAGAAAGGGGTAAAAGGAGATAGTGCTGTCTGGGCTACTGGGAAATTCCACTACTCCAGGGCCTGACACTGAGGAAGGGTTAAGTGATGGAAGGAGAGAAACCAAGAGAAAAGTCTCACTGCAAGGTTTTACAAAGGCCTCTGAGCTAAACGAGTGTGAGTGGAAGCCACTCAAGCCACAACCCAACCACGGAGCTACCGGAGGAGGAGGAGGAGGAGGAGGAGGAGGAGGAGGAGGGGAGAGGCCCTCCTCACCGAGAGTCTCATGTGACGTGAGTCAAAACTACAAGATTGAGGCAACTGACCTTCTGGGACCCTCTGAGGGTCTTACAAGTCTTAATCCCATTTATCTGGGTCTTCAAAGGCCTAAAAGTCAACAAGAGTAGAGCCCTCCTCCTGCCCCTCCCCCCCTGAAAAATCCTTTTCTTTCCACTTCAGCCTGGAGAGGCTAGATTGGGACAAATCCACGTCCTAAAAGAGTTTGGGCTCTCCACCCTTAAGAGGGGGATGATAGGTGTATAGGCAGATGTATATAGGCTTGGAGGTCATTAGAGGACAGATTCAGGTTGGGGAATTTTATGTGAGCCCCGTGGATGGGCAGCTGGTCTAGTCAGTCTAGTCACGTTCACGTGTCTGGAGTTCAGCACAGAAGCCTTAATTCTCCAGGAAGAGTCTTTTCAGAAGGGCGTGGAAGGACTCCCTAAGGGGGCAGAGTTAAGAAAAGGCCAGACCTTTACGACAGGTGTGACCTGTAGTAAAGTGTAATGACCTAGATTCCCCCCCTACAAGCCCAAGAACAATTTCCATGTTTCGCCAAGAGAAAGCTATTCACTCTGGGCCCCTACACTTCTTTAATATTTGTAGCATCCATGCTGTTATCCATCACCAAAGCATAAAATTTAAAATTAGCAACTCCACTCTCTAAACTTTTAAACATTATCCTTTAGGTGTGTATCTGTATGATGTGTGTGTACATGTGTATGGCATGTATGTATGTGTATGATGTGTGTATGTGCATGACGTGTGTGTATATGTGTGGACATGTACATGATATGTGTGTATGGGCATGGCACCATGTGTAAAGGTCAGAGGACAACCTGGGCTTGTTTGTCCATTCATCGCGCCTTTGTTTTGAAACAAGGTCAATCTCTCTTGTCGTTTTGCCGCTGTGTGTGGGTGTGCCTGTTTAGCTGGACCACAAGCTCCCAGATTCACCTGGCTCCACCTCCCATTGATATAGGCATGCTGGGATCGCAGATGTGTGTGCCACTTTGCATCCAGTTTGGCCTGGGTGTTTGGAATTGAACTCAGGTCAGTGGGCTTGCAAGCAAGCATCTTTTTTTTCTTTTTCTTTTTGTTTTTTTGAGGTAGGGTCTCACTCTGGCCCAGGCTGACCTAGAATTTACTATGTATTCTCAGGGTGCCCTCGAACTCACAGCGATCCTCCTCCCTCTGCCTCCCAAGTACTGGGATTAAAGGCATGCGCCACCACGCCCGGCGCAAGCAAGCATTTTTAACCACTGAGTCATCTCTCTAGTTCACACAGAAGTTCTTTTTTTTTTTTTTTTTTAATTATCTTTTATTTGTAAGGAGGGAGAGGAGAGAGAGAATGAATATGGGTGCACCAGGGCCTCTAGCTGCTGCTAACAAACTCCAGATGTGTGCACCACCTTGTTCGTTTGGCTTTACATAGGTACTGGGGAATCAAACCTAAGCTTTGAAGACAAGCACCCTAACTGCTGAGCCATCTCCCCAGCCCCTAACTTCTTTTTATTTATTTATTTTCATCATGATTGTTATTATTAACAATGTATTTCGAATGGATATGTCATGTGTTGGTATCCTCTTTTCCATCATCCCTGCTCCTATTTCATTGGGAACGTTTTATTTATTTTTTATTGTTAATTTTTTTGGGGAGGGGGTTCTAGGCTTTTCAAGCCCAGGCTGACCTGGAATTCACTATGTAGTCTCAGGGTGGCCTTGAACTCACAGCGATCTTCCTGCCTCTGCTTTCCGAGTGTTGGGATTAAAGGTGTGCGCTGCCATGCCTGGCTGCTGAGCTTCTTTTGATAGATTTTTCTAACTTCTTCAGGTCATCTGGCTATAGTGTGGTAAGACAAACTGATTTCCGAAATAGCCCCCTTTTGATCAGGGCATGTTCTCCCTGCCTTGCTCTACATACGTTGCTGAATAAACTCACCACCAGTGAATAGGTTTGCTGTTTTACTGTTAAATATGCTTCCACATATCTAGCTTTTAAAAAATATTGTAGTTATTTATTTATTTATTTATTTGAGAGACAGAGAGCAAGAGGCAGATAGAGAGAAAGAGAGAATGGGCACACCAGGGCCTCTAGCCACTGCAAACGCCAGTCACACGCGCCTCCTTGTGCATCTGACTTATGTGGGTCCTTAGGCTTCGCAGGCAAACATTGTAACTGTTAAATCATTTCCCCAGCCCATATCTAGCTTTTACAATAGAATCTATCTGTTGTAAGTACTTAAAATTTTTTTTTTCACCAGGAGCGGTGGCACATGCCTTTAATCCTAGCACTTGGGAGACTGAGGTAGGAGGATAGCTGTGAGGCCAGCCTGAGACTACATAGTGAATTTCAGGTCAGCCTGGGCTAGAGGGAGAGCCTACCTCGACATTTTTTTTTGTTGTTGTTGTAGAGAAGATAGACTTGTCTATGGCCATATCACCCTGGTCGTGTCCTATCTCATCTGATCTCGAAAGCTAAGCAGGGTTAGACCTGGTTAGTACTTGGGTGGGAGAAGACAGATTTTCTTCACTTCTGCTATATTGTCCTTATGACACCATCCTTGAGACTGAACTTAGTGGCATGGTTTTTCATCTAATTTTTCTTTTTTTGCAGGGGGGGGCCCTTTCTTTTGGGACATTGTAGAATCCATATTGTGATTTAAAAATAACAATAGATAAGCAACTGTATTTACTTTTATAATGAAAATTGATTGACAGAGGGATAGAAAACAGGGTTTGTGACTTTCTATATCTCAGATGCCGATGCAACATGGAAGGGGGGCCTGACCATAAAGTGCACCAGGTGATGCGTGAGTCACAGACAAGGAGCAGGAGAGCCCTTAGTACCCAACTAAGGATAGTTACCTGTCTTCTAAGTGGCATTGAACACTGACTGTTGGCAATGGCAGGTAAAACCTTATTGGTAATTGCTATTTTCACTCACCAGGTCGATAGAGCCCTTGTAATGTCTGATGTAAATTTGACTGTCTGTGCTTGGAAGTTATCCCACCGGAAGCTGCATGCCACCGTACAACTGAAGCCATACACGCATATAAGCAGCAAGGTCATACATGCTTATTTTGCATGCCACTGTGACATGATGTCACACTTGAGAATGACTCAATCCATTTATTTTAAAAAGTCACACAAAGCTGGGCGTGGTGGCGCACGCCTTTAATCCCAGCACTCGGGAGGCAGAGGTAGGAGGATTGCTGTGAGTCCGAGGCCACCCTAAGACTCCATAATGAATTCCAGGTCAGCCTGGCTTAGAGTGAGACCCTACCTCGAAAAAAAACAAAAATTAAAATTAAAAAAAAGTCACACACAAAAAAATCTCATAATGTTTTAAGTAAGTTTACACTTTTGAGTTGGGGCCACAGTCATAGCTATGGACAGTGTGGGACTGAGACACACCCTGACCCCACTCTGTCTGGTCTCCAGCTAAACTCCAAGTTATAGGATATTATGGTTTGTATGAAGTGCCCTGTTCCCCCCCCCCCAAAGGCTCATGGGTTGGGTCTTCCAGTGGTACTCTATCGGGAGGGTTTGGGAAATTTTGGAGGCTGCACTTCCTGGGGGAGTAGGTCACTGCAGTGTGTATCCTTGGGATTCCATCCCGTCTTGGCTTCTTCTCTGTTTCATAGCCACCATAATATGAGCTGCTCTGTTCCGTTTCATCTTCTCTGCCATGTTGGGCTGATAGCTCTGAAACTGTGAACTAAAATAATTCCCCACTTTAAGTTGTTTCCGCCAGGTGTTTGGTCACGGTGATGAGCAAGCTCCCTAATGCAGAGCATCAGAGCCCAGCGACTTCAGCCAAGCAGGTCGTCCTCAAGGGGACGCATGGTGTGGGAGCAGTGGAGGGTGGAAGGAAGCGCAGCACCATTCACCAACGGCTCCTCATCACAAGCCTTCAGCCACTGCAGTTGAACTCCGGGTGTGAGAGCCACCTGTGTGCATGTGTGACCTTGTGCACTCGCATCAGCTTGTGCGTCTGGCTGATGTGGGATCTGGAGAGTCGAGCTTGGGTCCTTAGGATGCACAGGCAAGCGCTTTAACCTCTAAGCCATTTCTCCAGCCCCCATTAAATCTTTTTTAAAATTTTATTTTAAAAATTTTATTTACTTATGAGAAAGAGGCAGAGAAAGAAAACACACACACACACACACACACACACACAGAGAGAGAGAGAGAGAGAGAGAGAGAGAGAGAGAGAGGTCATGCCAAAGCATCTAGCCACTGCAAACAAACTCAGATGCATGTGCCACTGCATTTGGCTTATGTGGGTACCGAGCCCTTACTTGGGCTTCACAGGCAAACGCCTTGACTGCTAAGCCATCTCTCCAACCCTTAATAGCAATCATGATGAAAGCTATTCCAGCCTCATTCTACGAGGATGCGAGGCTTGCCATGGATAAGTGACTTGCAGAAAGCCTTGGAAGTAACGAGGAAGGTGGGAACTGAGTGCGAGCAATCGGCACCACAGCGCATCACTAACAGGTTTCCTAATCATCACCCTCATCAAAACCAATTAATTCCAACTATGCTAAGTGAGTCCCCTTCACCTACACACACACACACACACACACACACACGCACACACACACACATATGCACACACACACGCACACACACACGATAACAATTACTGAGAGAAACGATTTAAAAGGAGGAAATATTTATCGTAGCTCATCATTTCAGAGGTTTCAGTCCATGGACATTTGGCTCTGCTGTTCGGGGCTGTAGTAGGCAGAACACTAGGTGGGGAGTGGGTGGCACAGCCAAGCTGCTCACCTCATGGCAACCGGGAAGCAGAGAGAGAGAGAGAGAGAGAGAGAGAGAGAGAGAGAGGCTGGACACAAGGTATATTTCCCAGGGCAGTACACTCAGTGACTGACTTCCTGCAATGAAGTCCCACCCCCTAGTTTTCATCACTACCTAATTATGCCATCAAATTATAATTAGGGCAGAGTCCCATAGGCTCCAATCACCTCTTGATGTTTGCATCCGCTACCTGAGGACCAAATCTTCGATGTATGACCCACTTAGGGAATACTTCATATTCAAGCCAGAACCCTCACTATGCTAGCAATTACGTTTCTTTTCTTTTTTCCTGCATGTTCAGGTGCCTCTGGGCACACATATGTGTGGATATGTGTGCACATGTGTTCACATACGTGCATGGTGGATGCTGGGTACTTTCCTCTATTGCTGTCCACATTTTAAAATTAATAAGTGATTAATTAATTTTAGAGAAAGACAGAGAGAATGGGGGGGTGCCAGGGCGTCTAGCTACTGCAAACGAGCTCCAGATGCAGGCGCCGTCTTGTGCATCTGGTTTACATGGATCCTGGGGAATCGAACCTGAGTCCTTTGGCTTTGCAGGCAAGCACCTTAACCACGAAGCCATCTCTTCAGCCCTCCACCTTATTTTTTGAGACAGGGTCTCGCATTGAACCCAGCGCTCATCATTTTGGTCAGCCAGCCCCCAGGGATTCTCCTGCCTTCACCTCCCCAGGGCTGGGATTACAGACACTTGTTGCTGCACCCAGTTTTTATGTGGGTGTTGGGGTTCAAACCCAAGCCATCATGCTTATACACACAGATTCAGAACATTCTGTTAGCATTTGGGTTAAAAACTAAAAGTAATGGGCTGGGGAGATGGCTCGGCAAAGCCTACAGGCAGGGGTTCGATTCCCCAGTACCCACATAAAGCTAGATGCACAATATTGCACATGTGTCTGGAGTTTGTTTGTGGTGGCAAGAGGCCCTGATGATTTCTCTTTCGCCTTTCCTTGCAAATAAATAAAAATTTGTGCAAAATAAAAATAATTATATTACTTACATTCCTGTTGAAAAACAATTTCTCTGGAAGTAAACTGACAACTTAGCTGCCTTTAGGGAAACCAGCTGGATGGCAGTGTGATATGCAGATTGATAATTTTATTTATTTGTTTATTTTTTTTTTTTTTTTGAGGTAGGGTCTCACTCTAGCCCAGGCTGACCTGGAATGCAGATAATTTTTTAATTCAAGTTGTTATCATTGTTAGGCTCGTCCATATCCTACCCCCTCCCCCAGCCCCTCCTTGTTGAGGTATATGGGCCATGCATTGTGGAGTTAGCCCACAGTTATGGGTAGGAGAAATGTCTCTGTGTATCATGACCCAAGGTGTGGCTCTGACATTCTTTCCGACCCCTCTTCCGCAAAATTTCCCTGAGACATGTTGGGTTCATTTTCGGTCAGCTTCAGTGATGAGGTGTGTTGGGAGCCTCTGGGTCTCTGGATATCTGATTTGGTAGGCGTTGATTGTTCTCTGTGTTGATCTCCTTTGCAGATAAATTTTATTGCACATTTTTTGTTTTGTTTTGAGACAAGTTCTTACTCTATATCCCAGGCTGGCTTTCAACTCGAAATGATTCTCCTCCCTCAATCACCAGAGTGCTGGCTGGGATTTCAGGACTGATCCACCAGACCAAACATACACTTTATATTATTGAATTGTCTTTTCCCCCCTGAGGTAGGGTCTCGCTCTAGCCCAGACTGACCTGGAATTCATTATGTAGTCTCAGGGTGGCCTCGAACTCATGGCGATCCTCCTACCTCTGCCTCCTGAGTGCTGGGATTAAAGGCGTGTGCCACCATGCCCAGCTATTATTGAATTTTTTAAATGCATCGTGTAATACCTATTTTAAAACATAAATTAAGGAACAGTCTCATGGTTAATATACAACTTATATATAATATATAACCTAGACATATTGTTATTTTATTATTATTAATGACCTTCCAGGGGTTTTTGCAATTTTGGAAATAGAGTGAAAGAAGATTCACTGATATCAAAATCAGCCTCACCAGCGTGCTTTCTCAGTAACTGCAGGCTCCTTTGCCGTGTCAGAAACAGTGATTTTCCATCTGCAGTCTCTGGTTGCCCATGGCCCACAAGCATATAGGTAAGACCCCGAGAAATCAGCACCTTGAAGTTAAATAACAGGTAATTTAGAAAGCAGGGCAGGCATAACAAACATCATAACCACAAACAACCTTGCTCAGAGCATCCCAGGAGGGCTGGGGTGCGTGTGTGTGTGTGTGTGTGTGTGTGTGTGTGTGTTTCCAGTGTGTTTCTTGGCTCAAGGAGGCAGGTGGCAGAACGTAACCACCGCTCCTGAACTCCAGGGGACTGGCAGAGCTCTGTTGCCAGATATCACAGACAAGTTTTTATCTTTTCCAAGAAAGGTAACATACTGTTCTGTGTGGTGTTTTCAGAACTGATCCCCCAAGACAGCCTTTGGCCATCAGGATGGAGAGACTGGCCAGTGAACCAGCAGAGCGGACGATAAACCGTGCTGCTGCCCACGGAGTTAGCCGTGCTCCGCGAATGGATGGTTCTAGATGGCTCTTTTCCTCTCCTGGGACTCCTGATTGGGGATGAGCTGGAGAAGGGCTCAAAACCACAGGCGGCGGGATGGATGTGCGCTGGCCAGTCATTTCCATGTGCTGCCAGGGGTGGGGGGGAAAATGACCTTGCATTTTATTTATTATTTATTTCTGTTTTAGCAATTATTAATGTTGTTAGTCGGGGGGGGGGAGGCATCTCCAGGAGTTTGTAGCAATGCCGGGGTTGAGGGTGGGGGGGCGTGGCAGCTGACACCGGCCGGCCAGGGCCCTCCAGGACCAGCCCCAGCCCCTCCCGGCCCCGCCTCCCGTGGGCGAACCCTATAAACCCTCCACCGAGCAGCTCCAGGCCGGCCTCCCTGCCTGCCTCCCTGCCTGCCTCCCTCCCGCGGGCCTCGGCTGCGGCTCAGGGCGCGGTGGTGGCGGGTGCCGGGCTCCATGGCCCACGAGCTGGAGCACCCCGAGTTCGCGCGCGCAGGCCAGCGGGCCGGGCTGCAGGTCTGGAGGGTGGAGCAGCTGCAGCTGGTGCCCGTGCCCGAGGGCGCCTACGGCGACTTCTACGTCGGGGATGCCTACCTGGTGCTGCACACGGCCCAGGCCAGCAGGGGCTTCGTCTACCGCCTGCACTTCTGGCTGGGTAAGCGGCGTCCCTTCCGCACCCCCGCCGGCTCGGGCAGGGCGGAACCCCGGGGGGTTTCGGAGCGCCGCTGGCCTGAGACCGGGCGCAACCAGCCCGTCGTCGGGGGACTAGCGACCTTCTCCAAGCCAAAGCCCGCTGCAAACCCTGCTGGGCACGGGCTGGGGTCAGAGCAGGAGGCGTGCCCGCTGGCTTTGACCTTTGTCGAGCCAGTTTCCTGGGCGCATTTCTCGGGGCTTCTCCACCCCCCCCCCCGTTGGGTCCAAACCCCACTCCCGCCTCTGCGCACCCTCGGGCAAGTTCAGTCCTGGTTTCTCTCAGGGTGGAGACAACGTGAAACATGTTTGCGGGCTGTGTCTGTGTCGCTGGCAAAAAGTCTTATTATTATTTTTATCATAAATTTATTTATTTACTTATGTTACTTTGGGGTACCAGTTTAAATTTCTCCACTGATTTCAGGGACTAGTCATCTGGGTCGCTCTAATAAAGATTCTCCCTGCTCAACACTACTCATGTATTTGGAGAGAGAAGAGAGAAAAGAGAAGAGAGAGAGAGAGAGAGAGAGAGAGAGAGAGATTGATTATCTATGGGAAGCAATAGCCCTATATGGTTCACTTGTTTGCTTACATAGGTGGTGTGGTTACTAATTATTAAGTTATTATTCATCCGTTTAGACAAGGACATAGTGTGGAACAGACCTGCCCCTTTGGCAGGCTTAATTACTTGGGGCTGCTTGGAGCCAGGGTTTCAGGACACTAACCTTGTGTGTTCCACTTTCTCCACCTTCTACTTTTACTCGTAAACATCCTGACTGTCCAACCTCTCCCTGTGAGGTCTTGTGTCAGTGGGCACACCCGTCTCACAACGTGCGGATTATTTGAGCCCTTTTGCCTTCTTTTGACAACACTGGCTTGCCTCCCCTGTACCAACTGGCGTTGCTTTCAGTTTAGCATTTATCCCGAGTTCAGAGGGAAACGCGCTATGCCACACACATACGCTTTTTGCAATTCTTTCAAGGTCAACACTTGAATTTCTAACATCCGAAGACTTTAAGAGACTCCTTCCCCAGCTTTAGCAGACGCTGGGGGCAGGCGTGTGAGCAACGGGGAGGTCCCAGAGGAAGGTAGCACCTTGCATTGTGCCCTTGGGGGTTGAGTCTTTTCCTCTACTTGAGGAGGCTGAGCTGCGAACCCCTTTCCATGTCACCTTGCAAATATCACTTCCAACCGTAATGCTACACTACTTCATGCTCTAGCTAGAGTTTACACCAGAAAACACTGGCCCTAGCACGTTCTCCTGTGTCCCTGACTAGGTGACATCAGGTAGAATAATGCCCTCACGGCAGTCTTCCCAGCCAGTCCCCGGATCAGCAATGACTCTGTGTCTGAAACGGCCTATTTGCCAGTTGAGTGAACTTAAAGGGAATAGCTCTTCATCTTGCTGCTCATAGCAAGCAAGTTTGAGTTTGTCAGGAGACGACAGGCATGCAGGCTTTGAGCACAGTATTTCCTTCTGCAAGTTTCTTCTTATCGAAGTAGGTTCCTTAAGCACTGTGTCCTGCAGGGTTTATAGACTCACTTTGACTGCCTTTTGTTTTGTGGGTTTTGTGTTTTTTTGGAGACAGGGTCTAGAGCCAGGCCGCCTGACACTTTGCCCTGCTTCTCCCGCCTGAGCAATGGGATTGCAGGTGCGCGCCCCCACCCAGACTCTAACTCTGACTTACTCACCGAGCGCTTCCCAGGTTCACAAGTACAGTAGGAAGTACTTCGGGCAGAAAAATTCAACAGTCTGCAAAAAAACTGAAGTTAGTAGCATAGTAATTGCAGGCTATTTTATTTTGTAACCTTGTAGGCAGCCCAGCAGTGTGTAAGACACTGGGATAAAAAAAAAATAATTTATGAGGGCTGGAGTGATGGCTTAGCGGTTAAGCGCTTGCCTGTGAAGCCTAAGGACCCCGGTTCGAGGCTTGCTTCCCCAGGACCCATGTTAGCCAGATGCACAAGGGGACATATGCATCTGGAGTTCGTTTGCAGTGGCTGGAGGCCCTGGCGCACCCATTCTCTCTCTCTCTCTCTCTGCCTCTTTCTCTCTCTGTCTGTCTCAAATAAATAAGCATCAACAAGAAGAAAATAATAATTTATGAAACTTCCCTGAGGATCTATCATTTTGAAGGCACAATAAGACAAAAATGATGCAACCCTAGTAGGATGAAATGATGCCATGAAAGAGATGCAAAGGGACGCTGGCTATGGGAAACAGTTGCCTTGACGGAATTAGTGGGGGAAGAAGGGGAATTGGGAGGGTTCATGTGCCAAGAGGAAACCGTAAGGAGATGGAAAAGCTTTGAATAAAACTACCTCAGGGGGAATTGTCCAGCCACCTTTGCTCCATTGGGTCCGTGAGCAAAATGAATTTCATATGAAAGCGTCTATGCTGAGATCTGAAGTAGGAAGAGTTCAAGGATTGATCAGAGAGAAGGATGGCGGGAGAGCTGGGAGTTCAGGGAAAGAAACGCTGGATTAAGGAGATGAGGACGTCAGTGGGAAGGAGAAGAGGTTAGCGTCAGACTGGGAAGGAGGGAACGGGCCCAAGAGGGGAAAACAGGGCATGGAGTCTGATTCTGTTTTTCACAAAGGCCCATCCTTGGCCCCATGAAGTCCAGTCAATCTTTTGCAGACAAGGGCTCAGGTGGATTCGCATAGCTCTTCCTGGGCCTAGCACAGTACACGAACACCATGAGATGAGAGCATGACCTGATTTCCATACTTCCAGCTCATTCAGTAACTTCATGCCTAACATCTGCATCTACTTAAAGAGATTCGTGTTTCTTCTCGTCGAGTAAGAATGTTCTAGTCAATACATCATCCTTAACACCTTTGATATTCACCTTGAACTGAGGCTCTCTTTCCCGTTCTTTCCTTCTTTCCTTCCTTCCTTCTTTCTTTCTTTCTTTCTTTCTTTCTTTCTTTCTTTCTTTCTTTCTTTCTTTCTTTCTTTCTTCTTTTTGTAGTTTTGAGGTAGGGTCTTACTCTAGTTCAGGTTGACCAGGAATTCACTATGTAGTCTCAGGGTGGCCTCGAACTCACAGCAATCCTCTTACCTCTGCCACCTGAGTAGTGGGATTAAAGGCATGTGCTACTATGCCTGGCTCTTTTTTTTTTTTTTTTTTAAGATAGCATGTGCAAGAGAGAGAGCTTGTGTGTGAGAGAGAATTGCCATGCCAGGGCCTCAGCCACTGCAGTTGAACTCCAGAGGCTTGCACCACCTAGTGGGCATGTGTGATCTTGCACTTGCATCACCTTGATGCATCGGGCTTACATGGGATCTGGAGAGAGATTGAACATGGGTCTTTAGACTTCACATTCAAGCGCCTTAACCACTAAGCCATCTCTCCAGTCCCATGAGGTTCTGTCTTTTAGGATCTCTGCAAATCGACATGTGTGTCTGTTTTTCAGTATTCTCAGAGTTGCAACAGTAGGCAGAAAAATGACACCAATGTCATTGCATGTGAGTTATGTGTGCATGTGGGTGGTATGTGTGTGTGTGCATGTTCATGAGTGTGAGTATGCATGTGCCCTGGTGCTTGTGGAAGTCAGAGGAAAACTTGCATGTGTCAGTCCTTGCCTCCCACCTCATTTTGAGGCAGGGTCTCTCATTATTCACCGTTTTAGTTGTCAGACTAGTTGGTTCATGAGTTTTCAGGAGAATTCTCCTATTTCCACCTGGCATCTCTCGTTAGGCATGCTAGGGTTACAGAAGCGACCATAGATTCTGGCTTTTATGTGGGATCTAGAGATCCAAACTCAGGTACTCATGCTTGTGTGGCAAGCATTTGATCATCTCCCCAGCCACACATAGGTTTATTTATTTATTTTTTGATGTGCTAAGATGCTTATGTTTGACCCTAGAAAGTTCACAAAATTGTTATTTCAGGCTTTTTACTAGCCTGAATATTTTCTTGAGGATACCCTTGAAATACATGTCACCTTTGCACACAAGAGGGGAATATTGTAAAGAAATTTGACTCTCTGTTTCACATAGCTGACTAGCTTTCTTTCTTGAGTTTGGTGAACACTTTAGTTAGCGTTGTTCAAGTGAACAGTCACTGCTTGTAAACTTCTATGGATCAGTTATCCATGGGGAAAGTTGATATATCTTGCTCATCATGTAAGTTTACAACTAAGAAGACATTCTACATACTTCCTTTCCCAATAGCTGGTCTGTTAGAGTCATACAAAGGTCACCTTATGACATCAGGAAAGTTACTCAGGGTCTTTCATGGCAGAACATAGGTTCTGCTTCTCGGGATTACTTAAACATCACTCAGTTAAAGCACTGGCGGTGCCTGTCCTATGGGAAGAGAGCTACATATGTGTGAATGTTAGATATCATTATCTCTAGGACCCCTTGTGGTTTTTGTACAGATCAAATGTAGATTTTGAAGGAATTAAAATTTTTTTTTGGTTTTTTGAGGTAGGGTCTCACCCTGGCTCAGGCTGACCTGGAATTCACTATGTAGTCTCAGGGTGGCCTCGAAGTCATGGTGATCCTCCTACCTCTGCCTCCCGAGTGCTGGGATTAAAGGCGTGCGCCACCACGGCCGGCTGAAGGAATTTTTTAAAAACAATAGTATTTCTCATGACTGTCTTGGCCTCACCCTCATGTACATTGCACGCTATGATGCTCAGGAATTGTCTCAACCTCAGTGAAGATGCCTGGACGGCATCTGTTTTATAATTGTGTAAAATAGTTGTGTATCATGCCTTCAATTTTACTGGCTATATTAACATTTCATAGATGCTATCACACTAGCTCCTTTAATGTGTCTTTTCCTTCAGAGATTATTTTATACAAACAAATGTAATAGTGAGTAAGATGGGGAAACAGGTTCAGAAGTGGGGAACAGGTAAAAGCCTTATTCATTTTCCTATTTTAAAAACCACTCAATTTCATAGTTATTTGATTATGGCCATCATGTACATATGCCTAATACTAACACCCTGGCATACTGGAAACCCGAAGTTTGACGTCAATAAAGGCTAGTGGGATCTTACTGACTATATGAAATGAACCTAAATCTTGCTAGACTATATTGTTTTATGTCCCCAAGTATATCCAGATAACAATGTTTCTTTTTAAAACATGTAAACAAATTGGAAAAATAGAACCCAAACAAATGGTTTTAGTTATGAGCCAAGTATGTCACATGCTGTTTCTGATAAGATATCTTTCTGGAGAAGACCTACGTAATTGAAAAGACAGTTTGTGGTGTCCTTTGCAGCAACAGTTCTGCCTGCAGGCTTCTTCTGTCATGACCGAGGCCCTGTGCTTTGCTGGTTTCAGGGAAGGAGTGCTCCCAAGATGAAAGCACAGCGGCCGCCATCTTCACAGTCCAGATGGACGACTACTTGGGAGGAAAGCCAGTGCAAAGCAGAGAACTTCAAGGCTATGAGTCCACTGATTTTGTGGGCTATTTCAAAGGAGGTTTGAAGTACAAGGTAAGTGCATCTGCCTGACACTTTTCATTGTGACGGGTTCATTTTCTCTTCCTGGTCACCCATGCCCCGTGCCTTCATGGATTCAGAATTCATGCATGGTAGGTTGGGTTTCATCTTAAATCTGTTTTGTTCACTGATTTATTCCAACTACCTGCCAGATACATAGCAGGTGCTCAATACATGTTTTTTATTGAATGTATGTTGTGACATGTATAGTACTGACACAGTTTATTATTATTTTGGGGGTGTATGTGTGTGTTTATGTGTGTGCAGGTGCACATACATGTATGTATGTGTGGAGGCCAAAGGACAACCTCAGATGTAGTTGCTCAGGATGATATTTTTGTGGGTAATTTCATTTTTTTATTTATAAAGATTTATTTTAAAATGTTTATTTATTTGTTTATTTACTTATTTGCATGTGTGTGTCTATCACGTGAGGGGGTGGCACATCAGAGTCTCTTGACACTGAAAACTAATGTCTATCTGGCTTTATGTGGGTAGCTAGGGAATAGAGCCTGGGCTGTTAGACTTTGTAAGCAAGTGCCTTTAACTACTGACCCATCTCCCCAGTCCCTTGAGGGGACAAACTTTTGAATGTGTCTTCAAAAGAAAGTACTTTTATATTTTTTAATTTGTTTCAGTAATTTAATATTGGTAGCTTTACTCTTAACAATTTTCATTTTGGTTAGTCTAGAGAGTCTAAATCTGTTGAAAGAAGCCCAAATTTTCAGAATCTCATTTGTTTTGGAATTCCTTAATCAAGTAGTTAGAGCAATTAGCATACATTGCACCAATAGTGTGTTTTTCTTTGAAATGATACAAAGGAAACCACTGAGCTGAAAATGTGTGAGGTTCAGCCACCCAAACTCAGATATATATGTTCTCACATGACCCACAAAATGTAAGTGGTTTGCCCTGAAGCACCAACCGACTTCTAAAAATAATAAATGAAAATTCACAGTTAATATGCACACCCCTTTAAGGCAGCCTACGCACAGTAAAGGACAACTATTTTCCTGGAATTCACCCAGTGATCTTTATCGACAGTTCATCATTGCCCATCATCTCCTCACCACCTGCCCATGTGTTCAAGTGAAGTGTGAAGAGTACCTTCCCCAGATGAACACTCCAGAAATGAGCCTCTTCTAAAACAGACATGCTCAAGCAGGCACTCTGCCTACCCCACTGCCCTGAAGACATCAGAGCAAATGAGATTTCTGAGTAGATATTAATGAGCCTTTAAGATAAGAGATTAAGCTATGCCCTGATGGTGGTATGTGCAAAGCCATACTCTCAGCATACGGGAGGCGGAGCCAGAAGGATCATGAGTCTGAGACCAGTGATTTAGTTATACTATATCTTTAAAAGCAAGCAAGCAAACAAACAACAATAACCAAAGATGGCAGTTTTATTTCTGTTTTTACCTGATCATAGCCTTGGTTGAATGTTTTGTAGTACCATGGGATCAGGGAAAAATGTAAATTCTCTTCAGCCTCTTGAAATCATTTTGCACTAGATATGAACCACTCTAAACATGAGATTACCATCACTCATTCTATTGAATCCATTCTATTGGATCTACTCTATTTAGTGCTTCCAGTTTGTTTCAGACCATCAGAACATGTATATCTGAGTTTGGGTGACTGAACCTGAAGCTTCTTTGCAACAATGCATCCAGCAGTTGAAATGAGTGAGAGCTTACAGATGCTCGAAGTGGGGGCTGTGGCATTTCCTTGTCATAAACCCAGTTCTACATAGGACTCGCTTGCTATAGGGAAAAATTGAAGCTTTCTGTCTTTGGTTCCTCAAAATGCACCAAGAGTATTAAATCACCTTTTTCATACAATATTGTAAGGACTAAGCATTGCATCCAATAATAAAGCACCAATTCATTACATACATGACCAGTATAGACTTCTATTGCGAATCCTTCTTCCCAGTAACAGAACCTTGGAGGTCAAACTTCTGAATACATATTTCAAAGTGGACAGGGTAAAAGTAATTTTACAGTTGTTGGATAATTTTCTTTAAATTATTGATGGAAACCACTACAAATCAGTATTTTTCTTTTTCTTTTCTTTTCTTTTTTTTCAAAAAGAGGATGTTGGAACTTTGGGTAAGATAGCAGAATAGTAGCCATGATAAAGCAGCCTAGGGAGGGACATAAGCAGAGAAACAGCAAAATATACTCTTCTATCAAAAAGTGAAGATGTATAAAGAAATATCAACCACAGCAGACTCAGATCTTCCAGAAAGCAGGAAACCAGCCAGAATTCCACTGAGCTGCCAGTGGCCCCAACCTGTGCCTGACCAGCCAGCACAGAGCTGCAGGAGCAAAAACCAGGTGAAGGGATTTTCCACTCATACCAGCCTCCTCGTAAGTGAAGAAACCTGAAGGAGAAGACAGCAGGGAACAGCTGAGCAGCAACAGAAGGAGAACACAAACGGGACCAGCTGAGCAGCTCTGGTACAACTCCAGGCATCCTGTGTAGCCTCCTGTCCCCCAACGTCCAGTGCTGTGACCCACTAGGAAGTTCATCCACCCCCACAACCACACAGCATCCAGCACAGCCTATCAGAACACCAGATCCAGTGACCCAAGCACCCTAACCGAAGTCCACAACACAACAGAGAGGGACCAAGGTGGGCACTCAGCACTGGTGAGATTGGAAGCTATCCCAAAAGGTAACAGGGCCCACTTACACAAAGCCAGGTAAATAGACCTACGCTGGAAGTGCTAATCTCACCTTTCATGTCAGGGCAGGTTATGTGTTAGATTTGATTGATGTATTCTTGGTCAGCTTTACCATTTTCAACTAAGCTGCATTTTGGTGTTGACTATTGTTGCCTTTGAGGTTTCCTGATTTATAGTGCTTTTGTCTTTTTCTTCTGTCATTATTGGGGGCAGGGTCTCACTCAACCCCAGGCTAATAATCTGGAACCCATTTCAGACCAGAAATCTCAGCCTCCCCATTGATAGGAGTAAGGATGTGGGGCAACACCCACCCTTAGGGACTTTGGCTTTATTAGATTATTTGTTTGTTTTAATCCCCACTGTTGCATAACTACTCTGTGCTGGTTTTGACTGAATGTATATATTGCTCAGTTGAATTTTAGAATTTGACAGTAATTTGCTCTACCCAGCCTACTAGAATACTTGCAAAGCAGGCAAAGTCAAGGCAGTCACTTTTGCTGTTACTCTGGGAGCAATGTAAGATTACATACCTGGCATCTTAAACTGCTACCATGAAGATACATAAAGTCCGATTTACACATTTAAGAGTACTGCAGATAATTAGAAAATCCAAGCATCAAATTAGCTCAAGATGCAAAAATCTCTACATATAATACAAGAAACACCAAAAAATCAAAGGTAATACAATCCCACCAAAAATTAATAAATCTATCAGAAATGCCCTCCAGTGAGACTGATTTAGATGAAATGTCTGACAAAGATTTCAAAAAAAAAAGATTGTATTCAAAGAAATCCAAAACAAATCAAAGGAATCAAAGAAAATAAACTCCTGAAGGTATACCGAGAGAACACAGGAAAATAACTTAATGAAATGAGGTCAATACAAGACATGAGTAAGGAAATAGGAATAATGAAAAACTATCAATTAGAAATACCAGAAATGAAAAACAGAGTAAGTCAAAGAGAAAACTCTGCAGAAAGTCTCATCAGTAGAATGGATCAAGGAGAGGACAGAATATCTAAAGTAGAAGATCAGATGACAGATTGAATACAGTTCAAAAGAGAAAGACCAACTAATAGGAAGACATGAATGGGAATTTAAAGACATTCAGGACACTATGATGAGATCAACCATAAGAATTCAGGGTAGAGTAGAAGGAGAAGAATTTCACTCCAAAGGCATAGTAGATATTTTCAACATATCTTAGAATAAAAATTCCATAGGAAAAGTGATGCCAGTCCAGATACAGGAAACCTTTAGAATGCCAAACAGACAAAATCAGAAAAGAACTTCTCACTGCCATATTATATCTAAACTACAAAACACACAAACCAAAGAAAATATATTGAAAGCAGTTAGAAAGAAAAATCAAGTCACATATAAAGGCAAGCCCATCAGGATAACAGTAGACTACTCCACACAAACTTTAAAAGCCAGAAGGGCCTGGAATGATGTATTCCAAGTTCTGAAACTTAATAGCAGTCAACCAAGGTTACTTTATTCATCAAAGCTATCCATCCAAAATGATGGAGAAATAAGGACATTCTACAACAAAAACAGGAAAAAAGAATATATGAACACTAAACCAGCTCTGCAGAAAATACTTGAAGGAATCCATGATGAAGAGAAAGAAAAGCATACACATAAGGAAATAGGAAAAAATAAACCATGGTCAAATCATACTTAATACAAGAGAGTAAAAGAAAAACTTAAAGAACTACAGAATAAGAAGAATGGCAAGAATAAATGCACAACTTTCAATAATAACTCTTAACATCAATGGCTTTAGTGCCCCAGTCAAAAGACACAGGTTTGCCGACCACGTTAAAAAGCAGGATCCTTCTGTTTGTTGCCTCCAAGAAACTTTTCCACAAAGATGACAGTATCTTAGGGTGCAAAGATGGAAAATGGTGTTTCAAGCAAATGGGCCTAGAGAACACTCTATCAGGAGGCCATTACAATTTTAAACATATATGCATCTAACATGGGTCTTCCCAATTCATCAAAGAAAACAGTATTAGAATTAAGGTCACAGATGACACCAAACACAGTTGTAGTGGGTCACTTCAGTACCCCTACTCTTATCAGTTGACAGGTCATCCCTGAAGAAAATAAACAGAGAAGCATCTGGATTAAATGACGTCATAGAACAAATGGACCTAACAGATATATATAGGATATTTCACCCAAATGCTGCAGAATACACATTCTTTCAGCAGCACATGGAACATTCTCTAAAATAGACCATACATTAGGACACAAAGCAAATATTATCAAATACAGGAAAACTGAAAGAATTCTTTGCACTCTATCTGATCACAGTGGGATTAAACTATAAATAAACAGCAAGAAAAGCTACAGGGCATGAATAAAATCATGAAAACTAGGCAGTATACTACTAAATGATGAGTGGGTCAGTGAAGAATTCAAGAAGGAAATCAAAAAAATTCATAGAATCAAATGACAATGAGAACACAACATACCAAAACCTTTGGGACATAATGAAGGCAATCCTAAGAGGGAAATTTATAGTTTTAAGTTCCAATATTAAGAAATTAGAAAGGTTGCAAGTAAACAATTTAATACTTCACCTTAAGGCCTTAGAAAAAGAAGAGCAAAGAAAACCAAAAATCAATGGACAGGAAGAAATAATAAAGATTGGGGCAGAAATTAATGAAATGGAACCAACAACAAACAAAGAATCAATGAAATGAAGAGTTGGTTCTTTGAAAGGATAAACAAGATTGATAAACCCTTAGCAAATCTGACCAAAAGAAAGAGAGAAGAGATACAAATTAATAAAATTAGAGGTGAAAAAGACAACATATTAGAACAGATGCTAATGAAATTCAGAAGATGATGAGGATGTACTTTAAGAACATGTACTACACTAAGTTTGAAAATCTGAAAGATATATGAACTACCAAAGTTAAATGAAGATGAGATAAACCATTCAAACAGACCTATAACCAGCATGGAGTTCAAAGCATTTATAAAAAAAAAATAAAACTCCCAGCTAAAAAAAGTCCAGGCCCAGATGGATTCACAGGTAAATTTAACTAAACTTTCATGGAAGAACTTAACACCAGTGCTTTTCAAACTTTCCCATAAAATAGAAAAGGGAGGAATACTACCAACCTCTTTCTGTGAAGTCAGCATCACCCTGATACCAAAACCAGACAAAGACAAAACAAAAAAGATAATTACAGACCAATCTCCCTCATGAACATAGTTGCAAAAATTCTCAACAAAATACTGGCAAACAAACCATAAGGATATATCCAAGAAAAACCATTCACCCCAACCAAGTAGGCTTTATCTCAGAGATTCAAGGATGGCTCAACATGTGCAAATCAATAAATGTAATACACCATATAAATCGACTGAAAGACATAATAACATGATCATCTCAATAGATGCAGAAAAGGCATTTGAAAAAATACAACATCCCTTCATGGTAAAAGTTCTAAAGAAACTGGGAATAGAAGGGACATATCTCAACATAATAAAGGCTATTTATGAGAAACCTACAGGCCAACATAATACTAAATGGGGAAAAATTTGAAGTTTTTCTACTAAGATCAGGAACAATGCAAGGGTGTCTACTGTTCTACTGTTATTTAATATAGTACTGGAAGTCTTAGCTATAGCAATAAGACAAGAGACACTCAGGAAAAGGGATACAAATTGGAAAGGAAGAGATCAAGCCATCATTGTTTGTAGATGATGATTCTATACATAAAGGACCCTAAAGACTGTACCAGCAAACTGTAGAGCTGATAAACACTTTTAGCAATGTAGAAGGATACAAAGTAAACACACAGAAATCAGTAGCCTTCCTATGTACTAACAACAAACATGTTGAGGATGAAATCAGGGAGTCACTCCCATTCACAATTGCCTTAAAAATATAAAGTACCTTGGAATAAACCTAACCAAGGAAGTGAAGGATCTGCTACAATGAATGCTTCAAAGCAGTTCAAGAGAGAAAATTGTAGAAGACACTAGGAAATGGAAAGACATCTCATGTTCTTGGATTATAAGAATCAATATTGTGAAAATGTCAATCTTACCAAAAGCAATCTACACATTTAATGCAATCCCCATCAAAATTCCCATTGCATTCTTCATGGAAATAGAAAAAAAAATCCCAGAATTTATTTGGAATAACAAAAAACCTAGAATAGCCAAAACAATTCTTGGCAACAAAAATAAGGCTAATGGTATTGCCGTACCTGACTTTAAGCTATATTACACAGCCATAGTTACAAAAACAGCATGGTACCAGCACAGAAGCAGACACGTAGATCAATGGAACAGAACAGAGGACCCAGATGAAAGTACAGGAAGCTACAGCTATCTGATTTTCGACAAAAAAATGCCAAAAATATTCATGCTCACCAAACTGCCAGTAAGCCCTTTAATGTTCATAATCATATATTAATGCTACTCTCAATTTCGAATTAGAGAAGTGTCTCTTTTTATATGGTGGTGACCTCTGGAATGACTCAAAAGGCACCATAGTACTGAGAAGAAGTGACAGAGCAGTGCTCAGCACTAAAATATCTCTACCACATCCTCCAAGCCTCGGATACTTTGGGGAAGAGGTGGAGGAAAGGATGTAAGAGCCAAAGAAAGGGTGGAACTGCATACAATGCAGTCTTCCAGACACAAAATGGCCTGGATATCCACGACCTCACAGTGTCTGGCACTACCTACACAAGACCCTCATAATAGGAAGAAAAGATGCTGACATCTAAATAAAAGAGAGACTAGTTGAGAGGGGGAGGGGATATGATGGAGAGTGGAG
This sequence comes from Dipus sagitta, assembly GCA_036346955.1. Taxonomy (NCBI): domain Eukaryota; kingdom Metazoa; phylum Chordata; class Mammalia; order Rodentia; family Dipodidae; genus Dipus; species Dipus sagitta. Next base: position 23,844,474 of record CM070784.1, on the reverse strand, counting down.
TTGTGATGGGCAAAGCAGGGAGGGGAGGGAATTATCCGGGTTTATTGTTTATAATTATGGATGTTGTCAATAGAAAAGTTAAGAAAAAGAGGATGTTTATAAGTGGAGGAGAAGCCGGGCATGGTGGTGCACGCCTTTAATCCCAGCCCTCGGGAGGCAGAGGCAGAAGGATCGCCTTGAGTTCGAGGCCACCTTGAGACTACATAGTGAATTCCAGGTCAGCCTGGGCTAGAGTGAGACCCTACCTCAAAAAAACCAATAAATAAATAAATCAAGTGGAGGAGAAGTCATTTAGTGAGAGAATCAGCTAACTCTGTCATTAACGACTTCATGCAGATGGGGATGTAGTCACAGCAATGCTTGCTGGGACATGTGGCTGCCGAGAAAGTTTTGTCACTCAGAATAGCAAAGGTGGCCATGGAACACTGAGCTTCATCCCATTTTATTTCTAAGCCTGTAGAATACGCTAATCACTTCATGTGTAATACCTCACTTACCATGGTCCCCTAGCTCATGTGTGACCCTGTGACCATCTGACCCCACTGCCTAAGCCGGTGAACACTGTATTCCGATGCCCTCCACATAAACCAATGATTCATGCTGGGACACAGTTTTGATGTACTGTTACCCTAGGAAGCACTATATTGTCTTGTGAGTGGGCAAAACTTGGCAGAACCTGTCATTACCAGGTCTGCAAAGATCATGCTATGTTGCCATCCTCCAGAAAAGTCTGAGCTACAGAGAGCTGAGGTCATCTTCCTGCCTCGTCGGGTTCGCTGTGGCATTTCTTTTAGCCCATGAATTTCATGTGCAGAATTTCTGGCTAGCATACTTTCTCAAATTCATCTAGTCCCTGTCTTCAGCCACCATGACTGTAGATAACGACTACCAGACCTGTGTCGGCCTTCGAGCCTGGGTTTACGGTTCCCCTGGTGTAGAAGGCCACCGGCCTGCCTTTGGTTCTGCCTGAACGCACGGAAGAAGGGTGAAGGCTTCCAGTGCTAAGTCTCTGTGGAAGAACTACTAAATCTCTGATAAAGACTTAGATCTGCCATTATTTTCCTCTGGGCATTTATGACATTAGATGTAAGAGAGAAGATTATTTTAAAAAATAATGTTAGCCGGGCGTAGTGGTGCACACCTTTAATCCCAACACTCTAGAAGCTGAGGTAGGAATATCGTCAGGAGTTCGAGGCCAGTCTGAGACTACATAGTGAATTCCAGGTCAGCCTGGGCTAGAGTAAACTCTCCCTCAAAAAGGAAAAAAAAAAATTCAGAGTACTTCCAAATGCTGTGATTATAAGTGCATACCACCACATTGCGCCAGCTATTTTTCTTTCTTTAAAAAAATTATTTATTTGCATGCAAGTGTGTTTATATGACAGTGTGTATGTGTGTGTCTGTGGGCGTGCACATTCACTCATGTGCTTCAGGGTCTCCTGCTGCAAAGGAACGCCATCTGGCTCTAGGTATGTGGCTGGCGAATTAGACCTAGGTGTGCAGGGTTTGCAAGCAAGTGCCTTTACCCACTGCGTGCTCCCCAGAGCCCTTCATTTTTTCCTCTTCTTTAAGCCCCTCATTTTTTCAAAACCATCATCATAGGTGGCCTTTGACTTATCAGTGCACAGTTTTGCTCATACTGCCTCATGACAAAGGGCATGGAAACAAAGACACAGTCCTCAGCCTTGAATTGGGAGCAGATGAAGAGGTCAAAGATGGTTGTAAACACTGCAAGAAGATGGAGTCAGTAACTGCTAATGATTGTTCTTCAGCAACTCACAAATTTGTTTAGTTTAGTTTGGGGATGCACAGTCAAGATAACGCATCTCTCCTAGGGGAAAGCAAAAATACCCAGTACTAGCATATCTGTTTCCTCAAAAATAAAGAGTGTATTCGATTTTTCTTTGTTGTAAAAACCAGCCTGGCCCTGGCCAGCTATTCTGTTCCCTTCTCTGTCCTGTGATGGTGGGGTCACAGGTGGGGTGTCACCGAGGCTCCTTGCTTGTAGCTTTCCAGCCTCCTGTGGCCTCGCCTGAAATTGTCTGCCAGCTCATGAGTCAGCGGGGAGTCATTTGCTCCCAGAGGGCAGCAGGCACTGTCTTTTCTTCTTGTTTATGCAACGGGGTTCTGCACTGATGGTTCTCGGTGAATACTTTTAATTTTAAGTTCAGTTACTAAAGCAGGAAGGAAAAGGAGGGGACAAACCAACCGACCAACCCAACACACCTGTTGTTTCCCAAGGAGTCTCTCTCTCCACACTTGCACACGCGTTTGCACACGCGGGGGTGGCCTTCCTTATGCTGGCCTCGCTGGCACAGTTTTGGTATAAACACCTGCAGTGTTAACCCTGGTCATGTCCAGTTAGCAGCCTCAATGGTTTTCTGTCTGTTTTGTGTCGTGCTTCAGGCTGGAGGTGTGGCATCGGGACTAAATCATGTTGTCACCAATGACCTGACAGCCGAGAGGCTCCTGCACGTGAAGGGTCGGAGGGTGGTCAGGGCCACCGAAGTGCCCCTCAGCTGGAACAGTTTCAACAAGGGCGACTGCTTCATTGTAGACCTTGGCACTGTAAGTTTCGTATGCACACCGATGTTTATAGGCATATAAACTCATTTTTTATTATCATATCAGATGTATGTGCCATTGAAGAGAATTACTTTTTCTACACACCTGGAAAGAGGCCATTGGCAATTATTTGAATGATGTATGATGCGGGACTTCAAAGTTGTTATGTTCCTTTGGTAAGTCTAGAATAGAAGAGTGATTTAGTTCTTCCTACCATTGAACAGAAATTCAATAATTTTAATGTATTTCCCCTTCTCTATGAACAGAGCTTCCGATAATTCTTTCTGTCTTTAATTGTGTGTAGAAAAATGTGACTTGGGCAAAAAAGTAATTTTCCAAGCAATCAGTGGTCCTAGAATTTAAAATGGCACAGGATGAGTCTAAAATAAGCTGAGGAGTTTGGGGGACTATTTTAACGTATACACACGTGAGTATATATCATAATGCTTTATACTTTTCATAAGCAATCTTCAGTTTATCAGAAGAAAAGCTCCAGGTATGAATATCCAGGATCATGCTCACGTCACAGGCAGTAGTACATCTGCTGCGTATTTTCTTCTAGGAAATAGGCTCCTCCAATGTCAGGTTTAGTTCTACGTCGAGGTCATCATCAAGACAAAGGCCTTGTGTTAGACCCTCGTAGGTAGGATTGAAATGTGTTGTCATAATTTTGTGAGGCTTTCAAAGTGGAAGTAAGGGGCATTCCCTGCTATGAAAATCCATGTGCCCAGGCACAACGAGGCAGGGAATCACAGTGCCTGCTGATGATGTCTTCTCCCCTGCATCTATCATGCCGTCCACAACCACATTCTCAAGGTCATTTCACCAGAGACTTACCCAGCATGCATTGCTTCAGGTATGTTGCAGTCAGGTTCACATTGCTGGTAGAAATCACCCAACTAAGCGCAGCTTGTGGGAAAAAGAGGTTTATTTGCCTTACAGACTCAGTGGGGAGCTCCACGATGGCAGGGAAAACGATGGCATGAGCAGAGGGTGGACATCACCCCCTGGCCCACGTAAGGTGGACAACAGCAACAGGAGAGTGTGCCAAACACTAGCAAGGGGAAACTGGCTATAACAACTATAAGTGCGCCCCCAACAATAACACTGCCTCCAGGAGGCGTTAATTCCCAAATGATGGAGATCAGCTGGGAACCCAGCATTCAGAACACCTCAGTTTATGGGGGATACCTGAATCAAACCACCACAAGGTAGCATGAGGTTTGGACTGTCTGGATCTCACTTAGGGTTGCACAGCCAATACACGTTAAAGCCAGAATTAGACTCCAGGTATATGTGATTCTTCTCTAAGCATTTTGTTTTACTGGCTCTACCTGGGTACTATTTTGGGATAAAGCATCACACAGAAGTCTAAAGAGCTTATTATGCATAAAGGAGGGATACTAAGGGTTCTAAAAGTAGAGGGACACAGTCAGGTTTAATCACTGTTATTTCGGCAACAGCACAGACATTAAATGTGTTAAGTTTATAAAAAGTATGGGGACTGGGGAGATGGCTCAGTGGTTAAGACACTTGACTGCAAAACCTAACAACCTTATTTCCCAGTACCTACCTAAAGCCAGATAGATGCTCAAAGCAGCACATGCATCTAGAGTCCAGTTACAGCAGCTAGAGGCCCTGGAGCACCCATACTCATATACATACATTCTCCCTCTCTCTGCTTGCAAATAAATAAATAAAATACTTTTTTTTTTAAAGTTTGGGAAATAACCCCATGATATAAAATTCTATCAGTTTCTGTAAGTTAGGGTGCATCTATAGTGTTAACACTGTTAGTGTATAATCTAACTCTTTGATCATACCAGCTTGTGTATACAGTTGAGATCCCAGTAATATTAATGTGTAAAATACAGTTTCCTGTGTTATACTTGGACATCTGCAACCAGAATGGCAGTACTTTCATCCCAAGTACCGTAGTAAATTTCATGATAAAAGTCCCTTTCCACTTCAAAGCCTAATCCACTCTCCTAACCCGATTTGAGTCCTGGCCTTATGCACAAAGTGGCTGTACTATTCCAACTTTCATTTCTCTTACACCAAAAATGAATAGATAGTACAAATACATGCCCATAGCCATCAATCCACGGTTTCAAACATTAATTGCAGCCATTTCTCAAAGCCTGTGCACAATGAAGCATTTCTTTCAACTTCTATTTTCACCACTTATATTTTAAAGCCTTTTATAATTTATAAAATGTTTTACATATAAAAAGATATCTTTTTTTTTTAAGGATACATCAGTTCTTATTCCAGTTACTATAGTCTCAAGCTCTCACCTGGAATGGTAGGAATTTTGTCAGGGAATATCTAGGAACCCTGGCAAGAGGGACATTTTCCAATGGTAATGTAATTCAGCACTGCCATTGCTTGGAAGTATTTACTTTCTTTTTTAAATAAAAATTTTATTTATTTATTTATTTGTGAGAGAGAGAGGAAGAAAGAGAAAGAAAGGGAGGAGAAGAAGCAGATAGAGAGAATGGGCACATCAGGGTGCCCAGCCACTACAAATGAACTCCAGATGCACATGCCACCCTGTGCATCTGGCTTACATGGGTACTGGGGAATTGAACCAGGGTCCTTAGGCTTTAAAGGCATGCACCTTAACCACTAAGACATCTCTCCAGGCTGGAAGTCTTTACTTTTTATTTATTTACTTATTAGAGACACAGAGAGTGAGAATGGGCATGCCAGTGCCTCTAGCCACTGCAAACAAATTCCAGATGCATGTATAACCACATGCATCTGGCTTACGTGGGATCTGGAGAATTGAACCTGGGTCCTTAGGCTTCATAGGCATGCACCTTAACTGCCAAGCCATCTCTCCAGCTCCGGAAGTCTTTACTTTCTAAAAATAAAATTTATATGTAACATAATGGCTGTACAATGGCCATAATCTGTTTAATTATCATGAATGGCTTCCAATTCAGTATTCCAACTAGCTACCCTTTGACCTTGAGCAAATCATTAACCTCTGGAATCTTAGTTTCCGCATGTTTTCACATCCTGGGCTGGAGTCTGATGCCATCTCGAGCCTTAGCTGACTGGGATTCAATCATTCTCATCTAGTGCAGTCACACCTGTGAAATGGCAACTGTCATTCCAGGTCCCAAAAGGAACCAAACTCTCTGAAGGTGTGTGCAAGTCACTCACATTGATGCCAGTCGAGCAGTGACCTCAGAAGGGACCTGGGTGGGTCTGCTCATAGATCACATTCTTGTCATTGCACAATGCTAACTTGCTACCGATGAGGTCGAAAATGGATCACAAAATGTCTTGCAACAGATTCTGAATCTGCTGAAGTCAGAGCTGATGATGCACAGTGTAGATGGGAGTCTACTGAAAGCAAGAGTTCTTACTAAGTCACTTATTATTTTGTGAGACAAGTATTTAGTTGACCTAATGGGCTAGATGGTTGGATGTTGTATTTGGGCTGTGGTTCTGGTGACACATGCTTTCTTCCCATAAGTAATGTCAGCACGTGGGAGTATGGCCCATTGGTCTAGCCTCCTGTAAAGGGACAGAATATCTATTACAAGGATCAAGGATTAATTTATTTTATAGTAAATGATCTTTACTTTTTACTTTTATTTAGATGTGTGCGTGTGCACATATGCGCATGCGTGTGGAGGTCAGAGTTCAGTCTTGGGATGTTTGCCTCTTCTTCCGCCTTCTTTCTGAGACAGGGCTTCTCGTTGTTTGCTGCTGGTTTGAAAGTTTCCAGACTCTCCTGGATCCACCTCTACTCATGAAGGTTTGCTGAGACCACAGACGCGCATGCCACGTTGTCTCTGGCTTTATGTGGGTGCTGGGAAATCAAACATGGGCCAGCAGAGTTGCAGTCAATTACCTTTAAGCTCTGAGCCATCTCCCAGCCCCAATTATCTTTACTTTACATCTCTAGTTACCTTCAACAACTCTTAAGTTTTCTCCTGCTTACAGACATCTGGAATGATCTTGCCTCAAAGAAACTCATGTTTGATTATCATTTATCACATGGAACTTTCCTTTACTGAAGGGGTACCTGGGTGTTGCAGTCAGCTTTGTGTCGCTGGTAGAAAACACCCAACCCAGAGCAGCTTGTGGGAGGAAGGGGTTTATTTTGGCTTACAGACTGGAGGGGAAGCTCCATGATGGCAGGTGAAAACGATGGCATGAGCAGAGGGTGGGCATAACCTCCTGGCCAACATCAGGTGAACAACATCAACAGAAGACTGTGCCAAACACTGGCAAAGGGAAGCTGGCTATAATACCCATAAGCCTGCCCCCAACAATACACCACTTTCAAGAAGATCCAATTCCCAAATGGCCACCACCTGGGGACCTAGTGTTCAGAACATATAAATTTATGAGGGACCCCTGAATCAAAACACCATACTAAGCCGGGTGTGGTGGCGCACGCCTTTAGTTCCAGCACTTGGGAGGCAGAGGTAGCAGGATCGCAGTGAGTTCTGGGCCACCCTGAGATTATATAGTGAATTCCAGGTCAGCCTGAGCTAGAATGAGACCCTACCTCAACAACAACAACAACAACAACAACAACAGAAACAACAAAACAAACAAACAAACAAACAACAACCCCCCCCACCATACTGGTATCCTAGTAGGGATTCTACAGGCACTAGAACCAATACTCAGAAGATATGTGTTTGCATCACTAACCTTTAACCAGTTGATATGTTGCCAAAAGCTTCTAAAAGTGATAAGATCTTGTGATTATCTTGATAATTTTATTTTAAGGTGTGGCACAGCAAGCAAAGTGCATAGGACAAAATTTTCTCTGAAGCATAGTGTTTCTATAGCATCATTGAGCTAATTATTTAAAGTTAATCTTCTGTGTTAAAGGCCACTGTAATTTTATTACTCAGATATGACAAATGTAGGATAAATGCTTGAAGCTGTCACTAAACTAATACCAGCTGGCTTAAAACTAAGGTAATGGATATAACCTAAATCCCACTTGTGTATGTGCATGTGTGTGTGTGTATATGCAGACGTGTGTGAGTACAAGTATATGTGTGTATATATGCAGACATGCGTGAGTTCAAGTATATGTGTGTGTATATGCAGACGTGCGTGAATTCAAGTATATGTGTGTATATATGCAGACATGCGTGAGTTCAAGTATATGTGTGTGTGTATGCAGATGTGTGTGAGTACAAGTATATGTGTGTATATATGCAGACATGCGTGAGTTCAAGTATATGTGTGTGTGTGTGCAGATGTGTGTGAGTACAAGATATGTGTGTGTGTATGTGGAGACGTGCATGAGTTCACGTATATGTGTGTGTGTGTGCAGACATGCATGAGTTCAAGTATATGTGTGCGTGTATATGCAGACGTGCATGAGTTCAAGTATATGTGTGTGTGTATATGCAGACGTGTGTGAGTACAAATATATGTGTGTGCGTATATGCAGACGTGTGTGAGTATAAGTATATGTGTGTGTATATTCAGACATGCGTGAGTACAAGTATATGAGTGTGTGTATGCAGATGTGCATGAGTACAAGTATGTGTGTGTGTATATGCAGATGTGTGTGAGTACAAGAATATGTGTGTGTATATGCAGACGTGCATGAGTTCAAGAGTGTGTGTGTATATGCAGATGTGTGTGAGTTCAAGTGTATGTGTGTGTGTGTGCAGACGTGCGTTAGTACAAGTATATGTGTGTGCATATGCAGACGTGCATGAGTTCAAGTATATATGTGTGTGTATATGCAGACATGCATGAGTTCAAGTATATGTGTATGTGTATGTGGAGATGTGCGTGAGTTCAAGTATATGTGTGTGTGTGTGCAGACGTGCGTGAGTACAAGTATATGTGTGTGTGTATATGCAGACATGCATGAGTTCAAGTATGTGTGTGTGTGTATATGCAGACATGCGTGAGTATAAGTATATGCGTGTGTATAGGCCAGAGGATCACCTCAGGTGTAATTCCTTAGGCACGGTCCACTTTTTTTTTTTGAGACACTGTATCTCAATGACCGGTGCTCACCAATTAGGCTACACTGGCAGGACAGTGAGCCCCAGGGATCCTTCTGTCTCTGCCTCCCCAGCTCTGAGGTTCAAAGTGAGCACCACTAGGGCTGGAGAAATGGCTTAGCTGTTAAGGCATTTTCCTGCAAAGCCTAAGGATCCAGGTTCAATTCCCCAGGATGCACGTAAGCCAGATGCACAAGGGGCACATGCATCTGGAGTTCGTTTGCAGTGGCTGGAAGCCCTGGTGTGCCCATTCTCTCTCTCTCTTTCTGCCTTTCTTCTATCTCTATCTCTCTCTGCTTGAAAATAAATTAAAAAAATTAAAAAATGAGCACCACTATGCCTGGCTTTTATTTTGTTTTAGTTATTATTATTATTATTATTTTGGTTTTTTGAGGTAGGGTCTCACTCTAGGTCAGGCTGACATGGAATTCACTCTGTAGTCTCAGGGTGGCCTTGAATTCATGGCAATCCTCCTACTTCTGCCTCGAGTGCTGGGATTAAAGGTATGCGCCACCGTGCCTGGCTTGATTTAGTTTTTTTTTTTTTAATATAATTTATTTATTCATTTGAGAGAGAGGGAGAGAAAAAGAGAGAGAAAATGGATGTGCCAGGGCCTCCTGCCACTGCAAATGAACCCCAGATGCATATGTGCCCCCTTGTGCATCTGGCTTATGTTGGTCCTGGAGAATCAAACCTGGATTCTTTGGCTTTGCAGGCAGATGCCTTAAGTGCTAAGCCATCTCTCCAGCCCCCTTGGTTTAGTTTTAAATGTAGTTTCTAGGGATTGAACTCAGGTCTTCATGCTTGAAAAGCAAACACTTTACCAAGTGAGCTATCTCCCTAGCCCTAAATCTCATGTTTTTTTTTATAATATTTAGGGAATGTCAGATTTTATGAGCCACAGTCACTGTTATTGTTAATTCCACCTGCCTTAGAAACATTTGTTCTTTTAGAGGATGGCAGGGGACATTGCCTAGGCTTGCCAATGTGAATTCTTCAGAGTGAAGCATGAGGTTATAAGATTGTTAGTTTAATTAGTTAGTATGAAAGTAAAAGTCATGAATATTTTAGAGAATGACTTATATGCATTATTTTAGTATGTTATTAAAATAATTTACTAAAAGTGGCTAGATCTTTGTCATTTATAGTTTACTAACCTTAGAGTAATTTTGAAAATTCATACCAGTGTTAATGAATTTGTTATTTTTTCACTGTCGGAAAATGCCAGCTGGTATTTGTAGAAAGTAACCGAAAATTTAAAAAATATTTTAATGGTTTTATTTATTTGCAAGGAGAGAGAGAGGGAGAGAGAGAGAAAGAGAATGCCAGGGCCTCTTGCCACTGCAAATGATCTCCAGATGCATGTGCCATGGTGAGCATCTGCCTACACATGGGTATTGGGGACTTGAACCCTGGGCCATCAGACTTTTCAAACAAATGCCTTTAACTGCTCTGAACCATCTCTCCAACCTTTAAATAAGGAACGAGTTAATAGACCAGGTGTGGTGGCGCACGCCTTTAATCCCAGCACTCAGGAGGCAGAAGTAGGAGGATCACCATGAGTTTGAGGCCAGCCTGAGACTACATAGTGAATTCCAGGTCAGCCTCGCATAGAGTGAGACCCTACCTCCAAAAAACAGAAAAAGAAAGAAAGGAGAAACTAGTTAATAAAATCACATCTAGAACTATTGTAGCTGAGTGAGCAGGGCATGGTGGCAAAGTGCTTGTAAACCCAGCACTTGGGAGGTGGAAGCAGAGGGTAAGGAGCTCATCATTATCTTTGGCTACATAGAGGTCAAGGCGACGTGAGACCTTGTCTCAAAACAACAACAAAAATAAAACTAACAAACAAGCAAAAATTATAGCAAGGCGCCACCAATCAATATAGAATGTGAACGATGAGGAAGAAGCCCGTATTCCAAGGTTTGAGGAGTAGGGTGAACTTTTAGAATGCCATCAGCCACACATGGAGAATTAAGTCTCCCGGAAGTAGGAATTCCGGTGGTGAGCTGCCGGTCTTGGTATCCCACGCGTCTGTGTCCTTGTTAATTGGTTAGGTCAGTCATGCAGTTTTGCTCCACTCTCCTGGCTAGAAGTGTTCCTCCGGCCCCCCACGGCTCAGTCACTGCACTTTTTCAAAGCGCCCTCCACCTCCTCATTCACCAGGCAGCAGCCCACAGTGACTGGCACACCCCCCATTCCTTGGAGACTGTTTCTGTGGCATTGTTGATGACCTCTGCCACATCCAGCGGACACCTTCATGTCTATCCCTGTGCCGCAGTGTGCGCTGCGGGTCACTCCTGTTCTGAGATTCACTCCTTCCCTGACTTACTTTTCTTCCTCACACGGCTGGCCTGCCTAGCAGAAGATTCCACATTGAATTATTTTCTTGTCATCACAAACTTACCACCAACCAAAGTTTCAGCCGCTATGCATCGGCAGTTCTGAGTTTCATGATCCCCCTAGAGTTCAAGGTCAGTGTTTGACTTTCCTAAAGATTTCAGTTTAGGATGGGGAGATGGCTCAGGGGTGAAAGGTACTTGTTTCCAAATATTTCAAATTATGTATATTATGAGACCCTTAATAACAGGAAGTTAAACAAAATGGAGCTCATCTTCTTCATTCATTTCAGAACCACGTCTCCTTTCATTGTCTTTATCTTGTAAAAGAGCCATGACTCAACTGGACCCTCAAACCCCAATACCAGGAGTCCCGCTGATAACTTCTCCTCAAGGCTCCCCTTTAAGTTCATCACTCTCCTGCTGTGGACTCCTCCTAAGGATCTCCAGTCCTTCCGTCCTTGGTGCCATTTCCATACTCTGTGGCTGGCACTTTCCCTCCAGGCGCCCTGCCCTTGAGTGTGTGGATGGCTTCCTTTAGCTAGAATTCTCTCATCTTCTTTTCTCTAGCAGGCCTCCAGGCATCTCATGATAAAATACTCAACTGAGCTGTTGCCTTCTTCACGGCGGGTTCGCTGACCTCGTCCTCTTCTGCTTCTCCTGTCCTGTGTCAGCTGTGTCACTAGGCAGAAGCTTGCCTCTGTCTTCCTCTTTTTGCGTGTATATATGTATGGGATGTGTGCTCGTGTGTATGCATGTTCATGTGTGTGCCGTACATGTGTGTACAGGTGTGTGTGTGTGTGTATACATGTATGCATGCATGCAAAAGGGAGAGGTATAGTTTTCTTTCTTTATATTTGATTTCTTTATTTGAGAGAGATTTGAGAGAGAAAGAGGAATACAGAGATAGAGAGGAGAGAGAATGGGCCCCTAGCCACTGCAGAGGAACTCCAGATGCATGTGCTACCATAAGCATCTTGCTGACATGGGTACTGGGGAATTGAACCTGGGTCCTTAGGCTTCGCAGGCAAATGCCTTAACCACTAAGGTATGTTTCCAGCCCAAGGTGTCTTTCTACCATTCTTTTTTAAAGTTCCTAAAATATTAAAAATTTTTTTGTTTATTTTTATTTATTTGAGAACAACAGACAGAGAAAGAGGCAGATAGAGAGACCTAAAAATATTTTATTTATTTATTTGAGATAGATACGGGGGAGGGTACAGAGAGAGAGAGGCAAATAGAGACAAATTGGGTGTACCAGGGCCTCTAGCCACTGAAAATGAACTCCAGATGAATGTGCCACCTTGTGCATCTGGCTTTATGTGGGTACTGGGGAATTGAACCTAGGTCATTAGGCTTTGTGGGCAAGTGCCTTAACCACTGAGCGATCTCTCCAGTCCCCTCCAGTACCTTTTTATGAAGATGTTGATATTGAACTTTGAAAGTCAGGGAATGAGATTTGAGTTTTACCCTGTGTTCAGAGATGTTCATTTTCCATCTATAACTGAACACATATCTGTTCTCAAATTTCAGTTTTACCTTGTTAAGGAGAATTTTGTTGTCATCTGAGAAATTTATAATTATTTCATTTTCCATCCCTTAAGTACTGAATATAAATATATATATAGTGTTATTACTGTCTGGAGTTGGGGATGAGGCTATCCATGGAAATGTGACTTAGATTTATCTTCAGTCACCTGTAAACTTCATTGAAACTGGGCCTTTTCGTCATCTCTCTCCCTCTGTCCCTTCCTTCCTTCCTTCCTTCCTTCTTCCCTTTCTTTCTTTCTTTCTTCTTCCTTCCTTCCTTCCTTCTTCTTTCTTTCTTTCTTTCTTTCTTTCTTTCTTTCTTTCTTTTTTTTCCCTTCCTTCCTTCCTTCCTTCCTTCCTTCCTTCCTTCCTTCCTTCCTTTCTTTCTTTCTCTCTGTCTCTGTCTCTCTCTTTTTCTTGTATTTTTTTGAGACAGGATCTCATGTAGCCCAAGCTGGGCTCAAACTCACTATGTAGCTGGTTTTGTGGTTCTGTGCTCACCTCCCAGGTGCTGGGGTCATAGGCACACACTACCACACCCAGCTCCCTTCATTCTTGAGCTTTGGGCTTTGCCCTTTTCCCCTAGAGAATGCCCTTGGGCTCATCTTGGTCTCTGACATGCCCTCATCTCAGGTGCACACATTCCTGGTTTTTTCCACCACTGTCTTTCCAGGAGTTCTGCCTTGTTTCTCCCATGCTGTGCTGGGGTGCTGGCACACCACAGGCTTGGCCAGCTGCACCATGGCCCACAGTCCATTCTGCTCTCAGTGCTCAGGCTCAAGGATTCATATGACCAGTGAAGTTAATCAGCTCTATGCTACCGTTAACTAAAGATCTCATCAAAGCGTAAAGGTTTGTACTGGCCCATGGTTCAGTTCATGTTTGATTGACGCAGTGGCTTTTGAGCCTGTGTGAAATAGTACATTACGGTGAGAACGTCTGGTGGAGGAAGCTGTATGTGAAAAGCAAAAGGGAGGAGGATGGGGGCTGGGATCCCAAATATCCTCTTGATGGTTTATATTGATCATCAGCTTCACGGGATTGACTTGAAGGGCTGTGGTTAGCCTCTGTGCATGTCTGTGAGGGATGATTTGATGAAGTTAATAAAGGTGGGAAAGACCCACCTTCGCTGTGGGTGGCACCTTTCCATGGGCTGGGGTCCTGGACTATATGAGAAGGAGAGAGCTGGCTGAGCAGCAGTATTCATTGCTGCCTGCTGCCTTGCTTTGCATTGAATGTGACCAGCTCCACTTCCAGCCCCTGCCTCCATGCCTTCCCCGCCTCGATGGACCATAACTGGAACCGTGAGCTGAAATAAACTCTTCCTCCCCAGCCTGATTCTTGTCGGGTATTTAATCCCAGCAATGAGAAGGGAACGGATACAGTTTCCTCGCAAGGGCAGGTCTCTAATCAGAAGACTTTCCACCAGGTCCCAACTATGGGAAGATTCCGCAGCTTCCTGATAGCACCCTGGGCTGTGATGCTTATCCACGGCATGCCAGTGACAAATCAGATGAGAGGAAGTGTCCTGACGTCTCAAGGATTCCGGTCTGATTTCCCAGTTCTCTTTTTCCTGCCTTTTTTTTTCTTTTCATATTAGGCAAACAAGTCCTAAATATTATTTTATCCTCTTGACCGGTCAGTGATTCCTGCAATACATCCTAGCACCTGAAACCAAGTCTGCTTCTTGGTATGTAAAAACCAGTATTCTGTCTTATTCCCCACCACCCCACAAGAACGAAATATTCTTCTAGAAAAAAAAAAATCACACTTCATTTAAATTAAATGAAACTATGTTGGGTTTTAGACCAACTGTGACTGCAAATGCTTAGCTTAAAATTAAAGACTGAATAAATAATTTCTCTTTGTTCTGGATAAATTGTCCTTATCCCAAGGTAATGCACAATACTAGATTCATAAGAGGAGAGCCTCGAGGAAAGAAAAAAAAAAAGAGATAAGGGGAAAGATAAACTTAATCTTCAAATCTCTACAGTTTGCCTGTAGTAAAAGCAGGGACCGATGGCATTTATTGTATGCTTGGCAAACGGAGGCTAAGGGTGGGAAGCAGGTAGCCTTCGACCTCTAGGAAGTACTGAATGGTTGGGAGCTCAGAGTATGACAGGGTAGGAAGTGAGAAGGTTGAGGTTGAGACACAACCATACTGTCATTGGAGAATGGATGAGGAGGGCACCAGGAAAAACAACACGGGAGGCATTAGGATTTCTACCTGGGCTAGAGTGAGACCCTACCTCAAAACAACAACAACAACACAATACTGATGCTTTTCATTTGTTTCCTAAAGACTCTGAGTTTAAAGTTTTAGGATAACATTTTTTTGTACATGTAGTTTTTTAAAACTCTGTCTCCCAGGGTTATTTATTCTAAGGTTCTAAGATTGTTAAGAACCACTTTGGGACAGGAAACGTTTAAAGGTGTTTCTAGACAGTTCAGGGTCATATGCAGGAAGAATCAATAAGTCATTCGAGTAGCTGAGTCTCCAGTGTATGGGGCTGGCAGAAGTGGCTTTGATAAAGTGTGACCATAAACCTTCTTTGGCTTTCCAAATATATTAGCATAACAGGGACATGACTTCACCTACTCTCCGTGGTGCCACAGCAGGAACCTCCCAGAGCTGCTCACCTGGTGGCAGTGGGTGGCATCGCTGCCAGCAGCGAAACTAGAATCGTCTACATTTGTTCCTTTTCCCTGTCCCTCCGGGGCAGGTGGCATTGTCAGCCAATCCTGGAGGCTTTATCCTTCTAAATGTCCCTGATTTCTCTCTCTGCTGCTGCTGCTCTGCCCAAGTTCATGTGCAGTTACTTCCTTCCTCAGAGGCCTTGCACATCCTGCCTTTCCTCTGCCACCCTTCATTTAGTGGCATTTAAAAGAAAATACATATGTGCTGGGTGTGGTGGTGCAGGCCTTTAATCCCAGCGCTCGGAAGGTAGAGGTAGGAGGATTGCTGCAAGTTTGAGGCCACCCTGAGAATAGGTCAGCCTGGGCTAGAGTGAGACCCTGCCTTGAAAAATCAAAAACAAAATGATAACAACAACAACAACAACAAAACAAAAAAATATATATGTTATTGAAGAATATTGAATTAAATAGGCTTTGAAGAAACAACAAAATAAGGTATAAGCAAATATCTATTCAAAAATAAAACAAGTTGGGTTGAAGATATTAGCGGTTAAGGTGCTTGCCTGCAAAGGCGAAGGACCCAGGTTCAGTTGCCAATACTCATGTAAAAGCAGATGCATAAGATGGCATATGTGTCTGGAGTTCGTTTCCAGTGACTGGACACCCTGGCACACCCATTCTCTCTCTCTCTCTGCCTCTCTTTCAAGTAAATAAATAAATCTTTAAAAAAAAGAAACAGTCATATTCTAAGTTTTTAACTGGAAAAGTAGATTTGCAGAGGTATCTCATGAGCCATTTTTAAACTTAGAGATCTCCCAAGCAAAAGGAATATCTTAATGGGTGTCCCTGTATTTCATTAATGAGGTCTAAGGAAAAACTTAACCACAGTAAAAATAAAGCCAGATGTGAGGCAATAGGAGAATTCTGGGCTTCAGTTATTCTTTCATAACATTTTAGATCAACTTGGAATAACAACTTAGAAAAAGAACAAAATCGCAGCTCAGCCCTGCCAGTTTCTTTGCACATGTTGTGAGTCAACATCACATGGGCTGTTTGGGGTGTCCCTTTAAACTGGCTTCTGAGACCTTGCTTCCTTTCAAGGGCATCATTGAGTGCTGTTTTATTTTTGCTTTTATTCCCTGTCCCCAAGTGATGTTTGGCTGCACTTTGATGCATACTTATTAACTTCGACCACATAGTTTAAAGGGTATTTTAGAAACTGCTCATTTTCCACACCAATAATAGCTCTCCCCTCCTCAAATGTAGTCTTTATAATTGCCACTGTTTTCTTTTATTTCTGATTACTTCTAGACTAGACTTACACCCTTGTTTCTTCTTTTTCCAATTATGTGGAGTAATTCTGTGTATCTTCAAAGGTTTGGATGCTAGGAATTAATGATGGCTTCATAAACTTCTACTGGAGGGTCTGCTAAAATTTAAGCTAGCTTCATTCCAAGTTGAGTACACACTTCCGTGTTAACATGAAGCCTTTTTATTCTTTCCCAAAGACATTTGAGCCCAGTGTGGTGGCTCATGCCTTTAATCCCAGCACTCAGGAGTCAGAGGTAGGAGGATGGCCATGAGTTCAAGGCCAGCCTGAGACTACATAGTGACATAGTGAATTCCAGGTCAGCCTAGGGGCTAGAATAAGACCCTACTTTGAAAACAACCCCCCCAAAAAAAAGAAAGAAAGAAAGAAAGGAAGAAATATGACATCTAATGTTGACTTGTTAGATGTCTTAGGATCTTAAGAGGTAAAATTAGAAATAAAATAATGAGGGCTGGAGAGATGGCTTAGTGGTTAAGCGCTTGCCTGTGAAGCCTAAGGACCCCGGTTCGAGGCTCGACTCCCCAGTACCCACGTTAGCCAGATGCACAAGGGGGCAAATGCATCTGGAATTCGTTTGCAGTGGCTGGAGGCCCTGGTGTGCCCAATCTCTCTCCCTCTCTCTATCTGCCTCTTTCTCTCTCTGTCTGTTGCTCTCAAATAAATAAATAAAAATAACAAAAAAATTTTAAAAAAGAAATAAAATAATGAAAATTGCAGCACATTTTTGTTGCAATAATACATGTTAGCCTATCACATCAATCTAGATATTTTGTTTTTAGCTCTGTGCAGGATTGACTTTTTAAAGGCTACTACCTCTAATAAACAGGATAGGTGGAATTATAGGAGAGAGGTTTTTTCAAGCATAGTGCCAAGTGAATACAAAGTTTCCCTGTGCAGGGAGTGGCTGAGTAGTCTTAACCATCTACCTCTGAATAGAGTGAGTGTTGGGCAGTACAGTTATTAATAGTACTATTCAAACTTATTTCAACACAGTAGGGCTCTGTTAAAATGAAATGTCCTAAATATATCATCCACATATGGTTTGATATAAAGTTTACCTTTAATGCTAAAGATCTGTTTAAATTAAAAAAAAATTAATGTTACATTGCTACTGTTAAATGAGCTACTTGCATAGTAAATTAATTAGATTAAATGATGATTTGAGTTAACCAGTGAAAAATGTCTAGTAAGAAAATATGTCACGTGTATATAAATGGTAGTATAAAATGGGTGAAAATAATAACATAGAAATCATTAATTTTCTCATTAAGCTAGAGAGTTTTCTGTAACAATTTTAATAATTTAGTCACGTTTGAGTGCAAAGGAAAACTTCCCCTTTAAAAGGTTTTTTTTTTTGGGGGGGGGGTCTGGGGAGAATGCTGAGAGAGCCTGATTGGTCCTGATTGGTCCTAGGTTTGACTTCCCAGCACCCATGGGAACAGCTGGGCACAGACATGTACATCTCCAACTTCAGTGCCAGGAGGTTGGAGAATTGCTGGGTTTCACTGGTCAGCCCGTCTATCTGAAAGTGGCAGCTCGGGGTTCAGTGAGAAACTTGTCTCACAAAAACACGTGGATGGGTGAAAAGGGGAAGGAGGACATTGCTGTTCTCCTGGCCTTCACCTGTCCTCCCGTACGGGGCACGAGCATCCGCATGTAGCTATGCAGCACACACACGCTGCACGTGGCTCAGTTGGTAGCGTGCTTGCTTAGCATGCATGAAGCCCCGAGTTCAATTTCTAGCACTGCATAAACTGGGAGTGGGTGGCAGACATCTGTAATACCAGCCATCAGGGGGTACAGCAGGCAGGAAGATCAGAAGTTCAAGGTTATTCTCAGCTAGTGCATTGAGTTTGAAGCCAATCTGGAATACATGAAACTGTCTAAAAAGAAATTTTGTCATTCTTGTGAGAATCTCCTACATAATTTTTTTTTCATGTGTGTTTGTGTGTGTATGTGTGTGTGTGTGTATGTGTGTGCGCGTGCATTTGTGTAGAGGCCAGAGATCCATGTCGGGCATCTTTTGCTCCTCACCTTATTTTCTGAGACAGGATCCCTTGCTGAACCCAGAGTTCACAAGTTCGACTGGGCCGGCTCGCCACAGAGCCTCTGGGTTCTCTGCTCCGCCTCCACAGCTGTGGACTACGGGCATGTCACCACACCCGGCATTTTAGTTGGACGCTGGGGCTCTGGATTTATGTCTTCAGGCTTGTAGGGCAAGCACTGTATCCACTGAGCCATCTCCCCAGTCCGCTTGTTTGTTTTTACTATTTTAAAGGTAGAAGCTGGTTTATTTATTTATTTGAGAGAAAAGAGCAGATGTATATAGAGATAATGGGCACACCAGGGCCTCTAGCCACGGCAAACAAACTCCAGACCACTGTGTGCCTCCCGCTTTGTGCATCTGGGTGCTGGGGAATTGAACCTGGGTCCTTTAGCTTTGCTGGCAAGCACCTTTAACCACTAAGCCATCCCTCTAGCCCTACAAACTGGTTTCTAAGCAAGGGTGAGAAATATTTTATCCAACTGAATCTATTTGTGAGTTGACAGACACATCAAAAAAAGAAAGAAAGAAAGAAAGAAAGAAAGAAAGAAAGAAAGAAAGAAAGAAAGAAAGGAAGGAAGGAACAGAGTACTTTGGAATGTATACAATATTATAAGACTCTATTATAAATAATGGTGTTTGTGACATTATCACTAACCACCAACCATCTTAAATACATTCTACCAAGCCTCTATAATGCTTTACAGATGCTAATAAAATTTAGTGTGATTTTTATATAAATCTCTTTGAAGTAAATGAGAGGTCATTTATACAACTCAGGTAATGAGAACATAACCATCTGTTAGATGATTATAAAACTATGGAGAAAGTCAATTATGAAAGTTGCTAATAAGTCTCAAAAATCTAAAGAGCTGATTTCTAATCTACTTCCTCTGTTTCAGTATAGCCATCACTTGTCAGAATGGTGTGCGGGGCTCTGTTGGTAACTAGTTAGATGTAGCTTGCCGTGTGTGTCCACGGTGACCCTCAGGGGCAGGGATCCTGGTTGAGTGCTAGAGGCTCCTGGAGAGCTCTTAATAAGCAGTTGCTCAGTGAGTCTCTCCGGGTAGGGCTTATAGCTCCGTGTTTTAAAAAATCACCTTCCTACTCCACTAATCTTAATACTCAGTGACTAATAGTCATTGGAAACCATTTGTTTTCACATGTTGTATTGCTGACTTTGGCATGGTATTAAAATGGGCTCCATTTATAGGCCTCATATTCTAGTGCCCAGATACAGAAGAGGCCAGAGAAGAAACAATAGGAACATGCCATCCTCTTGTAAATATAAAACACACTTGACCATATCGAGTCACATTCAATCACATGCTAGAATGCAAAGGACTATAAGGCATATATCTTTTGGTTTTATTTTCTATAAAAGTTTAAATTACTAAGAGGCACATATTGTTCTTAAGGAGGAATATAGATTAGGTCAGTCAGGAATGTGGTGAAGAAAATGAGTTAGAAGAATCGTTGCAAGCCAAGCTGTCTCCTTGGTATCCCCAAGAAAGACAACTCCATCTTAGTATACTGTTGGTAAGTGGGAAACAAATGACTCTGGCCTGAAAATATCTTGCACTCAGGGTCCTTCTCTCTGGATGTTTGGGTGCTGTTATTTTGCTGTTGTCTGTCTATTCGTAATTTTTTGAGGTAGGGCTCACTCTAGCCCAGGCTGACCTGGAACTCACGCTGAAGCCCCACCTGGCCTTGAATTCACAGCAATCTCTTACTTCAGGAGGCATGTGCCATCACTCCAGCTTCTAATGCACTTTTTAATTTCTTTTTATATGCGAGACTGAGAGTGAGAGAGAGAATTGGCATGCAAGGGCCTCCAGCCACTGTAATCAAACTCTAGACGCATGTGCCACCTAGTGCACGTGTGCGATCTTACGCACTGTGTCACCTTGCGTCTGGATTATGTGGGACCTGGAGAGTGGAACCTGGGTCCTTACGCTTCGCAGGCAGAAGCCTTAACCACTAAGCCATCTCTGTGGCCCTAATATACTTATTTTTGAAAATTGCAAACGCACTATGTCGTATTCAGAGAATGGCAGCCCAAATCGACCTACCTCACACTTAGCTGCTGTGATAACCACCTCTCCACAGGTCACTAGTGAGGCACGTGAAAATTGACAACCAAGAGTGCTGCAAATATTTGTTAACAAAGTGTCTACAAGTCACTCTCTCCTTGCAGTTTTGTCTTCTTCATCTCTCTAGCCCAGTATCTACTTCACAATAGGCACCTAGCACATGACTGGGGCAGAGGGTAGGCATTCTTTCTATATTGTCATGCTCCCCATATCTCTTAAAATTATGCATTCATAAATATCTTAAAAAAATTTTTTTTGTTTATTTATTTATATATTTGAAAGTGAGAGAGAAAGAGGCAGATATATATATATATATATATATATATATATATATATATATATATAGAGAGAGAGAGAGAGAGAGAGAGAGAGAGAGAGAGGGAATGGGCACATGAGGGCCTCCAGCCACTGCAAACGAACTCCAGACGTGTGCACCCTTTTGTGCATCTGGCTAACTTGGGTCCTGGGGAATTGAGCCTTGAACCCGGGTTCTAAGGCTTCACAGGAAAGCGCTTAACCACTAAGCCATCTCTCCAGCTCATAAATATCTTTTTGAGCAGACACATTTTTAACTTTTTTTGATAAGTTTCATAATTATAGACAATATACCATGATAATCCCCTCCCCCACTTTCCCCTTCACAAATCCACTCTCCACCACATCCCCTTCCTCTCTCCATTAGTCTTTCTTTTATTTATGAGGGTCTTGTGAAGGTAGTGCGAGGCATTGTGAGGTCATGGATATTGAGGCCAATTTCTGTCTTAGCAGACACGTTTTTTGCCTACTTGAATGTGTCATTCTGTGACTTACTCTTGTTGGTATCCTTCGAGTAATTTTCGACCTCAGTATTAAAAGATTTGTTTCAACATTTATTTCCTGATGAGAAATCTATGGGTATCCATGTGCAGCAGTTACATATCTCTCTGTTGTTAGGTTTTTTTTTCTTTATTTTTGTTGTCGTAATTCATGTTTGAATCT
This sequence comes from Dipus sagitta, assembly GCA_036346955.1. NCBI lineage: Eukaryota > Metazoa > Chordata > Mammalia > Rodentia > Dipodidae > Dipus > Dipus sagitta. The sequence continues at coordinate 23,822,953 of CM070784.1, read as the reverse complement.
TTTTGTAGTCTAAATCTGTAGAAATACCTGATATGAAAACTACATTTAATTGCTTGATGTGCTGCCAGTTTTACCTTCACAGAAAGCTACACAAGGTGTGTTAGAATGCCTAACCTTTCCTCCAAGCTGGGGTGCCATGAAAGAACTTCTCTATTTTGTTAAACCACACTGTATAGGTAAAATTACTTACTATTATTTTATATTTTTATATGTATACTTTCTGAACACAGTACTCAGACCTAAAATCTATATTTCAACCTAAATGGTACCTAATGTAATCTCTACAAAATGCCAAACCATTGTTTTTATTTTTCTGTATTTCTATGTTAAAACATTATTTTAATAGTTAAGTATACCTTTATGTCATAACTTATGTGAATTATTCAGCTATTGAATATTTAATATCTTTCTAGCACATCACTAATATAGTCATATAGAATTAAAGATTCTTATGCACATGGGTTTTTCTTCTTTTTATGAATAATTTATTGAAATCAGCTGTAGATAGTGATATTACTGAGTCAAAGGTTTCAATAATTTTATGGCTTTTGATAAGAATTGGTAAAGTATTTTAGATATCTTAGTTTTCTAGATTTATCTATTCAATAATATATGTATTTTAAAAATATTTTTATTTATTTGTTTGAGAGAGGGAGAGCAAGAGAAAGAGGCAGATAGAGACAGAGAGAATGGGTGCACCAGGGCCTCAAGCCACTGCAAACAAACTCCATATGCATGGGCCCCCTTGTGCATCTGGTTTACATGGGTACTAGGCTTTGCAAGCAAGTGTCTTAACCACTAAATCATCTCTCCAGCCCAATATATGTATTTGTAAAGCATCATATTACATATGGTAAATCTATTCAATTTATGTTTTCTAATTTTAGTGAATCAACAGATGAATGATAATTTGTTTTACAAAAGTGTCATATCAATTTTATGACTATCAAGAGTTTATTACCTTAACAGATTTTGATTATATTTCTAAAGTAATACCTTTAGATTTAAATTTAAATAATCTGGGCTGGGAAGAGTGCTCAGTGATTAAAGGTGCTTGTTTGCAAAGCCTGGCTCAATTCCCAAGCCACCCATGTAAGCTGGCTGCAAAAAGTGACATAAGTGTCTCGTGTTTGTTTGCAGCAGCCAGAAGCCCTGACATGCCTATATACACACACACAAATACACACACATGCAAACAAATAAATAAAACATAAATAGTACATGTATGTTTACTCTTATAAATTATAGTTAGTAGACTGTTATAATACATGAAGGAGAGCGAGCGATATGTTTGTATTTTCTTTGAAGTGCTTTCTTTACAGTGTTAACAAATTAATAAGATGCAGAATGAGATATCATTTAAATATATAAAATTACATATCCCTCAATATTAACTATTTTGCTTTTTGTTTATTTGCTATTTATTTCTGCTATCTCTTTGATTTTCCCTTACTAACCATGATGAGTATTACAGTGAGGCTGGAAGCCCTCTGCATATACTTCAAGTCAAAAGCTCTTCTTTTTCTTTTAGGAAATTTACCAGTGGTGTGGCTCCTCGTGCAACAAATACGAGCGTCTGAAAGCAAGCCAGGTTGCCATTGGCATTCGGGACAACGAAAGGAAGGGAAGATCTCAGCTGATTGTGGTGGAAGAAGGAAGTGAGCCAGCAGAGCTTCTGAAGGTGTTGTGACTTGTGGTATTTGTTGAAGGGCTGCTGCTCCTAGCCGCACACCGGTGCTGGGGGAAGGAGGGAGACAGAGAAGCAGAGCAGAGGGTTGAGCAAGTTTCCTAAAGTGAAGTCTGGCCTAAAATGAGGTGAGGGGAAGCATCAGGGATGGCAAGTCATGGTACTTTGAAAATTGCAAGTCATGCCTGCTTTCTCTCACCATCTGTCTGTTGCTCAGAGAAATTCCCAACAGCCCCTTTTCTTGAGGGTTAGGAATGTAACTCCTTTAGGAGAGTGCTGGCCTGTCGTGAAAGAAGCTCTGGGTTTAATCTCCAGCACAACAAATGACCACTGGGTATGGTGGCGCCCACCTGCAACCTCAGCTCTTGAGAGGTGGAGGTAGGAGGATCGGAAGTCCAAGGTCCTCTTCCACTAAGCTCAAGGCTGGCCTGAGCTACCTGAGCCCTTTCTCAAAAAATGTTTATTCATAGGCTGGAGGGATGGCTTAGTGGCTAAGGTGTTTGCCTGCAAAGCCAAAGGACCCAGGTTCTGATTCCCCAGGACCCACGTTAGCCAGATGCACAAGGGGGCGCATGCATCTGGTTTTCGTTTGCAGTGACTGGAGGCCCTGGTGTCATTCTCTCTCTCTCTCTCTCTTCTCTCTCCTGTCAAATAAATAAATAAATAAAATAAAATATTTTTTAAAAAGTTTATTCATTTAGCCTTAACAACTTTTTAAACACACTAGTATTCTTCAAATTAAAATTTAACAATTACTTCATTGAGAATGAAATTCTTATAGCAAAGTAAAAATACACCAATATATGTCAATCAAGCTTAAGAAGCTTGTCTTATAGACAAGATATTTATGATTTTACTTGAGATTTTATTTATTTATTTATTTGTTTTTTTGAGGCAGGGTTTCACTCTAACCCAGGCTGACCTGGAATTCACTATGTAGTCTCAGGGTGGCCTCGATCCTTGAGTGCTGGGATTACAGACATGCTCCACCATGCCTGGCCACTTGAGTTTTTTAACTTAATGTGGAAATTAAATCTCCATAACTCAATAGGCCTAATCATTTACTTAACATTTATATTGATTTTGGGCATTTGGTTGTAACCCATCTTTTCTTTTTATGAAAATTATATGACTTCCTTAGTGTACATATTATATGTGTTCCTTAAGGAGTATTATCAATCAGAAGTTACTAAGATGGGCTGGAGAGATGGCTTAGTGGTTAAGGCAATTGCCTGCAAATCCAAAGGACCCAGGGTCAATTCCCTAGGATCCATGTAAGCCAGATGCTCAAGGAAGTGCATGCATCTGGAGGCCCTGGTATACTCATTCTTTCTCTCTCTCTCTCTCTCTTTCTCTCCTTGCCTCTCTCTCTCTCTCAAAATAAGTAAGTGAATAAACTTTTTAAAAGTTACTAAGATATCTTGATGTACATTAGAAAACTTATTCTCATTTATTCAACTCAACTCCTGCAATGTGCTAGACACTCAAGGTCTACATCAAGTACTACGGCCTTGGCTGACCTTTAAGAGAGCTTTTGGGATTCATTGCTATAATATCTCTTTGAGTCTTCTACATTTAATAGCTAGAAGGGTTTCTCTATTTGAATTTTCATTTCCCTAGCATTCTGGAATATTATGCATTCCCCTAATGAGTTTTTGTAAATTACATTTATATTTTTATAAAATCTGTCTTGTAAGTATATTTTAGTGTGTTTGATTGAGAACGACTTAATGCAGTAGTTACATGATCCTATGATAGCCTAAATTTCCAGTGATCAAAACTACTGTAATGTGTAGCTGGAGAGATGGCTCAGTGGCTAAAGCACTTGCCTACAAAGCCTTATGACTGGAGTTAGATTCCCCACGACCCACATAATGCCAGAAGCACAGTGGTGCATGCATCTGGAGTTCATTTGCAGCAGGTGGAGTTCTCTCTATTTCTTCTATCTCTCTCTGCTTACAAATAAAAATATTTTCAAGCCGGGCATGGTGGCGCACACCTTTAATGCCAGCACTCAGGAGGCAGAGGTAGGAGGATCACTGTGAATTCGAGGCCACCCTGAAACTACGTAGTAAGTTCCAGGTCAGCCTGAGCTAGACTGAGACGCTACCTTGAAAAACCAAAAAAAAAAAAATTTTTTTTTCAAAAAAGTTCATTAAAAATAATATAATGTGCTAACTTTATTGATTATAATATATTTAAGCTTTATTTTCTTTTTCCTTTTAAATTTTTTATTATTGACAATTTCCATGATTATGGACAATAAACCATGATAATTCCCTCCTTACCCTCACTTTCCCCTTCACAGCTCCATTCTCCATCATATCCCCTCCCCTCTCAATCAGTCTCTCTTGTATTTTGATGTCATCATATTTTCTTCCTATTTTGATGGTCTTGTGTAGGTAGTGCCAGGCACTGTGAGGTCATGGATCAGGCTATTTTGTGTCTGGAAGAGTGTATTGTAAGGAGTCCTACACTTCCTTTGGCTTTCTTCTTCCTGCCACCTCTTCCACAATGGACCCTGAGGCTTGAAAGGTGTGATAGAGATGTTTCAGGGCTGAGCACTCCTCTGTCACTTCTCAGCACTATGGTGCCTTTTGAGTCATCCCAGAGGTCACTGCCATCTGAAAAGAGAGGCATCTATAACCCAAAGTGAGAGTAGCATTAGTATATGGGTACAAACATTAAGAAAGGTGCTTACCAGGCAGTTTGGCAAACCTAATATATGCATTTAGTCAGATACCAGCAGGCTTTACACCCCTAGAGCTCATGACTTCCCCTGTCATAGGTTTTCAATCTCAAGCATGTGTTCCCTCCTGTGGAGCGAGCCTCCAATCCAATTAGAGAGCATTTGGTTTTGGAGCTGGCAAGATGGTTTAGTGGTTAAAGAGCTTGCCTGCAAAGCCAAAGGACCCAGGTTCAATTCCCCAGGTCCCACATAAGCCAAATGCACAAGGTGTTGCATGCATCTGGAGTTTGTCTGCAGTGGCTCTCTCTCCAATAAATAAATAATTATAAATATATTATAAAAAATAGAGTGGCTGGTTTCCCCCATAAAAGACATGCCACTAGTACACCCGTTGGCTTATTTGGCATGGCTGACTGTTGTTGATATCCACTGATGACTTCTCTCTCTCCCATGATAAGCTTTATTTTCATAATAATCTCCAAACACAGACTCTTACATTAATAATAATATTTTTTGCTTATTTCAAAGTAGAGTTTCACTGTAGCCCAGAATGATCTGGAACTCACTCTGTAGACCCAGGCTGGCCTAGAACTCACAGTGATCCTCCTACCTGTGCCTCCTGATTGCTGGGGTTAAAGGCATGTGTCACCATGCCTGGATAATAATATTTTAGAATTCATTTTAACTCATAGGGGAAAATGCTCATGGTATAATGTTAAAAGAAAAACCACGGGCTGGAGAGATGGCTTAGCAGTTAAGCGCTTGCATATGAAGCCTGAGGACCCCGGTTCGAGGCTCGATTCTCCATGACCCACGTTAGCCAGATGCACAAGGGGGCGCACGCATCTGGAGTTCGTTTGCAGAGGCTGGAGGCCCTGGCGCGCCCATTCTCTCTCTCTCTGTCTGTTGCTCTTAAATCAAAATAAACAAAAAATTAAAAAAAAAGAAAGAAAAACCAGGATATAAAATTTTATATTCAATATTACCTTATGAAAATTTATATGTATTTATGTTCAGACATACGTATATCTAGAAAGAAACAGGTTAAAGTATTTCCAATTTTGATTCTAGGGATATTGCTGTTTATTATTTTCTCTTCATTTTGTCCTTTAGTTTCAAAATATTATAATGAACATATATAATATTCATTTTATAACCAGAAGGAAAACTAGTAAAGTAAAATTGTATTTGATGTAATTTTAATAAATTTTCTGTAATCATAATGGCAGTTAGTAAATTAGACTTTAAAAACTGTTCAAAGTAAAATTTTGAGCCTTTAATATTGTTTTAGGGCCTCTGTTAGACTAGAGATGTAGCTAATCATTTAAATCTTTACATATTTGGAAAGAAAAATCCACTTAGAGTGTCTTTCAATAGCCATATACTATACATTCCTAGATACATTCCAAGATTCCCCAGGGGATCCACAGAGTGTACCAAAATGTGTATATATTATGGAATTTTTCTAGTATGAACTTGATAAGGTTGCATTTGCAGATTGTTTATAGAAGAATGAACAATAAAAAACTAATAATCAGAACTGATATAACAGAGAAAATTATAAGAATACATGGCTGTAACAGTTATGTTCTTGTGATAACTCTCAGAATGTGGAATTTTCCATGTAATGTTTTTGAATGGTAGTAGGTCTCAAGTCATACTGTGAACTGAAATGAGTTTTCAGTGAGAGTCTTCCATCCTTAAATAAGAAAAAGGAGCATAAGCCACTTTTTAAATGTTTTATTGTATCTTATTTTAGAGAGAGAAGGAGAGAGGGAAAGGGAGAGGCAGAGGGAGGGACAAATGGAGAGAGAGAGAGAGAAAGAGAGAGAGAGAGAGAATTGGCCCACCAGAGCCTCAGCCACTGAAATCGAACTCCAGATGCTTGTGCCACCTAGTGGACATGTGTGACCTCACCTTTGTGCATCTGGCTAATGTGGGATCTGGAGAGTTGGACATGGGTCCTTATGCTTCACAGGCAAGCATGTTAACCACTAAGCCATCTCTCCAGTCCTGCAGAGGCTTTTTGATGTAAATATTTTGTAGCCTGGTGACTAGAGTAGGTAGTTACTTGATGAGGTGAGTGTGCACCTATGGTAAACTAGTTTGACTTCTAGGACTTCTTAGAGTTATTAACTGTGAAGATAGAATTCAAAAAATCCCTCAGCTTGGTTGGGAAAATTACAACTTTATTTTCACAAACTTGTAAAGTAATGTGGCATTTCCTTGAATTGTGACTGCAACTGACAAACTAAAGTAACAGGAACATTCCTGTGACTTTAGACCACAGTTTCATTACTGAGGATAGCCTCAAAATATCATTTAGAATCATCATCATTACTTGTTAATTATCATTATCAGATCTGCTGTTCAGTAATATCATTTAATGAATTTATGAAGAAGCTCATATATTACCTTATCAGGTTTCATGAAAATATAGTTAGAAGCCTGGTATGGTGGTACACCTCTGTAATCCTAGCACTTGGGAGGTAGAGGCAGGAGGATCAGGAGTTCAAGGCCAGCTTCAGCTATGTATTGAGCTTGAAGCCAGCCTGGGCAATAGGAGACTCTATCTTAAAACAAAATGATGGGCTGGGGAGACTGCTCAGTGGTTAAAGGCACTTGCTTGCAAAGCCAGACAGCCCAGGTTAAAGGGCTCAGTTCCCTAGCAGTCATAGAAAGTCAGCTGCAAATTGGCACATGCGCCTGTGATCTCAGTCCGTCTATGGCAGTGGGAGGTGGAGCCGGGAGAAGCTGAAGCTGGGTATGCAGCTAGTTCATGTTCGTCTGCAGCCTGGCAGCTCTTTGGCAAGAGACCCTGCCTCAGAGAAGGTGAGGCGGACACCTTGAAGATGTCCTGTAACCTCCACACACATGCTCCCTCATACATGCACATGAATAAGTTTTGTTTTTTAAATAATGAAACAAAATATGTGTAGGTGTCAGGTTCTGGCTTCAGGATACAGGAGAACTTGACACAAACTGTTTTCTTTAGGCCCAAGAACTTTACACCAGGAGAAACTGGAAGGATTTAGGACAGGAAAAGAGATGGGTGCTTCAGAATGGAGAGAGAGAGAGAGAGAGAGAGAGAGAGAGAGAGAGAGAGAGAGAATGAGAATGAATAACTAGTTGTATTCCATAATTGTTTTTTTTTTGTAATCCTTTGTATTTTATCTTGTGCATTTTAAGAAAATAGTTTTCTCAGGAGGGATCCCAAGTACATTCGTGTGTATCCATAGCATGCACACACAGTTTTCTTGTTCAAGATAACAAATGTCATTTCTTTTTTTAAATTTTTTGTTTATTTTTACTTGTTTGAGAGCAATAGACAGACAGAGAGAGAGAGAGAGAGAGAGAGAAAATGGGTGCTCCAGGGCCTCCAGCCACTGCAAATGAACTCCAGATACATGTACCACCTTGTGCATCTGGCTTACATGGGTCCTGGAGAATTGAACCTCGAGCTGGGGTCCTTAGGCTTCACAAGCAAGTGCTTAACTGCTAAGCCATCTCTCCAGCCCAAACGTCATTCTTTATCTGAGACTCTAATGCAACTAGTGTTGCTTTTGGAGGGTCCACGAGTCTAGATATCTTTCTTTAAAAAAATATTTTATTCATTTATTTATTCACTTATTTGAGAGAGAAAGAGGCAGATAGAGAGAAAGAATGGGTGCAGTAAGGCCTCTGGCCACTGCAAATGAACTCCAGATACATGTGCCACCTTGTCCATCTGGCTTACTTCGGTCCTGAGGAATCAAACCTGGAACCTTAGGCTTCTCAAGCAAGTGCCTTAACTGCTAAGCCAACTCTCCAGCCCTTTCTTTTTTTAACCAGTTTTTTTATTTATTAGAGAGAGAGAGAATGGGTGAATCAATGCCTCCAAATGCTGCAAATAAGGTCCAGACACATTCCCCACATTGTACATCTGGCTTACATGGGTCCTGGGGAATCAAACCTGGGTCTTTTGGCTTTGCAGGCAAACATCTTAACCACTAAGCCATCTCTCCAGCCCTAGCTATCTTTCAAAATATCTTTGAAGTGGTAATTTTGTGATGAGGATCTTTTATGCTACTTAACTTTAATCTTTACATGGGAAAGTAAGTAAAGCCTTGAAATCAAGGACTAAATCAGTTTACTGTCCAGTGGTCATTGCCATGTACTTAATGCTGGATGTCTGGAACATGTCATAATCTACTGATCACATTATTCTCACACAATTTAGAGAAGCCTTATCTCTATGTGTCCTTTCAAAGCAAGCATTCTATAGAGTGAAAACATCACTAAGGAGACAGATGCAGAATGGACAGGTTTACAAGCCTGTCTGGGGAACAGGATGTGTGGTTATTCCCTTGTCTGTGTATTTAGCACTTTTAAAAGCCTTGGTGCCTACCTGTGAAAGTCAACCCTGTGTGTAGAAGGAACTAGTTCTTTTAACTAAGGTCGCATTTTACTCTGCATGTTTCTATTTAGTATGAACATACTTACCATGAAAGGTTGCACATAAATTATGTACAGCTTTTTCTTGGTCTTTCTTCTTTTCATATTAAAAATAAACAACGGATGGGAAGGAAAGTTAAATACTTCACTAGCCCCAAGGCCCCAAACTTTATTCCTGGACTATACTCATTCTTTAGAGTTCATGAGGGAAGGTAAAAGATACCCTAGGAGACAGATAATTTATCCATCTGATTATAGACTTCCAGTTTTTTAAAGATAGCATCTGGTGTTCATAATAAAAGACTGAAGATCTTTTTTTCTAATTCACAAAAGACACTTTAATATTATGTCATTAACTTGTTGAGCCTATAATCGTGGTAAATGCTGGTGATGGGGCACTAACAGTAAAATATCACAGGGCATTATAAGCAGATGCTGTGGAGCTGACATAGTTGGTTTCCTGCTTTTATTGAACAAACAGTGGTAAAGTTTCTTGGAAAGTTATATGTACAATCATGGTTTTAGATTCTGAAAAAAAAGGAAGAGAATGAGAGAAAATTTGAATGTCATATTGTGTCTCAGTTAATAAGCGTTTATTGAGCATTGGTTTGGTGCCAATAAAGTTTAGTCTCAGCTTACTTTGTTGTCTGGTTGAGGACATCAAAATCAGATGGTTAAAGACACAAACATTAGAAAACAGAGAGTGGGAACAGATAGTGAGGTCCTCATGAGCCACAGAGCACGGATGTGTGGTTGGTTGCTGGACGTCTTCGGTATTGGATATCTTCTCATTGCTGGGACCAAACGCCTGACCTGAGGCAGCTTAGAGAAGGGAAGGGTTTATTTCAGGCTTATCGTTTTGAGGGAAGTTTCATCATGATGGAGAAAGCATGGCAGACCAGGCAGCCGGGCATCACATCTTCTCATATATCATTTGGGAGGAAGTAGCAGGAGTGAGCTAAGGATTGGCAAGGGGAAACTGGATTATAAAATCCTGAGGTCCACCCCCAGTGACACACCTCCTCCAGCAAGGCCCCACCTCACCAACGCTCTCCCAGGTGGGGATCTAAGTAGGAGGCTTAATCCCAAACACGTGAGGCCGCGGGGGACATTTTACATTCAGACCACCACACACACCCTCCCATGACAAAATTCATATCTTAGGCTCCTTCTGGAGCATCTCCACATATAGGAATTGAGGTGCTGCTTTGTTTCTATCAGCCAGTCTTCAGGGCAAGTTGGTTGGCTATTTACAGTACCCAACTCTAAGCATCTGGTAAGAAAAAACTGGAGTTGAATTGTTCAGATAGTTCTTAAATCATTCTTAAAAGTGTTTTTTTTTTTTTTAAGAAAAACCCACCCCCCCAAAACCAAATTATTTCTCTTTAGACAAAGAGCAAAATTTTATCCATATTTTCACAAAAAGCTTGCCAAATAAAATTTACATCATATCCATGTTACTCCAAGGTCTTTGAGGGCAGACACACTGTCTATATTTTTTATGGCCCTTACAGTTATGATTGACTACTTGTTAGTGTTTGGATAATTAAGCTGGGCATGGCATGCATGCTTATAACCCCAGTCCTATGGGGAGCTGAGACCAGATAATCGCTGGGGCTTGCTGGTCGACCAGTCTATTGGAAAATGGCAGCTGCTATTCGAGGAAACAGGTGGATGTGTAGAGGACCAGCTCTGACATTCCCTCTGTCCTTCACACCTGAGAGCATGGGGCATGTATCTGCACACGCAGGCATATTCCAGACACACGGCACACCATGCACATAGACTACACACACGTGCAAAAAAATTGAGTAATCAGTTCCAATGAATGAAATGCATGCCAGAAACAGTTTTTCTGTTTTCCTTTAAATGTTCCCCTGTGTTTTGGTGCAGGCACAGATGTGAGCAAAGCCATAGCATCGGCGCAGTAAGTTTTAAGACCAATTCCATGTATAGAATAGCAGCTCATATTTAAATAGCAATTTATATATTCTGTTGGATTCTTTTGTTTAGAAATACATTCCCACATTTTAAGCAGATGTATATATACTCTAAGTTAAAATCCCCAGGCACTGAGAAAGCATGAAGCTCATGTCTACAGCTTTATTTATTATATATATATTACACATATAGTATATGTTATTCATTCCATTGATAAAAATGTACATTCCAAGAAGTTTGCCTGGATTCTCTCATCTACGGAAACTTCCTTCCCAGGTCAGGTCACCACCCTTTATACTGTCCAACTGCCACAAAAGTCTGATCCAGCTCTCACTGGCAAGCACTGCCGTCCACTGGCCTTGGCCACTAGGATTGGCTGTTGCCGCCTCAGCCCCAGTTCCCCTCATTCCGGAACTGTTATGGCCTCCACGGCTCAGTACTCTGCGATAAGTTCAACTGTTTCCTAGACTCCATGGATCTGAAAACTGGGGAACTTTATTTTTAAAATATTTTATTGTTATTTACATAGAGGGAGAGAATGGGCATGCCAAGGCTACTGCAAATGAACTCCAGACAGGCAGATCCTGGGGTCCAGCCCTAAGGTGTTACTGGGGGTGGATTGTTTTCCAATCTAGATATGCAGAATGCTTGAACTCTGACTGGGGTTCCTGAAGTGGGCTGGCTTGTGGTGCTGGTGGTATTTTTTCTCTTGTGTGTGGATTGGGCGAAGGGGCCTGCTGCTTCCACCGTTATGGGATCTCCCCCGGATCCCAAAGCCTGAAATAAATGCCATTCCTTCCATAAACTGTGTCTCACTTGGAGGTGCATCCTAGGAGTGTGGAGCTGACTATGGTATTAGTCCATTATTTTTTTTTTCAGTGCTATGAATTGAAACTAGGGCCTCAAGCATGCTAGGAAAGCACCCTTTCACTGAGATATGTCCCGTGCCTCTTTTCAGTTTTCATTTTGAGACAGGAGTTGCCTAGATTGGCCTTAAACTCATTCTGTAGCTCAGAGAGGTCCTAAACTTGTGATATCCTCCTGCCTCAGTCTCCCAAATAGCTGGGATCACAGGCCTGTGCCACCAGGCTTGGCTCATTCATTTAATTGAATGAATATATTATTTGGGTTTCTATTACTTAATTCAAATACCATTTCATCCCTCATCTACTCTTACTAAGGGGGAAATCAAAATATTCTGAACCAAGATAAGAAATGCATATTGTAATAACATCGGTAACCATATGTTACAAAGTAGCCGGGTGTGGTGGTGCACGCCTTTAATCCCAGCACTCGGGAGGCAGAAGTAGGAGCATTGCTGTGAGTTTGAGGCCACCCTGAGACTACCTAGTTAATTCCAGGTCAGTTTGGACCAGAGTGAGACCCTACCTTGATAAACAAACAAAAAAAAGGTGTACCCATATGTTACAAAGTAACAATATTTGAAGTGATCTTTGTCTCACCAAAGTTTAGCATGAAGACTTATGATCTCACTGATAAGATACCACTTTCATATAATCTATTCAACTTGATAACATGGCAATCATTTACTAATGAGTAATTTTTCTCTCTAGTTTGCAAAGGAAGTGTGAAAAAAAACATCAGTCGAACCTATGAATGGGATGATGCAACTCCAAGACAGGTGAATTTAGTGAGTAGCTCAGGGGGAGCAATGGAACTTAGCCCACAAAGTATACATTCTAATTGATAATTTAATATAAATATTAAACTAGCTGGGCGTGGTGGAGCACACCTTTAATCCCAGCACTCAGGAGGAAGAGATAGGAGAATCACTGTGAGTTCAAGGCCACCCTGAGACTACAACGTGAATTCCAGGTCAGCCTGGGCTAGAGGGAGACCCTACCTAGAAAAACCAAAAAAAAAAAAAAAAAAAAAAAAAATCTATTTTATGATTAGTACGTTTTTAATGTCATGAAGAAATATACTTGTTTAGTACAAAGAACTCCCTGAGGTGGAGGACATCATCAATTCCCTTGCTGACTGCACGCAGAAGGCTGCTGTCAAGGTTTTGTCTGGAGAAGGATATACACAATCTGCCTTCACTTTGTAGTTTTAAATCTAAGACTTGACAAGGTTCACTATCATTACGTACAGACGGTTCAGTGAAATCATTTGATCAAGTCATGGAGGTGGGGGACGGCTCTGTGGATAAAGTGCTTGTGTGTAAGTGTGAAGGCTGCCGTTCAGACCCCTGGCACCCCTGTGAATGCTGGAGGCTTGCTGAGGTCGCAGGGCTTGGGAGGTAAAGATAGGAGATCGCAAGGACAAACTGGTGGCTAGCTACACTAGCCCACTTGGTGAGCACTAGTTTCGAGTGAGAAATCCTGCCTTAGCAAATAAAATGGAGAGTGGTCAAGGAAGATAACCAGTGTCAACCTCTGACCTCCATAGGCATGTGCATGTATGTGCACACACGTGTCCCCATGTATTCTTTTTTATTTTTTGTAATATTTATTTATTTATTTGAGAGAGAAGAGAGAGAGAGAGAATGGGCACGCCAGAGCCTCCAGCCATTGCAGATGAACTCCACACATGTGCCCCCTTGTACGTTTGTGTTACGTGGGTCCCGGGAAATTGAACCAGGGTCCTTAGGCTTCATAGGCAAATGCCTTAACCACGAAGCTATTTCCCCAGCCCTTTTTTTATATTTATATTTATATTTATTTTATTTTAGAGAAAGAGAGATAATTGGCAAGCCAGGGCCTTAGCCACTGCAATCGAACTCCAGACGCTTGCGCCACCTAGTGGGCAGGTGCCACCTTGTGCTTGCCTCATCTTTGTGTGTCTGGCTTATGTGGGATCTGGAGAATTGAACATAGGTCCTTAGGCTTTGCAGGCAAGCACTTTAACTGCTAAGCAATCTCTCCAGCCCTGTGTCCCCATGTATATATATATAGATATATACACACACACATGCATACCTCATACAAATATATGAATAATTAGTAAGAAACTATATATCCATGATGTGGTAAGGGGTTCATGGTAAAATCATTATGGAAAGACTTTGAACTGAGTGTGGTTATCCCAGCAATTAGGAAGCTGAGGCTTTAGGTTCACAGTGATGTCAAGGCCAGCCTGGGCTACATGGCAAGACACTGTCTGAAAGCAAAACGAAAGGACTGGAGCAAGGATATGCAGGGCCATACAAAAGAGGGATCATAATGCTTTGACCAGGGTAAGATGTGACTCTTATGAATATAAGGGTGAAGAAGGAGGACCTAGCTTTTGTTGAGTTCTCATGATGTGCTGGTAACAAAAGCTTATCACTTCAGCTGGGCGTACTGGCGCACGCCTTTAATGCCAGCACTCAGGAGGCAGAGGTAGGAGGATTTCTGTGAGTTTGAGGCTGCCCTGAGAATGCATAGTGAGTCCCAGGTCAGCCTGGGCTAGAGCGAGGGCCTACCTCGAAAAAAAAAATTACTTTACATACACTGTTCTGCTTTAAAATATCAATAATTGAGTGGCATTATTCACAGTGTCACTTTCAATGTGGAGACGAGGCCCCAGGGCCTCGTACTGCCTGAGCCTGCTCGATGAAGGCCTGTGTCAAGAAGACAAGGGGGCAGCACATAGAAACTAGGGAATCTGGAGGCAAGTGTTGGAAGTGTCCATTCAAGCACTTGTCAGACAGTAACGTCCAAAGTGGGTCTGAGGTCTTACAGAAGACTGTTTATTGACCTCAGAAAGGCAGATGGCCTAAAAGCTTTTACCGGAGATTTGCCCTGGGGCTGTCTTTAGACCACTAGACCCTCAGAATTCATATCCAGGGGAGGCGGGAGTGTCCCTGAAGCCAAAGTGACCATCAGGAATGCTCTGCCCTGATGGTTGAGGTGGATAAGGTATGTTGGTGAAACCGATGCCACCACATGTTGAAATCACGCCACCAAGTCATGTCAAGAGGGTGCTTTAAATACCCTATGGCAAGTCTTCAACAGCAAAAAGCATCAGAGTGTAGAGATGGCACTCAGACATTGGCATTCTCTTTGCTAGCTGCCCAGATGTCTCAGTATGCAGCCAGTGAAAATAGCTGTTTGCATTCAGTAAGTTGGCATTCTGTTCCCTGGCACCACAAATGGAGGAGAAAGATTGGTCTTCTGGCTTATGTATTTCAATAGCTCCTGGGTTCACTTGCCATGTTATGATAGCTTGTGTATTAATTTTCATACAGGAATTTGGGAGCCTTATTTATTTATTCTTTTTTTAGAGAGAGAAAATTGACACGCCAGGGCCTCAGCCACTATGATCGCACTCCAGATGCTTGCTTTACCTAGTGGGCATGCATGACTTTGCACTTGCCTCACCTTTGTGCGACTGGCTTATGTGGGATCTGGAGAGTTGAACATGAGTCCTTAAGCTTTGGCATGCAAGTGCCTTAACCGCTAAGCTGTCTCTCCAGCCTAGGAATCATATTTTTCAATTGAGTCTGGCCCTTTAAGCTAAACATCTCATATATTAATGTCATAGCAATACTGAAGGTTAGACCAGCATCCCAAGTCTCCCAAGGTCCAACATTCCCTGAACCTCTCAAACTTCACTGGCTGCATAGCATCCTCAATATGTATATGGACATCTGAGTTTACACTTAATTAAAATTAACTAGACATTTAAATTTAGTTAGTCATACTAGCCATGCTTCATGTGATCAGTCATGATAAACAGCTAGTAACAATTGTGTTGAATCGCATGCACAGTTGTAGGGTATTTTATCATTGTAGAAACTTCTGGACAGCACTTTGCTGGATAAGTAACTAAACTTCTGGGATTCACTTTGTCCTGTTAGCCATATATGTGTCACGTGCTTTCCTTCCTCTAAAACACTTTCACCCACCAATTACTACAGTAAATTCTCCTGTATTTGGTGTGTCAGTAAAGAGATAAGAGCATTTAAGAGTTAGGTCAGCACATAGTTGTTCAGATGGGCGGGGCTGCTAAGTGAGGCCCAGCCCTTCCTCAGAAGACTTCTGTTTATTTCTCTGTGAATCTTCCCTCTTATCAAATATTTACCTTAGCTCAGGCACAAAATGCCTTGCAGCAAGTAAATACACCATAACAACAAAGACCTGATTCACTTTTAGGATTGATTTCTCTCTTCCCTATGCTTACAATCAACTGATCATTTTTCAGCTACGGGAAGGAACAGAGCATGACACAAAAATTATCCAGTAATTAATGTTCACTCTTGGGACCTAAGAGCTTACTCTCCTTATTGTAAAATAAATTAATTAAAATAGAAAAAAAAAGCCATCTGTATTAGAATGATTAAGAATGGGATGCCTCATTCTATACAGGGAGCCCTAGTGGGAAATGAGCTAGCTTGAGGCTTACACTACGAGCCATGTATGGAAGGCAAAGCTCCTAACCTTTCTCTCTGTCTCTCTCTCTCTCTCTGTGGTCAAACCATTTTATTAGGCAAGAAGGTGGGAGGGGACGAAGACTTCCACGGAGTCCCACTTCCTTTGCAGTGTGGATCTCCATCTTCCCCTTGTCACTGAAAACCCCCCTAGCCTTTCTCAGCTTTATTTATTTATTTATTTATTTATTTATTTATTTATTTGAGAGTGAGAGAGAGAGAGGCAGATAGAGAGAGAGAATGGGCTCACCAGGGCCCTCAGTCACTGCAAGTGAACTCCAGACACGTGTGCTCCCTTGTGCATCTGGCTTATGTGGGTCCTGGGGAATCAAACCTAGGTCTTTTGGCTTTGCAGGTAAGTGCCTTAACCACTAAGCCATCTCTCCAGCCCACAGCTTTATTTTTTTCAGCCGACTCTGGATGCTCACCTCCTCAGAATATTCTGATTTCTGGTACCATCCCTCCAGGTCACAAATCAACCCCCTTTAAAAAAATTATTTATTTACAAGAAGAGAGTGAGAGAGTGAATGAATGAATGAATGGATAGGGGTATGCCAGACCTCTTGCCATTGCAAACAAACCCCAGATTCATGTCCTACTTTGTGCATCTGGCTTTCTGTGGGCACTGGGGAATCGAACCAGGGACAGCAGGCTTTACTAGCAAGTACCTTTAACCACTGAGCTATCTCCCCAGCCCCAACCGCCTCCCTTTTTCTTATTATGTATTTCACTGTAAACTGGGCAAACATGTAGAATCATTTGTATAAAGTTAAGTTAGGGAAAATGTATCTGGAGAGTGAACAAAAGTGGAAAAGTGGTAAAATTTCAGATCATAATAGGTCTGGAAAAAAGGCTAAAAATAAATAAACCAATAAAAAGAAAGCAAGGGCCGGGTGTGGTGGTGCACGCCTTTAATCCCAGCACTTGGGAGGCAGAGGTAGGAGGATCACCATAAATTCAAGGCCCCCTAAGACTACATAGTGAATTCCAGGTCAACCTGGAATTCTGTGAAATACAAATAACAGAGAAAAAAATTCACTCTAAGTCCCACCTTTGAGGAAGAAAAAAGTAAATCCTTTCTATGCTTTAGCATTTTCACATATATATTGCTGTGTTTTTATGAGTTCATATAGCAGATAATGCTTTACACCCTTAATTTTTACTTGAAATATCGGACATTTTCCTTATCATAAACTACTTTTATGAAATTTTAGCATCTGTACAGCTTTCTATTACATGAACATAGCGTACTTGATTTGGTCAGTCCTTGCATGTTAGGCATTAGATGGTTTGCACTTTTTAATATTATAAAAAGTTGTTGTGGGCTGGAGAAATGGCTTAGCAGTTAAGGCACTTGCCTATGAAGCCAAAGGACCCAGGTTCGATTCTCCAGGACTCACGTAAGCCAGATGCACAAAGTGTCACATGTATTTGGAGTTTGTTTGCAGCAGCTGAAGGCCCTGGTATGCCCATTCTCTGTCTGTCTCTAACAGATAAAATAAAATAAATTACAAAAAATAGTCATCGTGAAAATTCTCCCACTTATCTCAATGTATTTTTTAATTGCTTCTTTAGGAAAACTACATTGCTAGAATTATTGGCTTAAGTCACTGGCATGCTCTAAGGTTTCTGCTAGCTTGTGTTAGATCACTTTCTAATATTTTTCTGCTTACCAGACAGTGACGTGGTAGAATGCTAAATCTTTGCTAGTGCTGGTTGCGGTCGGTTTCCCTCTGCATGGTTGACAGTATGAGTGTCTTAGTTTGCATTGTTTGATAGCTAGTTCACGTTTCTTGACCCTTGCTGTTTCTTCTTTGAAGGGCTCTTTGCCCGTGTAATACTCTGGTACGATGAAGACTTTCTCTGTCTCAGTCTTTAATGGCCACAGCATAGGCAGACCCAAGCAGAAAGGGAAGAAGAAAGAGTTGGGAATTGTAGGTGGAAACAAAGCTATTGTGGGGTGGGCAGAAGAACATCAGGATCCCTGTGAATAGAGTGTAT
Source organism: Dipus sagitta (assembly GCA_036346955.1). Taxonomy (NCBI): domain Eukaryota; kingdom Metazoa; phylum Chordata; class Mammalia; order Rodentia; family Dipodidae; genus Dipus; species Dipus sagitta. The sequence goes on along the minus strand of CM070784.1, from coordinate 23,804,827 downwards.
ACAGCGTGGTGCTGATGCTAGCACTGGTCTAATGGGAGAGCTAAAATTGGTCCCTGTGCAATGTGTTGAGACAAGTCTAAATGACTTAGGGGAAGACCTTTTGGTGTACCCACATACTAGCTCAGAACATGCAATAGAGCCAGAGTTCAAACCTTGACTTTGCCACTTACTAACAGTGTGACCTTAGGCAAAATTTTTAGTTTTTCTTTCTTATATTATAGTTACTTGTCAAAAGGGGCATAGGCTCGTATGACCATGAAATGAATTAATAAATGTAGAATGCTCAGAATGATATCTGGTACATCATGATAGGTAAGCACCTGTTAAATCAAACTTCAAGAGCATTGTATATATGGCACCTGAAAGTATTAGCTGAATACATAGAATACTCAGGTATTAAGATATAATGTTAACTAAAGGTTGATTAAAGGTAATACATAAACATATTCCAGTATATGTGGTTTAGACAAGAGGGATAAGGATTTTTTTTTTGCATGTGTAAGTGTGTGATATGCATGTGGGTACATGTATATATGGGTGCACAATCACACAGGTACTCAGGTATATGGAGGCCAGAGACTGAGGTCAGGTGTCTTTCTTTTTCGCTTGTCTTGTACTTTATTTACTTGCATTTATTTACCGAGGCAGGGTCTGTCACTTGAACCCAGAGCTTGCCAATTCAGCTAATACAGCCAGCCAGCTTACCCCAGGGATTCCGTGCCTTGGCCTCCCAAGGACTGGGATCACAGGTGGCTTACCAAGTTCACCCAGCATTGGTGTGAGTCCTGGGATGTGAACTCTGGTCCTTATGCTTGTGTGACAAGTGCTTTATCCACTGAGCCACCTCCCCCAGAGCCCCTGCAAGATGTCTAAAGGTAATTTTCAATGAAGTCAAATCTCATGCAAACATAAAATGATTGATGTCAAAGCTTGTAATGAACACATTTCTTAATAAGGGAACCAATTAAGATGTTGCAGCTAGCTCAAAGGAGAATTCCCAAGGTATGCACGTGTGTGGTCGCTAGTGTCTAAATGTGTTGGCTAATATAGATGGAAAGCTGGGTTCTGTCCAAAGCACCTGTTGTTGTTATTGTCACCAGACAAAAATACCATGCTGGCTCCTTCCTGCCCGAGGGCCCCAGGCCAACCCCACCACGCCTGAGACGGGGCTGGGACTAGCACCTCACCATCCTCCTACGACTGTCAGTCAGTTTTAGGACGCCTACCCTGTGTCACTCTTGTGTTAGGGAAAGCAAGACCAAGGAGCGGCGGGAGGACAGACTGCAGCCTCCCCTAACAGACCCCTGTCACTTATTTGTCCAGCTTATTCACCCAGGTCAGCCTGGACTAGAGCGAGACCCTACCTTGAAAAGCAAAACAAAATCCCATGTTTGTGTGTGGACACAAATCATGTGATGGTATCCCTCTTATACAGAACCAGACCACTGTGCTAAGGGGAAGTGCAGAGCCCTGTGACATCAGATCACTGGAGGGATTCCCTAGTCACTGTCTGTGCAATGAATCTGACCATTTCAAAAACGTGCCCAGTTTTCCTTGATGCATGGAAGCGCCTAGCCAATTATTCCGTCACCAAAATGGCATTAAAGAAACTAAGATGAAAATCTCAGCTTCAGTAGCACTATGACGTCATTGCACTTGAGTTATCAGTACCCTTTCTTTTCCATAGGATTGGGACAGCTGTCTCTAGTTCATGGAGCTCTCTCTAATAAGAATGAAATCATGTGTCTAAAGTTCCTGACAGGGTGTGACTCACAGCCACTCAACAGGCCGGTCCCGATTATGGCTTTCATCATGATTAGCTTCTGCCACACCCACTCACCGCTGGTAGAAATTACACCCAGCCTGAGGAGAAGCTCAGGGAGAAAAAAGGCATGGCTCTCCCACAGGGGACACTAAGGATCTCATTCGGGTAGGAGAAGGAAGGCTGCTGGGAGAGAATGCTAAGGAGTTGTAGCACAGAGTGACTAACTCCCAGCCTCGGAAGAAAGAGCCTTTCGTATTGTATAGAGCCTCACAGGAGGTTTGGCTCCATACGACAAGCACCCAACCCTGAACCATATGGAATGCAGATTCCTGGGTCTTGACCTAACCCTATTGACTCAGTAACTGCCAGTTGGCAGTCTGTATTTTATTAAGTCACTCAGCTATTGCTTGAGAAAATTGACATTCAGGAATCAGGGCTGCGGGTAGAATTTTGCAATATGATTGACGAATAAAAATTATATATATTGGAGGTGTACAAAGTGGTGTTTTAAAATTTTTTATATTTTATTTATTTATTTATGTGTGAGAGAGAGAAAGAGGCAGAGAGAAAGAGAGAGGGAGAGAGAATAGGCATGCCAGGGTCTTTGGCCACTGCAAATGAACTCCAGGTGCATGTGCAACTTTGTGTATCTGGCTCTATGTGGATACTAGGGAATCAAACCCAGGCTGGCAGGCCCCAGCCCCAAGGGTGATATTATCCGTATACATTGTGCAATTATCACAATCTTGCTAATTGTTTGTGAGTGTGTGTGTATGTGTGTGTGTGTGTCTGTGTGTCTGTGTTGAAAATTAAGATCACTTTTAGCAAACTTCAAGTACACAGTGCAGGATTATTGGCTAGACACTTTCGTGGGCCACCATCTCTACCCTGGAAGCCACCATCCCACTCCTTATTTCTTCCCATGAGCCCAAACACCCAAGATTCTTTATATGCGTGACCGTGCAGTATGTTTCTGCCTCTGGCTTCTCTCACCTGACACAGTGTCCTGTAGGTTCATACATGTTTGTGCAGATGACAGGATGTCCTTGGTCAAGTCATATTCTTAAACCATAGGAGTCCTGTGAAGTAAGGGTCTTCTAGCTCGTGTGCCAGGCAACTTTTAGGGTGGAAAGATGTGGTGAGACTGAAGGCAGCAGCAGTTGACGGAATAACTGTAGCCAATGACCGGACAGATTGAGGGCCTTCACTAGGGTCTGCGTGAATAACGACAAAGGAATTTGTGACTCAAAATCATGAAGGTGAAGGTAGCATTAGGGCTGGAGAGATTGCTTAGTGGTTAATGCGCTTGCCCACAAAGCCAAAGGAGCCAGGTTTGATTCCCCAGGACCCACATAAGCCAGATGCACAAGGTGGCACATGTGTTTGGAGTTATTTTGCAGTGGCTACAAGCCCTGGCAGGCTCATTCTCTCTCAAATAAATTAATAAATAAAATTTAAATGTTACATAAAAAAGGTAGCATTAGTGACTAAGTGGTGGGGAGGATTTAAAGTCTAGAAAGAGGAGACTGGAGATACTCAGAGACAAATGGCCAGTTCAGTTTGCAATGTTAGATGAGGGTAATATGCTAAATAGACACAGAAAAGGACTGAAAGAAAGGTGAGCTCTGAGCTTGACTGACAGGTCTGGGCCTGAACAATAGGAATAGACTCCTTTGTTTTCTTACCCCTTTACACTATCAAACCATACGCCATTTCAAACACGGGGACTACAAGGGCCAAATACCATTACCAGGCAACCTAACATGAGAATTTTTTTTCTTTATGCATGATCCTGCCAGTAAGGAAAGAGGAAAGTTGTGTCAACAAAGGTCAAAATGTACAGCATAGTTGATAAAATGAACATAATTTGATGATTTTTTTTCTTTCTAGGCAAGGTGTAAAATCTTTAAGGGTTGAGCAAGGGGGCTTGGAAACTGATTTATAGTCCCCAGTGAAGTATTTGGCAAATGCTTATTTTAACTGAATTTTTAAACAATCCTGAGAGATATGTGGCCTGGAGTTCAGCCTGTTTTCATTATCCCCTGGGTTCAATTCCCAATTGCGCTATCGTCCTTTGAGAGGCTAATTAAGATACCTGGCTGATCTGGGAATTGTTCTCTGAAAATTAAAAGTTAGCATGTGCCCTAGACTTGGCTGGCCCTATGGGAGACTTCCCAGTATTACCCTGTGCCTTTAGCCTGAACTGTTTATTGCAACCACTGTCTTGGCTGGAGAAGAAATACAAGAGTGTGCATGAAGAGATGTTGGATGGCTTTGATGACCTATACATGCCTCTACCAAACTACAGATATTTTTTTAAAGCTTTTATGTGCAAGGGTTTAAATTTTGTATATGATCCTACTTATATAAACAAGAAGATGCCATGTTCCCAGAAGGCAAGTTCTCTGGTGTGTTTCCAACCTTGAGACTGTACACAGTTCATAAAAGTGTTGGAGTTGAGCACATTTTTCTTGTCTGATTTTCACCAGTGGATATCATCATTGGGTATAGTATGAGGGACTTTGAATATAAGACACAATATAGGGCTGGAGAAATGGCTTAGCAGTTAAGGACGCTTGTCTGCAAAGCCAAAGGACCTCGGTTTGATTCCCCAGGACCCATGTAAACCAGATGTACAAGGTGACACATTCGTCTGGAGTTTGCAGTGGCTGGAGGCCCTGGTACATCCATTCTCTCTCTCTCTCTCTCTGCCTCTTTCTCTCTCTCAAATAAATAAATAAAAGTAAAATATTTTTAAAAACACAGTATACAAAGAAATTGATTATTAAATATTTGTTAAGTCTAAATGAATACCTTTTGTCCCCTTTCTGTATTTAAATTTATACTTATTATGAAAGTCACATTAATTTAGAATAGGCTTACATTTCATTTCTTTTCTTAATATATTGTCCATGGTATTTGTGTCAATTTAATGAATTAATTAAATTTCTCATAAATATTTTATGCTTTATTTAAAATTATTAAATTATTATATTTATTGAGGGAAGTACAGAGCCAAGGAAAGGCACCCATGTGGCTAGAGATCCCACGTGGAGGACCTGGGAAAACAAAGAAAAAAAAAAAGAGAGAAGAGGAAAGTTCAAAGAGCCCCTGCAATGGAGGGAGCCCTATATAGCAAGTAAGGGTTAGAGGTCTTTCCCCTCAGCTGGCCGCACTGGCTCAGCCCAGGCCCAGCCGAGGGAAAACTCACCAGCAGCTGAAGTTCCCAAGTGCTCAGGCAGCGCCAAGAGCACACCCTCCCCTTGCAAAGGTATTTATAACCTTATGGTGGTGGGCCTTGCCTTCCAGCTCAGGTGAATGAGAGGGGTAGCTGATTGGTTAGGACGAGGGGCTGTCTCAGGAAGAGGCTAGCCAAATTCTGGGGTCTAAGCTTGACCAACCAGAGTGTAAAGACCTCCCCCCCAAGAGGGGCCCAGGTTGCTTGTGGAAAAAGAGGTCTAGGGAACTAGGCAAGGGAGAAGAATCCAGATCATCCTTTGATCTGTAGCAAGTACAGATTTTCCTGCCTTTTTTTTTTTTTTTTTACTTTCAGGGGCCCAGTCTCCCTAACTGTCTATTCCCTCTCATTCCCCACTCTCTTGAGAAGATGTTGTAAATGCTGTTAGAGGAAAGAGGACAATGACTGGTCAGTCTTTAACTGCTTCTGGCTCAACAGGGGTGAAAAAAAATACACACACACACACACACACACACATATATACACACACACACACACATATATATACACACACACACACACATATATCTCCCAGAGAGAGAAGCTATTCTAAAAGGACCCTGAAAGTGTATTGATGCAGTAGTGCAGGAAGATAGTCCTGGAAGAATATGTTGGGAAGAAAGAATAAAAGCAAGGAGTTAATGAGCAGTGGGCACACAGCAAACTGGTCACCTTCAGGGTTGTCCTTGTGGACTTGTAGGCCTTGGGGAACATTTGAGGGGAACCAGGTAGATGGACTTGGATTGTCTCAGGGCCATCTGTGCATGAGCTGACTGATTTCTTTAAATATTAGTAATTCAGGGCTGGAGGGATGGCTTAGTGGTAGGCGTTAAGGCGTTTGCCTGCAAAGCCAAAGACCTAGGTTCGATTCCCCAGGACCCACCTTAGCCAGATGCGCAAGGGGTTGCACGCGTCTGGAATTCATTTGCAGTGGCTGGAGGTCCTGGTGCGCCCATTCTCTCTCTCTCTCTCCTTCCCTCCTTCTTTCTCTGTCAAATAAATAAATAAATAAAAATATTTAAAAATATATTTAAAGAAATAATTCATAGCAGATTCAAATGAATTTCCTCCCAAACACTGTACTTGAACTTTTGGATAGTAGCACGCATGCAAAGAACAGATACATTTATTCATCCAGTTGACAAATATTCGTGGAGCATTGACTGTGTCCCTGGTCCTGTTCCAAGTGCCAGAGTATAGCAGGAAGCAATGCATGGGTATATCCCTCAAGAACTTGTATTGTACTTCTGCTGTGGGTGTGGTGGCCCACGCCTGGAGTCCCAGCACTCGGGGAAGCAGAGCCTGGGCTGGGTAGTGAGAACCAAAAAGATCGGTATTTCACCTATCCTATTATGTGTCAATAGCAACAATATTTTATCCTCAAAATAATAATTTTGATGTATTAATAAAAATAGAGGAAGCTGAGGCCACAGAAGCAATTCTGTGGTAGAGCTGAGTTTAGGAACTCATTTAACTCCTGTTAGTTTTCAAGAAAATGGGCACCTAAAATCTCGCATGTGGGATTTGGCCTTCTTGGAAATCAGTAGCAGGTGTGTTTGTTTACTTAATGCCTTGGTGGTATGGAACATGAAAAAGTCCTATGCTGGATGAATGATGAGATGTTTGAACTTGGTGATTTTAATCACAGTGGTTTTGTAACGGATGTCTTCATAGATGTAAACTGGCCGCTGTTTTGTTTTAAAGTTTGTGTCCTTTAGTGATACTTTTTCTTCTCTTCACATTTTCCAGGTTTTAGGGGAAAAGCCGGAACTTCCGGATGGCGACAACGATGAGGATGTCATCGCAGACATCAGTAACAGGAAGATGGCAAAGCTCTACATGGTGAGTCTGCCGGGGAGCCGTTCTGGGGTGTCCACAGCATGGGATGGGGTGGGGGAGACCTGTACTGGAGGGTCTGTCTTTGCTATGGTGGACAGTTCTCCCTTTGCTCTTACAGAGAAAAAAACTATTGCAGACAGTTTTTTTTTTTGATCTTATTAAAAGTATTATTTCTATTATGGTTTGTTATATTTACTAAAAATAACAAATGAAAGTATTGCTGTGACTTCCATAAAATTACGTGTTACTACCATATTAGTTTGCAACAATATTTTGATATATTGTAGTCAGTACACAATAGAGTAAAATTTTTGTAAGGTGATTCTTATGAATTCATAGTAAGATTATAAAATCTTCACCTTATTTAGAACGTCCTCATTAGTCATGATGAAAGATTTCTTTGTTCTAGGGCACAGCTCTCAAACTAATTGGCTGGAAGGAACCAGGGGAGAACCAGTTCTGTCCTGGGCATTGGCTCACCTCGTGCTATGTTGACTGTGTGACCTTGGGCAGGATCTAACCATCTGAGTGTGCATTTCCTAATCTGAATGGAAGAAGAGTGGAAAACGGAGGGAGGGAGGGAGGGGGAGAGAGAGAGATTTCTTTCATTATAAATGAGAGTGGTTAAATCCCCGACTCATCAGTGTCAGAGACTAACAAGCATTCTTTCCCCATACAACTTCTAAGCAAGTAATTTGGAGCAGGGGATAATCTTGCAGAATACAGTCGTTTCCTCATTTGCAGCAGGAGGAAGTTGCCTTTGGTGCTCCTTAAAGGACTTTTTTGTTTTTAACTCTAATTTTTTGTTTTATTTATTTATTTATTTGACAGCAATAGACAGAGAGACAAAGAGGCAGATAGAGAGAGAAGGAGCACTCCAGGGCCTCCAGCCGCTGCAAACGAACTCCAGATGCATGTGCCACCTTATGCATCTGGCTTACGTGGGTCCTGGGGAATCGAGCTTCGAACCAGGGTCCTTAGGCTTCACAGGCAAGTGCTTAACTGCTAAGCCATCTCTCCAGCCCCTTAAAGGACTTTTTAGCTGATAATCTTCATAATTCTAAACAAAGGTCAAGCAGCCAGCTTGTGTAACATGACCTCCCTTTTGCAGTGAGAAAGTGGCCTATTTTTAGAGGAAGACAAAGGAAAATATGGTTACCGTTTCTGCTAAACATTGACAATTTTAACGTGAGCTATACAGAAATTGTTATCTAAATACTCTGTGGTTTTGCTACTCTCTTGAAAACTTTTTCTTTCTACAGCCTAATAAATACCATTTATTTCACATCACCAACCAAACTTCTTTTTCCTCTTGGACAGCATTATGTATTAAAGAAATATTTTGAAACAGGAAAGTGTTGATCTTGAATCATGGCCCCCTCTAGTGGAATTATAACATATTGCACAATCAAAGTCCTTTTGGAAATAATTTTGGGCCAAATAAGATTGAGATGCCAAATAACCAGGGGCTCTTTCCAGTAATGCAGGACTCAAACTCCCCTCTGGTTCTGTAAATCGTCACCACTATTTTATAAAAGGTATGAGTTCGACATATTTGACAAATAGGTAGCTGACTGCCCTGCAATCCTGCAAGCTGACTTTGAAAACCAATGCATTCTGATCAGTGCCTGAATTTCACTTTCAGTTTATAAAACCACTTGAAAATGTAAAGCAAAAAAAAAAAAAAAGTGTTACTTCCAAAAGTGATATACAAGGATTAGTTTGATAATTTTCACAAATATATTATTCAAGCTGGGTATGGTGGGGCACGCCTTTAATCCCATCAATCGGGAGGCAGAGGTAGGAGGATCATTGTGAGTTCGAGGCCACCCTGAGATTACACAGTGAATTCCAGGTCAGCCTGGACTAGAGTGAAACCCTACCTCAAAAAAAAAAATACATTATTCAGTCATAGGACTTAATAGCTATAAGGCTAACTAGACTCTATCGAGGCACCCTGAGCTCCCCGAGTACATGTGACAGGCCCCCAGAACCGTGGCCTGAGCAAGTATGGATGCTTTGGCTTTTCACGCACATGCACCGGGTGTGGGATCTGTTGTTCTTCAAGTTACAGGCAGTGATCACAGAAAGAAGACTCCCGGTGCTGGGAACACGTGAGCCGTACAGTAAACCCACACATGTTATCGTCACCATGGGTTTCCTCATGTTTTAGAGACCGTGTCAAAGCTCAGTTTTCAGGTTTCTATGACTTGATTTGAGCTTTGCTTATTTCATATCAGCAATGTAGTCATTTTAATTTATCTAAATAAAACATTTCCTTTCTCAAAAAAAAAAAAAAAAAAAAAAGCTCAGTTTTCATCCAGTAGATCTGTTCCCTCCAGTATGTTAAAAAACCCTTCGAGGGAGACTGGTTGGGAAGAGGAAGGGTGATCAGAATGGGGGCAGGAGGACTAGCGAGGGCGTGCAACATGATCGAAGTACATTATAGATCTGTAAGCTGTCATAATGAAACTCATTATGTATAAGTGATATATGCTCATAACACTAAAATAAAACGTCTGGAGGTAAAAATCAGGTTCAGAGGCTCTGTTCTGAGACGGTCTTACTGAAATACAGTGTGGACACCACAGACTCCTGTTCTTAAAGCGTGCAGTCCGATCGCATTGCATTCACGCAGCTCTGTAGCTACAGCCGTGGCACAATTTTAGAACGCTTGTGTTCTCCCCGAACTCCATGGTGCTTTAAACAATTTTTCTTGACAATTTTCATTCATATACGTAGTGTATTTTGATCGTAATTCCTTTCCATTACTTTCTTTTGTCTCCCCTTCCCATCCCTTCTCACTGAACCCCTTCTTCTTTTGAACAAAGTCCTTCATCTAGTTTAATGCCATTTTTTTTTTACCTCCTCCATCATCCATGACAACATCTTGACAGGCCCAACATTATGCAGGTCGAGTGCAGGTAACAAGGTCATGAATACAACTGCCGCTTTGTATCTGGAAGACAGCATTCTTTGACTCTTGCATTCTTTCCACCACCTCTTTCTTTTTTAAATTTTTTGTTTATTTTTATTTATTTATTTGAAAGTGACAGAGAGACAGAGAGAAAATGGGCACGCCAGGGCCTCCAGCCACTGCAAACAAACTCCAGACACGTGTGCCCCCTTGTGCATCTGGCTAACGTGGGTCCCGGGGAATCGAGCCTTGAACTGGGGTCCTTAGGCTTCACAGGCAAGCGCTTAACTGCTAAGCCATCTCTCCAGCCCTTTCCACCACCTCTTATGCAATGTTCACTGAGCCTTGGGGGGTGGGGGTGATAGCGATGTCTCATTTAGTGCTGAACACTCAACTGTAGCTTCTTTTTAGCACACTGATGGATTTTGAGTCTCCCCAGTGGTCACCACCGTGTGAAAAGAGAAGCTTCTCTGACCAAAGAGCAGCACTAACATATGGACATAAACACAAGTATTTACAGGGAAATTTGATGGGCATAATATATCCATTTAACCAAACAACCAATTAGTACCTTCCTTTCTAGGGCTTATGACTAGGTTTTCAGTGCTAAGCATGAACCCTGTCCTGTGGAGCAGGCCTCAAATACAAGCAGAGAGCAGTTGGTTATCCCCAACAGGCATGGCACTATGGCACCAGGGGGCACATCTGGTCTGGCTGGCCAGCTTGCAGAGTCCACTGAGCTCGTGGTTTTCATGCCAGGTTTCAGATGCAAGTGGGTCCATGCAAGTGACGGTGGTGGCGGAGGAAAACCCCTTCTCCATGGCAATGCTGCTCTCGGAAGAATGTTTCATCTTGGACCACGGCGCTGCAAAAGAAATTTTCGTTTGGAAAGGTACAAGATGCCATTGAGATGGTGACTGCATTTCAGATTCGTAGCTACTTTCTTGGAAGGGCAAAGAAAACATCTTTTTGATTAAAAAAATAAAAATAAAAGCCTACCTTTTGGTATATGCTCTATGAATCTCTCACAAAAATCTAACCATGTTCCATGTTCCTACTGGCATCATTTAGCAGGGATCATGGAGTCAAAGATGGCATTTGGGCGATATATATATATATGTATATATATATATATATATAGTTAGTATTTAATTTAATTTACCAGGAAAATTTTTTAGTGTCATGTGTTTCTTACAGTTTGACTTCTTTTTTAAAAATATTTTATTTTTCTTTATTTATTTGAGAGAGAGAAATAGGCAGGGGGAGAGAGAGAGAAAATGGGCGCACCAGGGTCTCCAGCCACTGCAGATGAACTCCAGATGCATGCGCCCCCTTGTGCATCTGGCTTACGTGGGTCCTGGGGAATTGAACCTCGGTCCTTTGGTTTTGCAGGCAAGTGTCTTAACCACTAAGCCATCTCTCCAGCCCCAGGAAGTTTTTGCCATTCTTGCAGTGCTATACTAAAATGAATTTTAATTATGTTTACTTTTGGTGAGCAAGTATTTCCTTTTTATAAAATATTTATTTATTTATTTATTTGCAAGCAGAGGGAGAGAATGAGAATGGACATGCCAGGGCTTCTTGACACTGCCAATGAATTCCAGATGCATGTGCCACTATGAGCATTTGGCTTTACTGGGGAATCGAACCTGGATGTTCAAGCTTTACAAGCAGGCGTCTTTAGCCACTGAACCATCTTTCCAACCCAAGGAAGTATTTCTTAATCCTAACACAGTTTCTCTCTCTGAAACTGTCTCTCCAATCTGTCTTGTATTTTAGGCAAAGATGCTAACCCGCAGGAGAGGAAGACTGCAATGAAGACTGCCGAGGAATTTCTACAGCGAATGAATTATTCAGCCAATACCCAAGTATGTGTGAAATGAATTCACTAGAAGACACTTACAACATGAAAGTCATGGCATCTTCACAGAGCTCATGAAAAATTTAATTCAAAATAATGTATGTTTATGTGTGAACACGTGCCGTGGGTGTCATGTGTAGGGGAGAGTTTTGCAGAAACTGGGCACCACACCTTTTATAGGGCTCTATGGGGCTGCAGCTCACTTGGTAGAGTGCTTGCCCAGCGTGCACTCTGGGAGAATCAGAAGTTCAAGGTCTTGCTCAACTACATAGTGAGTTCAAGACCAGCTTGGCATACACGAGACCCCCCCCCCAACCTCCAAACAAACAAAAACCAGCTCACTCATTTCCTCCACAGCCTTTAATCTTTAACTCAACGTAACCAACCATGGTTCATTTACTAAGAGCACATACCATTCATTCTTCAGGTAAGCTGTGCAGACCTAGGCTAACACCCAGGTAATAACTGACTTCCTCAAGACCAGCTTAGACGCTGGCTTAGCTGCTCTTTTCCCCTGTGAATCACTTTCTTTCGTTTGCTCCCTTTGTGTTATGACCTGGCACAAGTGCCACAGCGAGGTTTGGGACCCAGGTCTCTTACGAGCCTAACATATGCAGACTTGTTTGGCCACAGTGGTAACACATGAAAGAAATTTCTTCTTACCTCTCATGCAAATTCCAAGGCAGTGACTTTTTAAGGAAAAGCAGGTCGCACAGTTTTCTGAATTGACAACTGCAGTCACAGAGCAGTGCTTTTATTTCCTTGGTTCTTTCTCCTACTTGAGTAATCCTTTTCCTTGAGCTCTTATTTTCTCATTTATTATTATTTATCTATTTAATTTTGATTTCTCAAGGTAGGGTTTCACTCTAGCCCAGGCTGACCTGGAACTCACTATGTAGTCTCAGGGTGGCCTTGAACTCATGACCATCCTCCTACCTCAGCCTCCCAAGTGCCGGGATTAAAGGCGTGAGCAGGCACACATGGCTTATTTTATTTTTAATATTTATTTGCAGTAAAGGAAGACAGAATGAGAGAAAGAGAGAAAGGGAATGAATATGAATGGGTCCATCTGGCTTTATGTAGTTACTGGGGAATTGAACCTGGGCCGTCAGGCTTTGTGAGCAGGTGCTGTTAACCACTGAGCCATCTCTCTAGCCTGCATTTATTATTATTTTAAATATTTTATTTATATTATTATTATTATTTTAAATTTCAGATTCAGGTTCTGCCAGAAGGAGGTGAAACGCCAATCTTCAAACAGTTTTTCAAGGACTGGAGAGATAAAGATCAGAGCGAAGGCTTCGGGAAAGTGTATGTCACTGAGAAGGTGGCTCGAATACAACAGATCCCATTTGATGCCTCAAAACTCCACACTTCTCCACAGATGGCGGCTCAGCACAACATGGTGGATGATGGCTCTGGCAACGTGGAGGTATTTCTATACCTGTTTCTATTTGTGTAAGCCCCTTTATACCAGTATGGTGGGAATATCACTTTGGGAAACTACAAACATTTTTGAAGGTGATCCTAATTGGTAATGGAACTGGTCCCACACTGTGTACTAAGTCATGGACATTACAGCTGGAAGGGACGCCGGCTGATCTTTGTACGCAATTTACACATGTGAATGTTGACATCCTGAGAGGGAAGGTGGTGTGTGGACAGCAGCTTTTTCTCTCAGGAAGCTCGTGTCTCAGCTTGTCCAATGGAGGGGTATTACTCACAATGGGCTAATGACCATCCGGTTTTCATTCCCCTACATGTTGGGAGACATTCATGAAGCAAACTGAGCATGGATGAGCTAAAACCAAATCCTTTCAGAGCATTCAAGTTGAGTGGGATGATTAACCCAGTTTAGGTTTAAAATGTGTTTTGAAAAATCTCCTAATCATTCTAACTCAAATCTCTTCAAACTCAGTCCATTCCTTGATAGTTGACTCAATGAGAACTAGATGATGTCATTTTTTTTGAGGTAGGGTCTCACTCTAGTTCAGGCTGACCTGGAATTCACTTGTCTCAGGGTGGCCTCGAACTCACAGCCATCCTTCTACTTCTGCCTCCCGAGTGCTGGGATTAAAGGCATGTGCCATTATGCCTAGCAGAGAGACAGAGAGAATGGGCACCAGGGCCTCCAGCCACAACAAATGAACTCCAGATGCATGTGCCACCTTGTGCTCTGGTCACTGGGCTTTGCAGGCAAGTGCCTTAAGTGCTGAGCCATCTGTCCAGCCCTAGCTACCAGAGACCTAGATAATGTCACTTCTGACATATGTCCATGGCTCTTGCTAAACACATTCATCAGTGCTGGGCCTGTGAGGCCTTCATGACATGAACCTTGGTCTCTCGCTTCACCCTTCCAGCACTGTGAGGACTGACCTCCCTCTTACCCCTGGTTCGTGTTCTCACTCCTCCCTCTACCATCTGGCTACAATACAACAGATCCCATTTGATGCCTCAGCAGCTCAGTCTAGTTACAGCCACACTTCTCCTAGAAGCCTTTCTCAACATGGCAAAGGCCTTTCATGGAGTTCAACTCATAGGTAATATCCCCTCCCCCCCGGCCTCAGGATTTATTGTACAAATATCTCAGCATTGGTCATTTACCTGCAGACTTTTCCTAGATCGTCAGTTCCTTGAGGACAAGTGTTAAATGTTTTATGTTTACGTTCCACGATTTTACTACGATGCTTGGAACAAGCTATTTCGTCCAGACATTTGGGGAATGATTTGTCCTCCTTTCTAAGACATGAACCGTGACCCTAAGCTGCACAAGGGTTTGGGGAGTGGGAAATAACAAAGGAAAGAAAAAATTGCAGATGTCCCAGATGGCCACTGCCGAAGTGGCATCATCGTCTGGGGCTGGGCATGTCCCTTGTCAGATGTCCTTCCCGAGCTCGCAGGCAGACTGCAGAGGACACTCACAGCAGATGTGACTCTTCAGCACGAGCTGGGCCCAGGGTGCTGTCTCTACCTCAGGCCACGGCGTCTCCATGATGCCCTCCTGAGCCACCCCAGAGCTGCTGCAATCAGGTGGCGGTGTGAAGGCTCCCGGGGTCAGTGAGCCCATACGGCTGGCCCTCTGCTCACCAGGAGGCGAGGCGCAGGAAGGCTTCCCTCTAGAGCCCCTGCCCTGCTGGTCCTGCGTGTTCACGCTGTAATTTAAGGCCAAGCGCTGCCGTGGGACGGCGTGTGCCAGGTGCAGGTGCATGCGCAACAGAGTCTGGAAACCTCTTGCTTACCGATCACTCTCCTCCTTCCTCAACAGCTCTCACCTCTCCACCTTAGAATGCTTTATTTTTCAGCATAAACACGGGTTTATTGGGAGGCCCTGGCTCAGACCTTCTTGGTGGGCCACCTTGTGCACAGTGGCCAGCACGCTGCTCAGCTCTTCAAACTTCCTCGTGGTGCGCATGTGTGTCCCCTCCCGCTTCTTCTTCTTTTTTGATTTACAAAAAAACTTTTTTTTAATTATTAACAACTTCCATGATTATAAAAAAAAAAAATCCCATGGTAATACCCTCCTTCCTCCCACTTTCCCCTTTGAAACACCATTCTCCCCATCTCAGTCTCTCTTTTATTTCTTTTTTTAAAATTATTTTTATTTATTTATTTGAGAGCGAGAGAGAATGGGCTCACCAGGGCCTCCAGCCACTGCAAATGAACTCCAGACGCGTGTGACCCCTTGTGCACCTGGCTCACGTGGGTCCTGGGGAATGGAACCTGGGTCCCTTCGCTTTGCAGGCAAATGCCTTAGCCGCTAAGCCATCCCTCCAGCCCTCTCTTTTATTTTGATGTCATGATCTTTTCCTCCTATTATGATGGTCTGGTGTAGGTAGTGTCAGGCACTGTGGGGTCATGGATATCCAGGCCATTTTGTGTCTGGGGGGAGCACGTTGTAAGGAGTCCTACCCTTCCTTTGGCTTTTACATTCTTTCCGCCACCTCTTACACAATAGACCCTGAGCCTTGGAAGGTGTGATAGAGATATTGCAGTGCTGAGCACTCCAGTCACTTCTTTCCTGCACCATGATGCCTTCTGAGTCATCCTAAGGTCACTGCCATCTGAAAAGAGAAGATTCTCTACCAAAAGTGAGAGTAGCATTAATATAAGTGTATGAACATTAAGAGAAGTGCTTACTGGGCAGTTTGATAAGCATAGTATATACATTTAGCCAGATAGCAGCAGATGTTACACCCCTAGGGCTCATGACTACCCCTGTTTTAAGTTTTCAGTATCAGGGATGTATTCCCTCCCATGGAGTGGGCCTCCAGTCCAATTAGAGGGCAGTTGGTTTCCACCATGACAGACGTGCCACTATTGCACCCATTGGCTCATTTGGCCTGGCTGGCCAAATATAAGGCTTGCAGTGTCCACTGTTGAGTATCTTCACTGGTGATTTCTCTCTCTCCCATTGAACTGCATGTAGAATGGCATCTTCCAGCTTTCTGTCAGCTGGTCTACATGGAGGAGGTTATCAGCTCATTTCCAGCAGGATTTCTCAGTGGCCTTGCAGCCCAAGTATGTGGAGTCTTCAGCAATAGGGTCTTACCATCTATTCCTGCCCACCCACTTCTTGATGAACTTGAGCGCACGCCTGTCCTTGGACACCCTGAGCAGCTCCATGTGCCGGGAGGAATGTGGTGTGCTTGGTCACACGCCCGCGCTGCCGGCTGTGCCTCTGCTCACATTGTTCATCACTATGGCCCTTGTTGAGGCCCACGGTCATGGGGTGACGCAGAGCCATGGCTGCTGCTTGTCTGTGGCGGCTGAGGTGGAAGGACGCCCTTAGCAGCCCTGTCTGCTATCATGCCGTGTCATGCCCTCTCAATGTAATGCCTAGATGGGCCCTCGTGAGAATGGAAGTTGTGCTACGGCCGCGTCCTTGTCTGGGTGCTGTAGGAGAGAGAATATAGATTGAAGGCTTTAAGCAACACACATTTGCTCTTCATCGTTCTAGATGCTGGGGCATCTAAAATGGAAGATTTTTGTGGGTTTAATGTTTCACTAGGGTCCTCTTCCTGGTTCATAGCTGTCCTTGCACGGTGGAGAAGAGACCACACAGTGCTCAGTGTATCTTTGATAACACCTCTCTGGTCCTACTCATGGAGGATCGTGTGACTTTTCCTGGGGAAATCATAAACAGATGTCTGTTCGTGCTAGATAAGGTACTAAAGACAGATCAAAGGAGTTATTTCAGCCAAGTTTAACTTGGCAAACCAATGAGACCTTTGAGGTTACTTAGAAGGAGTGTGAGTGAGGGCTTATTTACAGGAGCATGGGTGGCAATTGTACCACCCCAAAGCCCACCCCAACACTAGTGATGACTCAGTAAAGCTGCCAGCCCAACTTGCAGGCAGTTCTACTGAAGAATCTTCTTTTTCCCAGAAATGATTTACTGCTTATTATAACTTCAGGGCAGGTGCTTTCCTGCCAGTCTTCTAAGACTTGTGAGCCTTGTGAGTCTTGTGAGCCCCCCTCCTCCCTCTAGAAGGGAATGTTTCGACTGGGAGGAAAGAAGTACACAACATGATCCACCCTCATGGACTGACTGATCACTGCTCAAAGCCCCACCCCAAAAAGCATCATGCTGGGGGTTCACTCTCCATACAAGTCTTGCAGGGGACAGAAACATTCAGTCCATTGAAACGATTTTATTATTTGACCACAACTTACCATCTTTCATCTTGGAAAAACAACAGTCTCATGTTTTAAGGAGTTGAAAAGAAAAATATATTTCATAAATGAAATTTTTTTTTTTACTCTAAAGTTGAGATGTATTTCTGAGCTGAATATTCAGTTTGTTTTTTCATTGGGGTGTTGTGTTGTTTTCACCCATGGGTCAGCAGTGTGTATTTATTGGGCAATAATCTCAGAACTGCTGGGCACAATGGCGTGCTCATGATCTGCGCACCTGGCTGGCTATGGCAGGAGGCCCATGTGTTCAGTGCCAGCCTGGACTTCCTAGGAAGAACCTGTCTCTCTCAGTAAGTATGTAAGTAAGTCAGTGATTGTAACAGGGCTGGGGAGATGCCTCAGTCAATAAAATGCTTACTGTGCACAAGTGAGGACTTGAGTTTGGATTCCCTGCACCCACGTTCAAAGCTAGGTACAGTAGTGCATGCCTGGAGTTCTGGAGCTGGGGAGACAGAGATAGGAGGATCCCTGGCACCTGCTGGTTAGCTCCAGGTTCAGTGAGGGATCCTGTGTCAAAAAATAAGGTGGAGGACTGGAGAGATATCTTGGTGGTTGAGGCACTTGCCTGCAAAGCCTAAGGTCTCAGGTTTGATTCACCAGTAGCCACGTAAAGCCAGAGGCACAAGGTGATGTATGCATTTGGAGTTCATTTGCAGTGGTTGGAGGCTCTGAAACACCCATATTCTCTCTGTCTCTCTCCTTCTCTCTCTCTGTCTTTCTCATAATAAATAAATAAATAAATTTTAAAAATAAGGTGGTAAAAAGCTGGGCATGATGGTGCACACCTTTATCCCAGTGCTTGGAAGGCAGAGGTAGGAGGGTCTTTGTGAGTTCGAGGACAGCATGAGACTACATAGTGAATTCCAGGTCAGCCTGGGCTAGAGTGAAACCCTACCTGGAAAAACCAAAACCAAAACCAAAAACAAACAAACAAACCAAACAAAATGATAAGGTGGAGACTGATTGAGGAAGACATTTGAAATTGATCCCCGGCCTCCCCCCCCCATGCACATGCATACACGGACATGCACGGCCACATGCATGCACACCCCCGTACAAAAGAAAATGACTAAACAGTATCAATAACAGCAAAATGAAAAGAAAATCAAAATTAAAAAGCAACACATATTGGGTGTGGTGGTGCACACCTTTAATCCCAGCACTCGGGGGGTAGAGGTAGGAGGATTGCCATAAGTTCAAGGCCAGCCTGAGACTACATAGTGAATTCCAGGTCAGCCTGAGCTAGACTGAGACCCTACCTTGAAAAACCAAAAACAAGCAAATAAACAAAAAACAAATATTAGACAACAAGGCAGTCTCAGAACCAAGCTAAATATTACGGAGGAAGCAAAGATCTAGGAAGTAGTTAAAAGTCAACACGTTACCGAATTGATTGACCTTCCTTTTACTTGGTCTATAAACTAGTTAAAAACGTAAATATTGTTTAGTAATATAACTAAAATAAAGTGATATAAAGCTTATGAGTAGTTTATAAGCCCAAGAACATTTTCGTAATCGTGTATGTCTACTCTACCTTTTTAGATTTGGCGTGTGGAAAACAATGGGAGAGTCCAGATCGACCCAAACTCCTATGGAGAGTTCTACGGCGGAGACTGCTACATTATCCTCTACACTTATCCCCGAGGACAAATTATCTACACATGGTGAGTTTGCCTCTTCCTGGAGGTCAAGTTCCACAGGGCCTGGATGATGGGACAAATGACTCAATCCACTCTGCACGGGCTAGAATCATCTCGTCATTGCCCCCGTGAGATTTGTGTAGTAAGTGTATTGTAATCAGACCATTTGCACTATGGGGATGGGCTTCACATTAAAGTCAGGCAGACATAATTACCTAGCATAAGGTATGTTAGGAGCTAAGGGTAGTTTCTGTAATATGGAGACAAAAATTTCAACCTCCTGCACATCTACAAAACTCACAGGGCAATTAAGCATTGGTACTTAGAAACCAACTGCGGTTATGTTGGCTCCCTTCACATTAAAAAGTTGTTTCTGGGCTGGAGAGATTGCTTAGTGGTTAAGGTGCTTGCCTGTGAAGCCTAAGGACCCATGTTTGCCTCTCCAGGTCCCACGTAAGCTAGACGCACAAGGTGAGACAATGTGCAAGGTCGCACATTTGCTCAGGGTGGCGCCTGCAGCTGGAGTTTTATTTCAGTGGCAGGAGGCCCTGATGCACCAGTTATCTCTGTCTCTCATATAAAAAAAAATACAAAAGCTGGGCGTGGTGGTGCACGCCTTTAATCCCAGCACTTGGGGGGCAGAGGTAGGAGGATGGCCATGAGTTCAAGGCCACCCTTGAGACTTCATAGTGAATTCCAGGTCAGCCTGAGCTAGAGTGAAACCCTACTTCGAAAAAACAGCAACAAAAAAAATACAAAAAAAAGTTGTTTCTTCATCTTTCTAAAAAAATTGTTTATTTATTTATTTGAGAGCAACAGAGAGAGAGAGAGAGAGAGAATGGATGCATCAGGGCCTCCAGCTACTGCAAACGAATTCCAGATGCATGCGCCACCTTGTGTATCTGGCTTATGTGGGTACTGGGGGATCAAGCCTCAAATCAGGGTGCTTAGGCTTCACAAGCAAACGCTTAACTGCTAAGCCATCTCTCCAGCCCTGTTTCTTCATCTTTATAATAACTTTAGTCTCTATTTAAATATTTTTATTTATTTATTTATAAGGACAGAGAGAGAGAAAAAAAATGAACAGACATACCAGGGCCCCTTGTCATTGCAAACGAACTCCAGAATCATGGGCCACTTTGTATATCTCGATTTATTTGGGTACAGGGGAATCGAACTCAAAAAGTCAGGCTTTGCAAACAAGCGCTTTTAACTGATGAGCCATTTCTCCAGCCTTTCAGTCTCTTCTTGAAGCTTCATGACAAGGTCTTAAAATTTAAATATCAGCCAGTATCATTTACTTTCATTCCTCTAGGCAAGGAGCAAATGCCACAAGAGACGAGCTGACAACCTCCGCGTTCCTAACTGTGCAGTTGGATCGGTCCCTTGGAGGAGAGCCTGTGCAGGTCGGTAGGATTTTATCTCCCAAACTCAAACATGCCCAGTCTTGCTAGCTTGATTTCTAGTTAAAGCTAACCTATGCTGGATGGGTTTTGACCTTAGTTGTATATTAATTTCTTTTTATTTTGAATTTCAATCATTTCTACTTCTATACCATGCTAGTTCTCTCAGATTCTGAAGAGGAGGAAGCAAACAAAATCAAAAATTTAAAAGCAAGGGGCTGGAGAGATGACTTAGCACTTAAGGCACTTGCTGGCAAAGCCAAAGGACCCAGGTTTGATTTCCCAGGATCAGGTAAAGCCAGATGTGCAAGGTGGCACATGGGTCTAGAGTTTGTTTGCAGTGGCTAAAGGCCATGGCATGCCCATTCTCTCTGCCTCTTTCTTCTTTTCTTTTTTTTTTTTCTTTTCTTTTCTTTCTTCCTTTGTCTCTCTCAACTAAATAAAATATTTAAAATATATTTAGCACTGGAGAGATGGCTTAGTGGTTAAGGTGTTTACCTGTGAAGCCTAAGGACCCATGCTTGACTGTTCAGGTCCCACATAAGTCAGACACACAAAGTGATGCAAGCGTGCAAGGCTGCACATGTGCACAAGGTGGCACATGCATCTAGAGTTTGATTGCAGTGACTGGAAGCCCTGGTGTGCCAATTCTCTCTCTCTCTCTTGCTTGCTCACTCTCTCACATACCAAAAAAAAAAAAAAAAGGCCGGGCATGGTGGCGCATGCCTTTAATCCCAGCCCTCGGGCGTGGGGGGGGGAGCAGAGGTAGAAAGATCGCTGTGAGTTTGAGGCT
This sequence comes from Dipus sagitta, assembly GCA_036346955.1. NCBI lineage: Eukaryota > Metazoa > Chordata > Mammalia > Rodentia > Dipodidae > Dipus > Dipus sagitta. Next base: position 23,783,677 of record CM070784.1, on the reverse strand, counting down.
ACCCTGAGACTCCATAGTGAATTCCAGGTCAGCCTGGGCTAGAATGAGACCCTACCTTGAATAAAACAAACAAACAAAAAAAAAAGGTCAGTCTGTTGGGCTTGCCTCTCTCTATATAAAAATTTAAAGGCAACAAAAACCTAACAACCACTTTAAGAGCCCAAGAAGAAAGAGATTTCCCACATATCAGTGAAGGTCATTACAATTGTTAGCACTTCCAGCTCTGTCAGACAGTTGTGGTAGACAGAATAATGCCCCCAACATGTGCAGACCCTAATCCTGACAGCCTGTGGGTAAACTATGTTCAAGGTCAAGGAGAGTGAAGGTTTGGACATGGATCACAGTTGCTCACCAGCTGACTGCAAATGAGGGAGCTGACTGGGGATTACTGGGTGGTACAGTGTGGGCATCAGGGTTCTAGAGTAAGCAGGGAGAAGGGCAGAGTGCGAGCGATGGAGCACGGGGAAGACTGCTGACAAGTGCTGGTCAGTGAAGAGGAAGTGCTCCCCAGCAGAGTGATACAAGTACCCTCTAGAATCAGGAGAAGGCAAGGGAAAGAGTGCACCTTAAGACTCTAGAGAGGAACACAGTCCCACAGCAATCTGGCTATGGCCTGGTGCTAAATTCTTATCTTAGCACTTATCCCAATGACTCATTTAGCTTGATAACTACTGAATTCGGATGTCTGCCCTCCAGAAGTGTAACAAGACAGATCTGTGCATTAGTTAGAGCAGCAACAGAAAAAACACAACACAGAACTCGTGCAGAGAAGTAATTTTAAGTTAATAGATTAAAAAAAAGGTAGGGGGGCTGGAGAGATGGCTTAGCTGTTAAGCGCTTGCCTGTGAAGCCTAAGGACCCCTGGTTCGAGGCTCGATTCCCCAGGACCCACGTTAGCCAGATGCACAAGGGGGCGCACGCGTCTGGAGTTCGTTTGCAGTGGCTGGAGGCCCTGGCGCGCCCATTCTCTCTCTCTCTCTCTCTCTATCTGCCTCTTTCTCTATCTGTCGCTCTCAAATAAATAAAAATAAAACAAAAAAAGAAAAAGAAAAAAAAGGTAGAGGATATTTTGCATACTAAGATCATAGGAAGCCCTAAGTTGTGTTTTGCACAGACAAACGAAGTCAACTTTGAAAGAGTGATAGAAGTGTGAATCTTGTTTTTCCTGAGACTCAAAAGTGAAGTTTCAGAGAGGAGAAAGAAAGGGACAGAAATAGGAAGGGAGGGAAGAGGACAGAAGGAATGACAATAGAGAGAAAGAAAAGAAAAGCGATGAAAGGGAGGAGAAATCAGCAGAAGCCGAAAGGAGAGGGTGCTGTGACGGCGGGAGAAGTGGATTCTTGGTATATTTCTGAAAATTAAAAATAATTTGTTGAAAATGACTCAGCCCTGCTTCGAAATCACAATTTTATATAAATATAAACGAGCCAACTTTTTCATGTGTATGTGAAGGGGGAGTGGACAAGAAGATACAATGTTTGCCTTATTTATTTACTTATTTTTGTTTGCTTGTTTGAGGCAGGGTCTTCCTTCCTTCCTTCCTTCCTTCCTTCCTTCCTTCCTTCCTTCCTTCCTTCCTTCTTTCTTTCTCTCTCTCTCTCTCTCTTCCTTTCTTTCTCTCTCTCTCCCTTCCTCCTTCCCTCCCTCCCTCCCTTCCTTCATTCCTTCCTTCCTTCATCTCACTCCAGCCAAGGATGATCTGGAACTCCTAGAGATCCTCCTACCTCAGCCTCCTGAGTGCTGGGATTACAGGCACATGCTACCATCCTGGCTTGACATATTTATTCTAAACAGACAATATCAGGGTCCAGTTCTAGATCCAGTGTGTCTAAGAGGTGATTCCAGACTGGCTAAATATCCTCTTTTCTCAAGTTCAACTCTTCTTCCTCGTGTTGGTGCTAGATGATCTGCTGCTTCTATGAGTAAGCACAGGAAATCGTGGTCCTGGTTTACGTAACTCCTTTCTCCCTACCTGAGATGTAGCTGTCTTCTCTCTTGTTAACTCTGGGAGTCGTGCTGGCTTGTTCCTTGTCCATACAGGCACCTTGAGCTCTCTCTTTCTGCCTCCCATGTCCTCTCTCTTGATAGCAGGAGCTGCTTGCCCTGCCACCTGGGTGATTCTTTTCTTGGAAAGGCATCTGTTCCCATGTGGTGGGAAAAGTATCTTCCAGATCAGCATTCCATTTAACCCATGTGGTGACCTTTATGATGAGTTACCATGAGACATTCCTTTTCCAAGATTGTGTTTGCTTCACTACCTTGTGCCCAGCATCAAATGAGCTAAGAGTCTATGTGGTATACAGAATTTTTAAAATCTTTAGAGATGTGCAGTTGAGTATTTAAGTATAATAATCAAGTACAGAGGTAAATCATAATTTAAAGCATAAAATGGAGATGTGGAGGCTGAATTTGGACTTCAGGCTGTTTTTATTTTGTTTGTTTGTTTGTTTACTTGGTATGTATTAATAGATGTATAAACAAGTTGGACTTAAATTTGAAGGTGCATGGTAGCCATTTCTATAAATGTTTTTTCTGTCTTTAAAAAATTATCTCTATCAGGCTGGAGAGATGGCTTAGTGGTTAAAGCACATGCCTGCAAAGCCTAAGGACTCAGGTTCGATTCTCCAGGTCCCACATAAGCCAGATGCACAAGGGGGCACATGCATCTGGAGTTCATTTGCAGTGGTTAGAGGCCTTGGTACACCCATTCTCACTCACTATCTCTCCCTCTCTCTGTCTCTAATAAATAAATAAAAATAAATCTTAACTTATCTTTATCTATTTTATAGAGAGAGGCAGATGGAAAGAGAGAGCGAGAGAGAGAGAGAGAGAGAGAGAGCGAGAGAGAGTGAATGGGCATGCCAGGGCCTCTAACCACTGCAAATGAACTCCAGACACATGTGCCACTATATGCATCTGGTTTACATGGGTACTGGGGAATCAAAACTGGGTCCTTAGGCTTCACAGGCAATTACCTTAACCACTAAGCCATCTCTCTGGCCCAATTTGCTATCTTTTAACTAGTTAACAAGATTATTGAATTCTTTAGGTGCACTCAACTCCCTTCTCCTCAAGTACTTATTCATTTGAATATTTCTAGCTAAGAACTGAAATCACCTTTGCCATTTAGTTGACCTTTAAAGCAATAAAGTACTCTGGATGAAATGATTCAAAGTTTTGAAAGATACACATTGTCCCTCACCATATCCATTATATCACAGCAGAATAGGTGGTATTCCTAGTTAATGAAATTCAGATATTAGCCAGTTAAATCCTAGATCATGAATGGTCATTGCTAGATTGATCACTAGATGGCAGCAGTTCACAGTTACGCTCAGCCTCTTACCCAGTCCTGACTTGCTGTTTAAAAACAGTCTTTCAGAGAGAAACTTGACAATATTTAAACAATTTAATCTACTTTATTTCTCTCTAATTTGCTTTTATAGTAAAACGTGGGCCCTCTTACTTTTATGTTGGCAGCTGAAGGTTTTCAGAGTTCCATGAAATGTTAGTCAGGTTTTCAGTACCCACTCCTGCCCTTTCCAAGCTGTGCAACAGTGACAGGGGACCTGCTGCCACCAGCAGCTGCTCCCTTACCTGGATGCGCACCTGTGGAAACATATCTATTTACTCAGTCATTTTAGAGTCCCCCCCCCACGCCCCTACATTTGGGCATATCTCAGCAATTCCATGGCCTTGACACTTACTATCTTTCTCTTATTCTCCTGCCCTGTCCACCCAGGTCCGGGTCTCCCAAGGCAAAGAGCCTGCTCACCTGCTAAGCTTGTTTAAAGAAAAGCCGCTCATTATTTACAAGAACGGAACATCCAAGAAAGGGGGGCAGGCACCTGCTCCCCCCACGCGCCTCTTTCAAGTGCGGAGGAACCTGGCGTCCATCACCAGAATTGTGGAGGTAAGGCCCTGTGTTCTGCGAAACCCTGGCTATACATTTCCCAGGGGGCCTCGCCGTCAACAATATCCTGTACACAGTCTGTGAATAAATGTCACTCACTCGTGCCGATGTGACACCTGCTCACAATGTAAAACAGGGGAAATGGGAATGTTGAGCGAGAAGTAAGCTCTGGTCCCAGGCCTCCCAAGTGTGTTCAGTGGCACTGAACGCAAACAGACTTTAAGAATTCTACAATCAGGGGTGGAGAGATGGCTCAGTGGTTAAGGCACTTGCTTGCAGAGTCTAATGACCCGTGTTTGAATCCCCAATACCCGCATAAAGCCAGATGCACAAAGTGGTGCATGTGTCTGGAGTTTGTTTGCAGTGGCTGGAGACCCTGATGTGCGCATTCTCCCTCCCCCCCCCCCCCGTCTCTCTTTGCTTGCAAATGAATAAATAAAAATATTTTTAAAGAAGAACTGCCAGAGTTGTGAAGGGGAAAGTGGGGGAGGAGAGGGAAATATCATGGTTTATTGTCTATAAGTATAGAAGTTGTCAATAAAAATAAATAAATAAACCTGCCAATGACAAGACACAGCTAAAGTTAAAGTGTCTTGAAAGGTCTGGGGTAGAAGAAGGGTTGTAAGGGATGGTCGGGTGACAGGCCACACTGGGGAAGTCTGAGGGGAAGGAACCCTGTTTGTCCAAGTGTGACCCATGCATGGAGCAAACACACTGGAGAAATCCTATTATACCTAACTTTCCAAATTGCACTGAAATCCAGGTCTCCAAGTCACCCCTCAACTGCTTTCTGGGTATCCCCAAATCTGGAGCTGTCTCCCACCCCCTTCCACTTGGCACAAACCATTTGGCTGAGCTCAGAGACTTGGTCAGCCTTGCCTTATGCAATGGCAGTGTCACCTTCTCTGTGGCTGTCCTCTGAGGAGAGACTCCCACACCACCCATCCCTCTCCAGGGGAAGCTGTGGCCCCACCCCCATGCCCACTCACCAGGACCCCTAGATGGGGCCGGGCAGTGCCTTGTGCATCCCTGCCCCTCTGGTTTTCTCTCCTTTTATCATGCCCTTCCTCCCCTGGCCTCCTTCTCTTGTCATTTGCTGGACCCTCTCCTCACAGTTTTTGATGGCTTCAACTGCGGTCTCGTGGTCACCTTAATTCTGGCTTCCCGCACTGTCACTCATTTATGCCGTGAATCCCAGTTGCTGAGGGTACTCATGGCTCCCAAGAACTCTGTCCCAGTCATCCCATCTCTGACAACCATGTCCTGCTTTTGAGTAGCTTTACCTCAAGATTCACTTTCAGGGCTGGAGAGACGGCTTAGCAGTTAAGGTGCTTGCCTGTGAAGCCAAAGGACCTATGTTCGACTCTTCAGATCCCACATTAGTCAGACACACAAAGGTGAGGCTAGTGCAAGGTTGCATATGCCCACTAGGTGGCGAAAGAATCTGTTATGCGATTTCAGTGGCTGAGGTCCTGGCGTGTCAATTCTCTCTCTCTCTTTCTGTCCCCCTCTCTCTCTCCTTCTCATTCTTGCTCTCTCTGAATTAAAAAAAAAAAAAAATTAACCAGCCCACTTACAAAAACTGAATCAAACACTTCACATTATACAAGAATCTTAAAAAAAGATACTTTTCCAACAATTCTCTAGTTCCAAAGCCCAGTCCATCAGCCCTCTGAATCTTCTCACCTTCCCTGCCTTCATCTCTCCCCGAATCTCCAGCACCCCCTGCCCTCTATTAAAACTGATTCTGAGGTAACTGAGAAGGTAAATATGACCTCACGTGAATCTCTGCATGCACTCCCTCCGTTTCCCTTAAGTCCATTTGTACACATGTATTATCTTTTCCTATGATTTATGAAATAAATTTTCAGTTCCAATTTATTTATATTTTTAAATTATCTTATACTAGTAATTTACCTATAAGTAATGAAGTGTTTTTATCAATATTAATGTTGTCCACATGTTATAATAAATAATATAATTTTATAAAGAGATTTCTCAATAGCAATTTCATAAGTATTTATTGCATAGAATAAAGAACTGTGGCACCTATCTAAGGCCAATTGCTCCTGCCCCCACCCCCAACACCGACTTCTATCCAGAATCCCCCTTTTGCTTTCCTAAGGTCTTTATTTGGTTCCTCTCTGGGCACGCAGTCCACTTCCCACCATCCTGATTGCAGACAGTCATCGTTTGCATCTCATCACTAATTTGTTTTTGTATCTTAGGTCATTTATTTTGAAACTGAGAGATACCTTTAAAAAAGTCTTTAAGCAGCCAGGCGTGGTAGCACACACCTTTAATCCCAGCACTCGGGAAGCAGAGGTAGGAGGATCGCCATGAGTTCGAGGCCACCCTGAGACTACATAGTGAATTCCAGGTCGGCCTGGGCTAGAGTGAGACCCTACCCTGAAAAACCAAAACCAACCAAACAAAAAAAGTCTTTAAGAACTGCCTCTTTCTTAACCCTGACCTTCTTAACCTATTGTTTCTCTGTCCTCTTAAGACCACAGGTTTTTTTTTTTTTTTCCTTGTTTGTTTGTTTTTGGGTTTTTTAAGGTAGGGTTTCACTCTAGTCCAGGCTGACCTGGCATGCACTCTGTATTCTCAGAGTGGCCTCGAACTCACGGCGATCCTCCTCCCTCTTCCTCCGGAGCGCTGGGATTAAAGGTGTGTGCCACTACGCCTGGCTAAGACCACAAATCTTTGACAGTCTTGTTATTCCTCGTTCGCTGTCCCTGCTATTTTAAGCCCATTCTCTCTGAAGCCTCTCCAATCAGGCGTCCACGGCACGGGGTGATCTGCTCTTGTCACAAAGGCTGCTTCTCTCATCGTGATTTTCGTAGCCTCCCTGGCGTTGCCACACTCAGCCTGGACTCTGCATTGTGCGTGCTTTTCTTCACGAGGGGCTTGTCCCTCCATAGTTACCATGACGTCCTCCAAAGCCCCTGGCCATCTTCTAGGAGTAGTTTTTGCTGGGTTTCTTGCTGCTTGCTTCTAAGTGCTCCAGGTTCAGACTTGTCCTTCCTCAAGGTGATCTCATCTAGTCAAATCATTGATATGTCAGCGTATGTATTAGTCTTGTCTGGAACATTCTGGGCACAACTTCTCATGTGTTCAGTAATGACTTTTTGTTAAATTGACAGTGAAGTTCTTTTTTATTTTTATTTTTATTTTTTCTTATAACTTTTAAAAAATATTTTTTGTTTGTTTATTTTTATTTATTTGAGAGTGACAGACAGGAAGAGAAGGTGAGAGAGAGGGAGGGAGAGAGAGTGAGAGAATGGGCACGCCAGGGCTTCAAACCACTGTAAACGAACTCCAGATGCGTGCGCCCCCTTGTGCATCTGGTTAACGTGGGTCCTGGGCAATCGAGCCTTGAACCAGGGTCCTGAGGCTTCACAGGCAAGCGCTTAACCGCTAAGCCATCTCTCCAGCCCTTTATTTTTATTTTTATTTTTTTGGTTTTTTGAGGTAGGGTCTCACTCTGGCCCAGGCTGACCTGGAATTCACTCTGTAGTCTCAGGGTGGCCTCGAACTCATGGCGATCCTCCTACCTCTGCCTCCCGAGTGCTGGGATTAAAGGCGTGCGCCACCACGCCCGGCTCTTTATTTTTACTTTTTAAGTATATTTTATTTATTTATTTGGGAGAGAGAGAGAGGGAGAGAGAGAGAGTGAGGGAGAGGGGGAGAGAGAGAGAGAGAGAGAGAATGGGCGCTCCAGGGCCTCCAGCCATTGCATATGAACTCCAGACGCATGCGCCCCCTTGTGCATCTGGATTATGTAGATCCTAGGGAACTGAACCTGGGTTCTTTGGCTTTGCAGGCAAGCACCTTAAGCACGAAGTCATCTCTCCAGCCCTGGCAGTGAACTTCTTAACTGTGGTCACTGTTACAGTTCCTTCTTGTTGCTGGGGCAAATGACCTGTGGCCAAAAGCAGCTGATGGGAAAAAAGTTTTTATTTTTGGTTTACAGTCTCGAGGGGAGGCTTCACGATGGCAGAGGAAAGCGTGGCATGAGCAGAGGCTGGTCATTCCCTCTGCCACAGCGGGTGGAAAACAGTGGCAGCAGAGTGAACTGAACTAACACTGGCAAGCTTGTTTTTTTCTTTTTTCAGGGGTCAGGAGTAGGGAGGAGACAAGGTCTTGCCATGTAGCCTAAACTGGCCTTAAACTCATGACTCTCCTGCCTTGGTCTCCAGAGTACTGGATGGGGTTATAGGTGTGAGCCACCGTGCCTGCCCAGAACCCCCAGTTCTTGACACTGGCAAGCTAGGGCTAACAAACCTCAAGACCCACCTTTAGCAACACCTCCTCCAGCAAGGCTGCACCTCCCAAATTGCCACCAGCTGGTGACCAAACATCCAGAACACACGAGTTTATGGGGGACACTTGATTCAGACCACCACAGTCACTAATGTGATTTCTGATCAAGACCCAGCCAGAATGCTCCGCGGTCACACTCTCTCCTGGTCTCCTCCACGTTGGCATTTCTGAGCTCTCACCAGTTGCCTTCCGTACATTGCCGCGTTCGCCGGAAGCCGCTCTGTTCAGCCTTCGCTTCTCCGGGCTCTCTGACACAGCCTCATCATCATTTTACACGGCTCTCTGTCTTCAGCTCCTGATGTGGCAGGCTAGTGGGTTTTTTTTTTTTCTTCAACGTTTTAATCTTTTCCCCCTCTTTTCATTTCCTTCCTAGTGATTTCTCTTGTCCCTCTTCCCCCACCCCTTTCATTGAACCCCTCCTTCATTCTGACCTTCTACTTTGATGCCCTTCTTTGGCCCCCACCCTGCTATCATGTATGATAAGCAGTACGTTAACGGACCCCATTTTGTGCAGGTCTTGTGTTCCTGAGGATAACAACAGTGGTTGTCATCTGGCCTCCATACACACATGTGCACTTGCACACACACACTTCATCCTCACAAGTGGCAACATGCATATACACATGCATACTCATACCACACACACACACACACACACACACACACACACACACACACACCAGTTCTCCTTCCCTGTCTCACATCAGTCTGGGTACCAGCCTTCTGCCACCCTTTCTCTGCCCTCTTTGGAACGGTCCTCTGTACCAACTAGGAGAGGTAGGGATTGGAAATCTGAAGTCCTGAAGTTTATCATTGACCCACATTCCACCTGATGAGTTCCTTGAACTGGGTCCAGATGGCCTCATTCCTGCTGGAAGAAGGTGGTCACCACTTCCCTGAATACCACTAGCCCCTGGGGCTTGTCTGTGCAACCCCGACAGCCATTCCTTCTTCCTCTAGTGTTGTCTCTGGGGACAGGGTCCTGACAAAGTGGTGAACACCATCTCTCCACGTAGCACGAGCCTGTATCTGGGCAGTTCAGTGAGGGGGGAGGGCAAACAGTGTCATTCAGCACGGAGGATCACCCTGCCTTCAACATGTCCTTTCCCTGGTCCCCAGGCTAGCCACACACCCGTTTTCCTCCTCCCCCCGGTTGCTCCATCTCAGGCTTGCTTACTGGTCCATGTTCAGCTTCTCAAGTCACACTCCACACTGAACCACACGATTATGCAAAGTCACGGCGTAGCTACATACGACCACACCAGCTCTTATAGAATCGACCAAGAGTCATCAAGCCTCATGATCACCATGAGGCATGCCTGAGATTCTCTGTGTCTTGTTTGTCCCTGTTCTGAGGTTCTTTCCATCAGCCACACCTACGGATCTAAGTCTGAGCCCAGCTCGGTGCCATCTCCGCTGTGGCCACAGGGACCAGGCAGCATTCACAATGTCCCAGTTAGAAAGTGCTCTAGTCTTCATCGCTGTGCTCAGTCTTATAATTAGAGCTCTCAGATTTCCAAGTCTGAAGAAACTTTTAGTGAATCTGTAGCCGTCTCTTTGCCCTCCATTGGGCTGGAAACCCTGTTTTATGGGTTTTAGGGTTCCCTTTGATTATTATAAGACAAATATATTCTTTAGTGGGGAACAAAAACTGAACGTCTTCACTTGATGTGAGTCATTTGAGCATGAAGCCCTCTCCCCGGTCATTGTCCAGTTATGCTTTGCCAAACATTCAATTCTGTTTTGGGGGATGGAGAACAAGGTCTTGCCATGTGGCCCAAACTGACCTCAAACTCGTGACTCTCTTGCCCTAGTCTTCAGGGTACTGGGGTGGGATTATAGGTGTGAGCCACCGTGCCTGGCCAGTACCCTCAATTCTTGACTAGTGTCCTTGTTAGAGCTTGTACTGCTGTCTGTGGACAGCTTAGCATTAATGTGACATCGACCAATGTACTTCTCCTCCATTATTTCAAGAGCCATTTTGCAGCCTGCCCTGAACTGATTTCCTGCGGGGGTCGGGGAGGAGTGGGGGAGAATGTGGACAGCGAGACAGAAGGCTCTGAAGGGTTTATCACAACCTCAGCTTCTGGAAGAATATTTAGGGAGGGTGCAGCAGTGACTTCGAATCACTGTGCTGTTTTTCCTCGCGCTCTAGGTTGATGTTGATGCAAGTTCGTTGAATTCCAATGATGCTTTTGTTCTGAAGCTGCGGAACGACAGCGGCTACATCTGGGTAGGGAAAGGCTCCAGCCAGGAGGAGGAGAGGGGAGCAGAGTACGTGGCAGACGTGCTCAAGTGCAGAACTGCGAGGATCCAGGAAGGCGAGGAGCCAGGTGTGTGCTGTAGGACAAAGGCCACCGACCGCGTTGATACCCCGTGTGCTTGCGACCTGACCTGGCTTTGCTCAATAGTCATCTGTTTGTGGTTAAAAGAGTGTCTGAATCCCTCCATTAAGGAGGGCATGAGGTCCCTAGCCCTCCTTGAGGAGATAATACCTAATAATGGTCACTGAGGAAGAAGCAATTTCTGCAGTAGCTTAGCTGCTGGCAGGTTGCATATACTCTAATGCATAATCCCCCAGCATGCTCATGTGACAACCGTAACTAAACTCAGTGGGTCACACACTTACACAGTGGAAACAATCAGAGTAGAAAAAGGACTACTTGGAAGAAGGGACTGAGTGGAAGGAGGATGGAGAGAAGATACAAGAGAAGGCAATGGGGGGTAGTTACGATCAAAATATATAATAGACATGTATGAAATGTCAACTAAGAACACAGAATTAAAAAAAAAAAGAAAGAAAGAAAAGCGATTCCTCCAGTAATTGCAGAAGTGGATGATTGCCCCTTGGTAGATTTAAGTAACTTCTTAGTGTGAAAGTGGAGATAATGTTACCGTTAGCGTACAGTCACAGCAAGCGTGTGCTCCTGAATGTAAACTGGCTAACTGTTCCACAGAGGAGTTCTGGAACTCCCTTGGGGGGAGAAAAGAGTACCAGACCTCACCACTGCTAGAAACGCAAGTTGAAGACCATCCACCCCGGCTCTACGGCTGCTCCAACAAGACAGGAAGATTCATTGTAAGTGTCCGAAAGCATGAAATTGAACCCATCGCTAAGCATGGCATTCCGTGTTGATCGTGACGCTTTCCTATCATGTGACAGTTGGGATTCCTAGGCTCTGCTTCCCTGAAACCTACAGGTGACATTCCTCACTCTGTATGGGGTGGTTTAAGAGCCAGTGATGTGATGGATGCAAGAACAGTGAGAGATGCGCAAAGCAGATACACAGCTCTGTGATAGAGGCCTCGCCTCCCATGTGTGAGGCCCTGGGTTCAATCCTGAGTACTGGAAAAGGAAAAAGGAAATGAAACAAAGAAAGAAAAGGAAAGGGTAAAGGACTATATAAATTAAGGCGCTCTTAAAAATAGCCACATTACATGTATGTCAGCATTCCATGTTGCTGTGCGAACTGTGGTTGGACTTTCTCAGGGTAGCCATCATTTCTCATGCAAGTGTAAATTTTCCATTACACTTTCACAAGGAAGTGAAAATTTTCTCTGTTAACGGAATGAAAGTTGTTGTGGGAGTGCTAGGATCATTGGACAAAGTCACAGGGAGACACATGCACCCCTGCAAACACCCTGATAGCCGCGCGGATGCTTTATTTTAGTCAGGTACGATTCAAGCAAATAAAGCAAAATTAGAAGAGGTTAGACATCTTACTTCGGTCTAGCGTCACAAAATATGGTAGTACGTGGTAAGCATGTATTTCGCAGAGTTCTGAAGAGTGGGAGGTTCAAGGTCAGGGCAGCAGCATGAGTGTCTTCCGGGGCCCTTCCTGGCTGCTTCTCTGGATCTTCCTGTGGCCTAGACTGAGCTGAGACCCAGTGTCGTCCTGGTGTTCTCACCACTGTGCTTTTGACCTCAGTAAACCTATTCACCTCCCAATGACCCCCCCTCACCTCCTCACCCCATCCCATCAGGGTTTGTGGTGCTAACTTAGGAATTTTAGGGGAACTCAGACATGACAGTGCAAGGCTGATTTAATGCAGTAGTTACCGTCTCATGGCTGGGATGGAACACCAGATCAGAAGCAGCTTATGGAAGGGAAAGACTTATTTCCAGCCTAGAGTTTCTAGGGGAAGTTTCATCATAGCATGGAAAGCAAGGCATGAACAGAAGTCACATGAGCCAGGAGGAAGCTCATGAACACCCAGTGGGGCTGAACTAATCCCGAGGCCCACCCTCAGAGACACACCTCCTCCAGCAAGGCCCCGCCTCCCAGCCGCTCCATCAGCTGGGGATTAAACACACACATGAGGCTATAGGGAACATTTTACATCCAAACCACTAAAGGCAGGCTCTGATATAACCTACAAATTGATTCAATACATTTCAGTGGATACAGGCTTCATTTTTCTGTTTGTTTTTTTTTTGTTTTGTTTTATCGAGGTAGGGTCTCACTCTAGCTCAAGCTGACCTGGAATTCACTATGTAGTCTCAGGGTGGCCTTGAACTCACAGAAATTGTCCTACCTCAGCCTCCCAAGTACTGGGATTAAAGGTGTGCACCACCATGCCCGGCTTATAGGCTTCATTTTTAATACGCACACAGGAAAATTTCCTGAATATTCTACCAGACATATTTATTACTAGAAATAAAATGTGTTATAGAAGAAACTGTCCATGAACAGACCACACTGAAAGCAAATGAGGGATTTGGCCAAAATAAGTAAAGATGTAATAGTGGATTGTGATAATTATTCAGTTATTCAGAATAGGTTATTACCAACTTTGTAGAAATCCTTTCTTGGGCTGGAGAGATGGCTTAGCAGTTAAGTGCTTGCCTGTGAAGCCTAAGGACCCCAGTTTGAGGCTCGATTCCCCAGGACCCATGTTAGCCAGATGCACAAGGGGGCGCACGCGTCTGGAGTTTGTTTGCAGTGGCTGGAGGCCCTGGTACATCCATTCTCTCTCTCTCTCTCTCTTCCCTCTTTCTCTCTCTGTCTGTCACTCTCAAGTAAACAAATAAAAATGAACAAAAAAATTATGAAAAAAGAAATCCCTGTTCTTGCTATATTTGATTTTATCAGAAAAATCTATGTTATTCTTTTGACTGTTAATAAGATATTGCATTGCATCCAAGCGTTTCTTGGTCCATGGTTTACACAAGGCATATGTAATCTCTGATCAGTGTTATTGACTATTGTTGCTATACCTCAGATGTCTGTGTCTTAGGAAGATTTGTTTTACAAAAGCAAGCATGTAGGCTTTGCTGTCTGCAAGGTTTAAGACAAACTTTGTGTCTTTTTGTTTTTTAAGATTTGTCCCTATTCTTTTTAAATTTTTGTTTATTTATTAGAGACAGAGAGAGAATGAATGGGCACACCAGGGCCTCTAGCCACTGCAAACAAACTCCAGATGTGTGCGCCACTATGTGCATCTGGCATAAGTGGAACCTGGAGAGTAGAACCTGGGTCCTTAGGCTTTGCGGGCAAGCGCCTTAACCGCTAAGCCGTCTCTCCAGCCCTGTGTGTCTTTTTTTGTTATGCACATGCTAGTCTTTAGTAGAAAGATACACTTCCTCAGTACCTCATCATGCTCTTGTCTGATATTTGGAGTTCCTCCTGTTTCCTTCACAGTTTAAGGAAAGGGCTATTATTGATGTGGGTTTGAGCTTAGACTCACCAACAGAAAGTTGATTCGAGACATGTAGATTACTTTGAATATCAAGATCTCTAAATACCACAGCTTTTAGAACCCACCTGTCTGTACAATATCACTTAACTGGTGATATTACATCCTTGCTGTGTGACTTTAGGCAGCTTCCTTACTCTGTGCTCTAGTTTTCTCATCTGTAAAATGTGGAAACTTGTAGCACCTACTTTGTATGGTTGTGAATAGTAAATTAATGATTTAATATAAAAAATTAGAACAAAATCTGGAGAGATGGCTTAGTGGTTAAGGTGCTTTCTTGAGACGCCAAAGGACCCAGGTTTAATTCCCTAGGACCCACACAAGCCAGGTGCACAAGGTGGACATCTGGAACTCATTTGCAGTGGCTGGAGGCCCTGGTATACCCATTCTGTTTCTCTCTCTCTCTCTCTCTCAAATAAATAAATAAATAAAAATAAAATATTTAATTTTTAAAATTAGAATAGTATCTGGCAGGGAGAAAGTGAAATTAAAGTGGTATGCAGTCAGCTATCTCCTTGTTTTGTCGATGGATCTCGGTTCTCCTCTTTTTTCTCTGCCATCTGTAAAATAAAGCAGATTCTCTAACCAAGAGTGAGAGCAGCTTGGGTTAAATGGGGTTTGCAAAGTTATTTCAGAGATTTTTGTTGTTGTTGTTGCTGTACAAGCCCACACTTCTTCTCCAGAGAGCGGTGTGTGGGTGGGGGGCTTCTCTCTGAAGTCTGGGTTTCCTGACCATGGGACTGTGACTTGGTTTCTAATACCTGATAGTTTTCTCCCACTGAGTGGGCCTCACTTTCAATCAGAGAACAGTTGGTTACCCACAGAGGCTGAGTGCCACTACTGCACAAGTGTGTACTTCTTGTCCTGCTGGTTGGTTTTGTAGTCTGCAGGGTCCCCTGCTTATTCACGTTGTTGGTGACCTTTGTCCCCCAGTGGCTCCCATAGGGCGGGAGGGGAGCTAGTATCCCTTTTGGTACCAGCATGGTGTTCTGATGTTCAGGTGGTCTTTATTCTGTTTGCTTTTTGTTATTGTTGATGTTGTTTAAGGATCTCCACATCTCATCAGAAAACATGAATTATGCTTGGAAATTAAGAGCACCCAGGGTAAGTGTGCTTCAGTCTGAACTTAGCCTGGAGGTCCTGCTTTGGGCGCAGGTTGGGTTTCTGCCCATTTTTCTGTGACAGGCATCCAAGAAGGCCCCTTCTGAGTCACCTTTGCTAATATGACACAGAGCAGGCTACAGTCAATTCGCCTGCTGACTGAACTGCAAAATCACAGGGCAAAGGGAGGGTGTGAGGAATAGGGACCAACATAGAATCGGTTTCACCCTCTTATGAATCAGGGAGAGTTTTGGATTCTCTGAAAACATTGAGCTTTAGGTGAATATGTGTCCACTGGTGGTGGTGGTCTGCTAGCCTTCCCATTACCATCTAATGGGAGCTATAGAGAACACAATTTAATCATTAGAAATAAAAACAATGAAGGTTTGCATGCATAGTACTGTGTGTTAGAATGTCATCTTACTAAAAATTATTTCCAGGCATGGTGACGCATGCCTTTAATTCCAGCACTCTGGGAGGCAGAGGTAGGAGGATTGCCTTGAGTTTGAGGCCATCCTGAGACTACATAGTGAGGTCCAGGTCATCCTGGGCTAAAGTGAGACCCTACATTATAAACAACCCCCCCCAAAAATTTTGTTGATGTACTGAAATGATTTATTGATTTCTTTTATATTTGATTTATTTATTTGCAAGCAGAGAGATACAGAGAGAGGGAGGGAGAGAGAACTAGAGAGAGAGAGAAAGAATATGGGACCAGGGCATTCAGCTACTGCTGGCGCATGCATAACTTTCTGCATCTGGCTTAAGTGGGTACTGGAGAATCGAAGCCAGGTCATTAGGCTTTGCAAGCAAGTGCCTTAACCACTAAGGCTATCTCCCCAGCCCTAAATCTATTAACTTTTACTAAAATAATCTGGATTTACAAAGGAAAGACAGTATCATACGGAGACCATGATATCAAATATCTTTAGGCAGGCAAGGAAATCCGTGAAATTACTTGGCATAGGAATTGCATGCGCAGAAGTACTGACCGTACTGGTCTCCCTAAAGGCACTCAGATGAACTACACTGGCCAAGCTGTACCCATTACACATATGAACACCTATTCAATCTGTTACTCAAAAGAATTAAGAAAAATGACAGAGCTGGAGAGATGACTTAGTGGTTAAGGCACTTACCAGCAAAGCCAAAGAACCCAGGTTCGATTCCCCTGTACCCACATAAAGCCAGATGCAAAAAGGTGGCATATGTGTCTGGAGTTCGTTTGCAGTGGTTGGAGGCCCTGGAGCACCCATCCTCTCTTTCCTTCTTCCTCTCTGTTTCTATCTGCCTCTCTCTCTCTCTCCCTCTCTCAAATAAATAAATAAAATATTTTTTAAAAGGAATAAAAAATGGCAGACAGGTTCACTGCCATCCACAATACAGGTAGGCATTTGCATCCATCAGAGACATCCTTGCTGTGCTGTTAGACCCTAACGGTCTTCGTACATTTCAGATTGAAGAGGTTCCAGGCGAGTTCACCCAGGATGACCTGGCAGAAGACGACGTCATGCTACTTGATGCTTGGGAACAGGTAGGAACTGTACTTCGCTCATCACAGGAGAATGTTCTTGTGGTTGGGAACTGACAGAACTTGCTTTGAAAAATGGAAATTCTGATAATAAATGGGCCTAAGGATCTGGGAAAAGAAATTTTACATGATTTGCAAAAAGTCAAACTGATGTAGAGGGCAAGATGATTTCTTGCAGTGGAAATAATTCCACAGGTAACATTTATGACTTTGTGGCTTTAGGCAAAACAAAACAAATCCTGTTTACTTATTTGTAAAATATAATCACTCACACATAATTTACTCATCCATTTCTATTCATTTTACTAATAAGTGCATAATATGTACAATACTGGAAGAGAGACCAAAAATATTGACCATTCCTCTTGAATTTTGATAAGAGTTCATAGGAAAACCATCTCCAGGGGAAGAACAGGCACTGAATGGGCTTGACTCTAAACAGCAAAATATGTTACTGTTATATATATCTTAATTTCAGAGAAAATAAGTAGTTATTTGATATGACACTTCTGATCGTCTTTTCAAATTTCTGTGTACAACAGTGAAAGGGGAAAACACACATATTAGAAATCAAATTATACAGAACAACTGTGAAATCAGTCTAGTCTCAGAGTCAGCCACAGAAATTGCTGGTCTTACGTCTCTTGGCAATGGCTAAGCCATTTGTCTGAGTTCCTCCTTAGCCTCTGGTCTACAATGACTATATTTGAGTTGGGGTTCAGCCCCAGGTTCTCCTCAGAGTGCATTTCACTTATTTATAGTTGACACTTTTTATCTAAGGTAGCATGCTATCATGGTGTCTTCTGTGCCTGCACACAAGTATTCCAGCACTTTCTGTGTGAGGTGGAAGACCACCAAACCAGATTTGCTCTGCCAACAAGTGATTTGAAAAGGGATTTAAGTATAAAATGCTTCAGGAGGCTGTCTCAGCATTAATATACTCAACCACACATAAATAATATGTACAGATTATATGTACATATATTTATATATTATACATGTTATATGCATTTTAATTTAAAAGTCTTTTAAATCTTGATATTTAAGCACTGAATATTATAGTACCTTCCTTATCCAAGTTATACAGAGCACGATAATACAGAAACTTGACTGAAGCCAGAGATGTCTGGAGACCTCCAGAAAGAAGCTCTGTGTCGAGATGTGGCCGTTTCCTGCTTAGACCCACAGCAGGGAAAGGGGGTATAAGGACAGTCTGACACAGCCAGGGCTGGGTCCAAATAGTGATGAGAATCTGTTGGTTTTCTGAAAGAAAGCGCTCTTTATAAACCAGAACAAACCATGTGAACCTGTTAGAAGTGAACTGTACTCAAACTGGCTGGATATAAGTGTAGGCGTTTCTTGGTGAGAGTGAGTTTCCTGATGCCCCACCTCCACCTCCCTCCTCTCTGGGGTTGTTGGGAAGATGACGGGATTGTGGGTAAAGCACTTGATAATGGTGCTCAGCATTGATCTGTGTGTTCTACACGGTACTTTCAAAAGAGTTCATGTTGTTATTCCACTTTCAGATATTTATTTGGATTGGAAAAGATGCCAATGAAGTTGAGAAATCTGAATCCCTGAAGTCTGGTGAGTAGGTCCCAGGGACCCAGCATAGTAACTACTGGCAGCTCTCTTCTTACCCTGTCTTCTAAAAATACATGTCAAGACTGAAGAGTAGTTCAGCTCTCTTCATCAGAACTCACAAGTAATGGTATCATAAAATTAAAGAATTATAGATACAAGGAAAATGTTTTGTTGCCAGATTTAGAATGTGATTATTTCTTCTTTTCTCCTTTTTATTGACAACTTCCATACTTAAAGACAATAAGCCATGATAATGCCCTCCCCTTCCCTCTCCCACTTTCCCCTTCACAAATCTACACTCCATCATAGCCCCTCCCTCTCTCCACTAGTCTCTCTTTTATTTTGATGTCATCATCTTTTCCTCCTATTATGAGGGTCTTATGAAGGTCGTGCTAGGCACTGCAAGGACATGGATATCAAGGCCAATTTCTGTCTGGTCAATTGCATTGTAAGCAGTCCTACCCTTCCTTCGGCTCTTACATTCTTTCCACCACCTCTTCCACAAAGGACCCTGAGCCATGGAAGGTGTGACAGAGATGTGTCAGTGCTGAACATTCCTCCGTCACCATCTTCTCAGCCTTTTGGGTCATCCCAGTGGTCACTGCCAGCTGAAAAGAAAAGCTTCTCTAACCAAAAGTGAGAGTAGCATTAATATATGAATATGAACATTAAGTAAAGCACTTACAGGGCAGTTTGATGAGCATAGTATATGCATTTAGTCAGACAAGAGCAGGCATTGCCCTCCTAATGCTCATGACCTGCCCCACCATAGGCTTTTGATTAGGTTTTCAGTACCAGACATGTATTCCTTCCAATAGAGCGGGTCTCCAGTCCAACTAGAGAGCAGTTGGTTTCCCCCATAACAGACATGCCACTATTGCACCTGTTTGGTCATTTGGCCTGTCTGGTCAAACTTGAGGCTTCCAGTGTCCACTGCTTTCACCACTGATGGCTTCTGTCTCCCATAAGGCTGCATGCATTGCAGCTTTTTCCAGCTTTCTGTCAGCTGGTCTACTGGGAGAAGGTTTTCAGCTCAGCCCCAGTTTGATTTCTCAGTGACCTTGCAGCCCAGGCTTGTGGATTCTTCAGCAATAGGGTCTTATTATCTATTACTGGTGAGAAACCAAGATCCTTGGGGGCACCAGGGACCTCCCAGGCCAACAGCTCGCTGGAAGGTATCCCATCCCTGGCCCTGAAATTTTTCTAGTAACAGTCTATGGCTTCTGGGTGTGCCATTAGTCAAAAAAGTAGGTTACCATGTGGCTTATTTACAATATCCTGAATTTCGATCACCCCTTCCCCCACACTTCTTTTACTCAGTTTCTTCCCCTGGCCTCGCTTAGGCTATTCCACCTGCAGTAATCTGTCCATCTACTTACATATATACAGTACCATCCCCTAAAGGCCCTTTTCTAGCTTACTGGCCTCTGCTACCAATTTTTACTCCATCTCACACGCAAGTCTGAACATTTGTAACTAGGATCCACATATGAGAGAAAACATGTAATGTTTGGCTTTCTGAGCCTGGGTTACCTCACTTAGTATAATCCTTTCCAGATCCATCCATTTCCCAGCAAATTTCATAATATATTTTTTCTTTGCTGCTGAATAGAACTCCATTGTGTAAATGTACCACATCTTTATTATCCATTCATCTGCGGATGGACATCTAGGCTGGTTCCATTTCCTAGCTGTTGTGAATAGAGCAGCAATAAACATTGTTGTGCAAGTGTCTCTAAGGTAGTGAGAAGAGTCCTTAGGATATATGCCCAGTAGTGCTATAGCTAGGTCATATGGTAAATCTATTTTTAGCTGTCTCAGGAACCTCCACAGTGATTTCCACAATGATTGTACCAGTTTACATTCCTACCAACAGTGTAGAAGGTTCCCCTTTTTCTGCATTCTTACCAACATTTATTGTCATTTGTTTTCTTGATGGTAGCCATTCTGACAGGGGAGAGATGGAATCTCAAAGTAGTTTTAATTTGCATCTCCCTGATGTCTAAGGATGTGGAGCACTTTTTTTAGATTTTTATATGCCATCTGTAATTCATCTTTTGAGAATTCTCTATTCCATAGTCAATTTTTTAATTGGGTTGTTTGATCTCTTATTGTTTGGTTTTTTGAGTTCTTTGTATATTCTGAATATTAATCCTCTGTCAGATGTATAGCTGACAAAAATTTTCTCCCATTCTGTAGGTTGCCTCTTTGCTCTGTTCACAGTGTCCTTTACTGAAAAAAGCTTTGTAATTTTGTGAGATCCAGTGGTTGATTAGTGGTTTTATTTCCTGAGCAACTGGGGTTATATTCAGAAAGTCATTACCTATGCCAATATGTTGAAGGGTTTCCCCTACTTTTCCTCTAGCAGCTTCAGAGTTTCAGGTCTGATGGTAAGGTCCCTAATCCATCTGAACTTGATTCTTGTGCGTGGAAAGAGATAAGAATCTATTTTCATCCTTCTACATATAGATATCCAGTTTTCCCAGCACCACTTGTTGAAGAGGCTGTCTTTTCTCCAGTGAAGTGTTTGGTGCTTTTGTCAAAAATCAGGTGGTGTAGCTGCCTGGATTAATATCTGGGTCCTTTATTCTATTTCATTGATCTGTGTGTCTGTCTCTTAGGATTCCTCTAGGAGTTTGTTTTCTTTGATTTCTGCTTTGATTTTTTTGAGTATAGATAAAATCATTTAAAAAAAAATCTATGTCAGGCATTTCATCTAAAACCACCTCATTGGGGGTCATTTCTGATGGGTTTATAATTTTTGGTGGGATTTTATTGTCTTGATTCTTTGTGTTTCTTGTATTATAATGTAGAATTTTTTTTGCATCCTGAGTTGATTTGATGTTTGGGTTTTCTAATTATCTGCGTGCTCTTAGACTTGGAAATCCAACTTTATATACCTTCAGTGTAGGCATTTAATATGCCAAGTGTGGCTCTTGTACTCTAACCCAACTGCAGAGGTAATCCTAGGTATTGTTTACCTGCTATTCAAGTATTCCATTCAGCTTGGTGGCGCAATTTACTGGCAAATTCTAAAATTTAACTGAGCAATATACACATTCAATAAAAACCAGCACATGGCTGGAGAGATGGCTTAGCAGTTAAGCGCTTGCCTGTGAAGCCTAAGGACCCTGGTTTGAGGCTTGATTCCCCAGGACCCACGTTAGCCAGATGCACAAGGGGGCGCATGCATCTGGAATTCGTTTGCAGTGGCTGGCGGCCCTGGCGCGCCCATTCTCTCTCTCTTTCTCTACCTGCCTCTTCCTCTCTCGGTCTGTCACTCTCAAATAAATAAATAAAAATGAACAAAAAAATTTTAAGAAAAAAAACCAGCACAGAGTATGCAAGTGTGTGGATTAAAACAAACAGGTAGTCTTACAAAGCCAAAATCCCTAAGGGTACGTATTATTTTGCACCCTTAATCCTGTCAGCTGGGAGGTTGAGATTTCTGTTCTGTAATGGGTTCCAGGTCAGCCTGGGTCTGAATCCAACCCTGCCCCCAATAATGACAGAAGAAAAAGACAAAGGCCCTATGACTCTGAAGGCATCAAAGGCAACAATAGTCAACCCCCCCCCAATACAGTTTAATTGAGAATGGTAAAGCCAACCAAGAATATGTAATCCATAACCTGCCCCGACATGGAAAGAGAAATTATCACTTCCAGTGCAGGCCTATGTGTCTGCTTTTTTGTTAGTTGGCCCCATTACCTTCAGGGCCGGCTTCCAATCTCACCAACGCTGAGTGCCTACCTACCTCCATGGCTCTATGTTTTGCTGTGGACCTGGTGCTCTGAACAGCTGTGCTGGATGTCCTGCCACTGGAGGCTGAATGAGTTCTCTGGAGGTTCGAGCTTCTGACGGCTGGGGCATGGGAGCGTGCAGGAAGCCTGGAGTTGTACTGGAACTGTTCAGCTGGTCCCGCCTGTATCCCTTTCAGCAGCTCCTCAGCTGGTCTCTGCTGTCTCACCTTCAGGATTCTTGGCTTTGCATGGAGGCTGATGAGGTTGGAAAATCCTCATTTGGTCTCTGCTCCTGCAGTTCAGTGCCAGGCTGCAGATCAGGGCCGTAAGTGCCTCGGCGGGATTCTGGCCGGTTTCCTCCTTTCTGGTAGATCTTGATCTCTCCTGCTTCTCCGCTATGACTAATAAAAACCTATATACCTTCACGTTTCGGAAGAAGAGTGTATTTTGCTGTGGTTTTGCTTAAGTCTCTCCCTAGGCTGGTTTGGTGTGACTCCTATGCCACCATCTTACCCGGAAGTCTAGAATGTGATTATTTCTAAAAAAAAATTAATCCACTTATACCCTTGTTTGACTGATGAAATTGTAAAAGCTCAATAACTTATATAGCTTAGATTTTTTTAAAAAAATACTTTTTGTGAGTAATTCTGTCCTTTCTGGCATAGTTTTCTTTTTATTGCAAAGTATCACAATAATTATGTCATGAGAATAATTCCAGAGAGCTTGGAATTCCCTCAGGTGCTATTGAAACTTTACAATGGTTATGTTCATGGCAGAGGAGAGAAATGAATGAGAAAATTGTTCATATTTAGCTACTTGGTGGCAGACAAAATTTAAGTCTTTACTTGTAATGGAAGAATTTTCATCATATAGTTATTTCAGTTTGACCAAAACTTACTGAATTTATGTCTTTAATTTCTTTTTTTAGCCAAAACATACCTTGAAACAGACCCTTCTGGAAGAGACAAGAGGACACCAATCGTCATCATAAAACAGGGCCATGAGCCACCTACATTCACAGGCTGGTTCCTCGGCTGGGATTCCAGCAGGTGGTAAACTAAGTTTCATTTGAAAAAAAAAAAGAAAGAAATCAGGCCGCACAGGGACAATTGTCCCCTTACTGTTGGGGGCTTGTTTACTTCTTGTTGTTCTGGCTTTATAAAATTAACCTCAGCCCAATGGCTATTTTTCTTTAATGCCAAATATTGGTCTGAAATTCTTTTTTGAGAAGGAATTTTGTTATGTTACTCTGCTTATTGTAGTCAGCTTCACATTGCTGAGATGAACCTCCAGACCAGACACAATTTATGGGAGGAAGGGATTTATTTCAGGTTTACAGACCCGGGGGAATTTCCATACTGGCAGAGAAAGCTGGCTGCCTTTCACAGATCCACTCATGAAGAGAAGAAACCATCAGCAACACCACTAAGAGCAAGCACCCACGGACAACCACAGGCAGAGCTCAAGCACTCTGCACACCTTTAGGCTAGAATTCTGACCTGCCCCCATAAACCTTAGGGCTGGACCCCAAGATCTGCCCACAGTGACAGGTCTTCCAGCCCAGAGGATAGAGATTCATGTTATAGCTTTAATAAAAACATTTGAGTCTATTGCGGGACAGAGATTCAAACTACCACTAAGCTGAAATAACCTAAACTTTTGTTGTGGGTCAATATTAGCTGTCCTGGAAAGGGACACACTCCTTTGTGCATGGCCTTCTCAAAGTAGAAGACTATACTGTCTGGTTAATTTGTGTGCAGAAAGGATTTTTAGAGTTGAGCAACCACTAGCCAAACTCATTCTGCAGTCTGCCAGAGAGGAAAGCCACGATGCTTTAGAGTCTTCTCTCTCATCTGTGTTGTGTCTCCAAAGAACTATGTGCTTACTGTGAGGTTCCTGTTAAATGAGTCCACGTGACTCTGATGCCGTTTATTCTGAGGGCTATTTTCTAAGAGGAATTTCTTTTACCTTTATGTGAACTTTTTAAAATCATAACTCCTTCCTGAGAAGTCAAATTATATTCTTTAGCTTTGAATACTTGACTGGACAGTTTGAATATTACAAAAGCTAAACTTTGCAAATGCTTTCTTTCATCATTAAAATATTATCTCTTTTTGAAAAGGTTTTGGTTGTGACATTTTGTTTAAATTTGACACGAGTTCTTGACACTGTTAATTGTATAGTTAACTACTTTTATGCCCGAGTAGATACAAATTTAATTTCTTTTTTTTTCTCAGTTTTTATTAACATTTTCCATGATTATAAAAAATATTCCATGGTAATACCCTCCCTCCCTCCACTTTCCCCTTTGAGATTCTATTTTCCATCATATCCCCTCCCCTTCTCAATCAGTCTCTCTTTTATTTTGACGTCATGATCTTTTTCTCCTCTTATGATGGTCTTATGTAGGTAGTGTCAGGCATTATGAGGTCATGGATATCCAGGCCATTTTATGTCTGGAAATTTAATGTTTCTTAAACCCTTCTCATTCAGTGGTCAAACAACTTTTTTTTTTCCATGGCCAGGTAATTACAACAGATTTTACATATCATAGAGTGCGTATGAAACATAGGCCCCAGACACCAGAAGCTATGGAAGAACCTAGAACTCCAGTGACATCGAGATGGACTTTGTAATTGTGTAAGAGGAGTATAGAGCAGGGAAGTGACCTGAGGAATTCTTACCTGGTGTGGGGCTGTAGGGCCTGAGCACTGTTTCCAATTGGCTTCTGCCTGGGAAAATGAGCCCAGTTTCTTTATTGCCTAGTGGTCAGTAGTCTCGTGGTATCTTGGGGCTTGTGTGAATGATGGAAGGTAAGAAGCAGTAAGGAGCTTCATTTATAGGTGCTTTAGTAAACACTTTTTAAACATCTACTCAGTATCAAGTATAATTCTAGCTTATTTGGATATAATATAAAATAATCAGACAAAATCCTAACTTAAAAAAATATTATTTATGTATTTATTTGCAAGCAGAGAGAGATAGAAGAGAGACAGAGAGAATGCGCACACCGAGCCTACAGCCACTGCACATGAGCTCCAAATGCATGGGCCATTTGTGCATCTGGCTTTACATGGGTTCTGGGGAACTGAACTCCAGTGGTTAAGCTTTGCAGGCAAGCACCTTAACCACTCAGCAATTTCTCCAACCCAAATTCA
Source organism: Dipus sagitta (assembly GCA_036346955.1). Classification (NCBI taxonomy): domain Eukaryota; kingdom Metazoa; phylum Chordata; class Mammalia; order Rodentia; family Dipodidae; genus Dipus; species Dipus sagitta. Next base: position 23,758,627 of record CM070784.1, on the reverse strand, counting down.
ATTTATGGAGTTGATATTCAAAGGAAAAGGCCAACAAAAGCTAAACCAAGGGACAAATATATTAGGAGGAAAGATCTGTGGAGGAAAAATGGGGAAGGAGATTAGGGAACAGCGGATGAAAACTAGGGTGTGTGTAGCTTTCATAAGGTGGGCCAGGGAGGCCTTGTTGGGTAGATGATATTTAACCAGAGTCAATACGGGTGGGAGAGTGAATCTGGTGGTTAGATCCAGGCACGAGTGCCAAGCACAGTCTCTTAAAGAGGAAGTGTTCCTGGTATCCTGGTATCCTGGTATTGGGTTGGAGTCTGCAGGGATGTCTCCTTCCATTACTGTTGGCAGAAAAAGAATTCGTCTTACGCAGAACTGCCCGGATGCTGCTTTCTGTGGAGACGGCAGCTTCGCAGGTGCCGGCGCTGTGGGAGGGGAGCCAGAGGGAACCGCGGAGTGGCCACACAGCATCAGCAGCTGCAGCTGCTTGTCACGTCCACACTTAGTAAACACAGTTGGTGGGAATAAAAGATTTACAGAACTAGCCGGGTGTGGTGGTGCACGCCTTTAATCCCAGCATTTGGGAAGCAGAGGCAGAAGGATTGCCATGAGTTTGAGGCCACTCTGAGAATACATAGTGAATTCCAGGTCAGACTGGGCTAGAGTGAGACCCTACCTTGAAAAACCAATAATAATAATAATAATAATAATAAATTAAAAAAATAAAAAAATCAAAAGATGGCAGGTCAAAGTGTGTAGGATAGAACCAACTTAGTGCTTAAAAGGAAATTTATAGCACTAAATACTTACATTAGATAGAAACGTCTCAAGTGATCGATCTAAACATCTTCCTTAAGAAATTGAAAGCTGGGGCTGGAGAGATGGCTTAGCGGTTAAGGTGATTGCCTGCGAAGCCTGAGGACCAAGGTTCGATTCTCCAGGTCCCACATAAGCCAGATACACATGGTGGCGCATGTGTCTGGAATTCGTTTGCAGTGGCTAGAGACCCTGCAATGTGTGTGTGTGTGTGTGTGTGTGTGTGTGTGTGTGTGTGTGTGTGGCTGGAGAGGTGGCTTAGCAGTTAAGGTGTTTGCCTGTGAAATGAAAGGATCCAGGTTTGATTCCCCAGGGCCCATGTAAGCCAGATGCACAAAGTGGCTTATGTGTCTAGAGTTTGTTTGCAGTGGCTGGAGGCCCTGGTATACCCATTCTCTCTCTTCCTCTCTCTCTCTCTGCCTCTGTCTCAAACAAAATAAATTATATATATGTGTATATATATAATTAAATATCTGACAGAAAACAAAAACTAGCCCAATTACTGGTTTTGTTTTGTTTTTGTGAGACAGAGTCTCACTTCCTAGTCCATACTTGCTTTGAACTCACTAAGTAGCTCAGGCTGGCCTCAAACTCATGATCCTCCTGCCTCAACCTCCCAAGTGCTGGAATTGTATTCACATGCCACCATGCCTGGCTCACTCCTGTATTTGAGTGATTCCAAATGTATGTGCGTCCCTGGCCATGAGTTCTACATTGAACTTGATGAGCATACTTCAACTGACTGTCCATTAGGATCAACATTTTAAATAGTGACATGTTCATCTCTTGTTTCTCCTCATTCAATCTTTTCCCGCATCATTCCTTGCTCAGTAAATGGCAATTCCTCTAATTTTGTGACTTTTCTCTTGGTCTCATATAAGATTCATCGGCCTCCTCCTAGATTGATACTCAGAATGTATCCAGTCCCTCCTCCATGCCACCATTAGCTGTATCTGGATCCTAATCAAGATCTCTTAACTGGGGCTGCAAAGCCAAAGGACCCAGGTTTGATTCCCTAGGACCCATGTTAGCCAGATGCACAATGGGGCGCATGCATCTGGAGTTTGTTTGCAGTGGCCAGAGGCCCTGCAGCGCCCATTCTCTCTCTCTCTCTTTCTGTCTGTCAAATAAATAAAATAAAAACAAAATATTTAAAAAAATCTCTTAACTCCTGCAGTCTCTTCCAAATCTAGGGACAAGTGATCCTTTTTTGTAGGGGGGTTTCGAGGTAGGGTCTCACTCTAGCCCAGGCTGACCTGGAATTCACTATGGAGTCTCAGGATGGCCTCGAACTCATGGCGATCCTCCCACCTGAAGAGATCGTTTTAATATGTGGGACAAGCCATGCCACCGCCAGTCTCACTCACAGGGGAAATTAAAATTCTATAAATTCCTTGTGGAATAATACTTCAACTGCCTTTCTGATTTTAGCACCTATATCTTTCCATCTTTCTCAATCCTATCTAGCTATATTGACTTCCTCAGAATTCCTTCCTCCTTGTGAAAGCCAAGCAGCTTCCAAAACCATACTGGCTGGGAAGGATGGCTTGGTGGGCAAGAGTGCTTGCTCTGTTGTCATGAGAACCTGAGCACCCTTGTAAAAAGCTGAGCATGGCCACACCTGCCTGTGACCCCAGTGATGAGTGGGCTGGAGGCTAGTGGGTCATCGGGGCTCCCTCCTCAGCCAGTCTAATGGAAAAAAGGAGGAGCTTAGTCTTCATGAGAGACCCTGTCTCAGGGAAATAACACAGGGGAGCTCTCAAGGAGGACAGCTGATGTCTTCCCTCGGCCTCTGCGTGTGTGCGCATGAGAGGTTATGCCTGCCAAAATGTCTTCCAAATGCCTTGAATCCATGCAGCTCTCACTCTGGGTTAGAGAATCTGCTTTTTACAGATGGCAGTGAATTTTAGGGAAACCCAAGACCCATCAGAAAAGAGAGCCAACTGCCTAGCACAAGGCAAGTCATCTCTGTCACATATTTCAGCCTAGGAAATATTACAGAGGAAGTGATGGATTAAATATAAATGCTGCTCTCACTTCTAGCCTAAGAATCTCTTCGAGGGAAATTGTGGTAGACAATGAGGAGACTCAAAATTCATGAAGTAGTTATCAGCCACACCCCTAATCCCAGCACTCGGGAGGCGGAGGTAGGTGGATTTCTGTGAGTCCGAGGCCACCCTGAGACTACGTAGTGAATTCCAGGTCAGCCTTGGCTATGGTGAGACCCTACCTCCACCCCCCCCAAAAAAAAAAAAAAAAAAAAAAAAAAAAAGCCATAAAAGAAAATCAGAGGCTGCTGAGAGATCGCTTAAAGAAATTTGTTACATGCCCTCCAAGGCTCAGGGAACACTGGAAGAGGGAGCAAAAAGAATGTAATAGCCACACTGTTGGAAGGTGATTCTGAGTCAGTCATTGTCTGCCCAACATAGACTGGTGTGTTCATGACCCCACAGTGAATCTGATAACCCCACTGAAGAGGACCCTCTGTGGAATGGGGCTGGGGTAGGGGACAATGAATTAGTCAGTCCTGGGATGATCCAGTGTAATTTCCCCATCTCAGCATCCTTAACCATACCACACAGCCCTTTTGCTGTGTAAGGTAACATTTAAAGAATCCAGACATCGTTGTCACAAAATATGAATATCTTTAGGGGGAACTGTTCATTTGTCTGGGTAAAAAGTCTGCAATAAAGCTGGTATCCTAGACAGTTGTCATATTGGGTAAAAGCTGATATATTTTTTTTAAAAAACTGGTAGATTTTCTTACTCTGTGCTGTCAACTATACTTCACCCTAAATCTCATTTCTAAAGTAGAAAATAAACTGTGGCTGGAGGAGAACACAGATAGCATTTCAGCTCCTTCCTCATCCTTGAAAACTTGTTGTTCTTGTCCTAACCTAGTGGTTCTGTAAAGTCAGAAAAAAAAGAAGTCTCTCATCCTGAGCTCGTAGAAGACTGGCGTTGTTTGCACAATATGGGAACCCTACTGGAAAATCAAAAGTATATGTGGGACAGCTGTGGATGCAGCAAGTTAGTAGGTATTTCACTTGAGTCTAACTAAATTGAAAGTATTTTCAACTAATGAGGTAACTTTGAGTCTTTTTTTTTGTTTGTTTTTTTTTCTGAGATAGGGTCTCACTCTAGCCCAGGCTGACCTGGAATTCACTATGTAGTCTCAGGGTGGCCTTAAACTCATGATGATCCTTCTACCTCTGCCTCCCAAGTGCTGGGATTAAAGGCATGTGCCACCATGCCCTGCTAACTTTGAGTCTTTTTTCTCCCCCCAGAATGGTATTTTTCTATTCTTGGTCACAGTATCTGTGGGTTTTATGCATTTGAAGATCCAGTGAGGGCTTGGTGATGTTCTCAGCAGGTCCTCAGTGAGGGTCAGAGGACAGGCCTCTGATGATACAGGTTTAATAAGAAATGTCATTATGTTGAGATTTTGACTTCTGAATATAAAAGTGCTTCAAAAAGGTCACGTTCTGTAAGTCCAAGCATCATGTTACACGGACTTTCACTGAGGACACCAGAGATAACATCTTTTTTTTTCTGTTTTTTTTTTTTTTAAACAATCCTTTATTCCTCTGCTCACTTGAGTGTGCGCTTTTCCCTTTTATGTTTCAGGTGCCAAGAAGTCATTAGTTACTCACAGCTGAAAGCTTATATAATGCCTCACTGGCCCTGTAGTACCCACACATCCTCTAGTATAACCCACCACAGCATTCCCAAGGACAGGAGGTTGCTGGCAAACATGAGTGTAATGTTTCGCAAATGAATGGCATTTATAGTAGCAAATCACTTTGTATTCCAGAACCAAAACTGCCATGAGCTCAGACCATGAATATGAAAAATAGCCACAGAATCATGATTCCTCAATTTTTTTTTTCACTTTTCTTTCTTTTTTAATGTGTGGTATAGTATGTGTGGTATGCCAAACACAGTTGTAGTGGGTGACTTCAACACCCCACTCTCATCAATTGACAGGTCATCCCAGCAAAAAAATAAACAGAGATGCATCTGGATTCAATGAGGTCATAGAACAAATGGACCTAACAGATATATACAGGACATTTCATCCAAATGCTGCAGAATACACATTCTTTTCAGCAGCACATGGAACATTCTCTAAAATAGACCATATATTAGGACATGAAACGTATCTTAACAAATACAGGAAAACTGAAATAATTCCTTGCACTCTATCTGATCACAATGGGATCAAACTACAAATCAATAGCAATAAAAGCTATGGAGCATACACAAAATCATGGAAACTAACAATACACTACTAAACAATGAATGGGTCAATGAAGAAATCAAGAAGGAAATCAAAAAATTCATAGAGTCAAATGATAATGAGAACACAGCATACCAAAACCTTTGGGACACAATGAGGGCAGGCCTAAGAGGGAAATTTATAGGTTTAAGAGCCTATATTAGGAAATTAGAAAGGTCGCAAGTGAACAACTTAATGCTTCACCTTAAAGCCTTGGAAAAAGAAGAACAAGGTAAACCGAAAATCAGTAGACAGGAAGAAATAATAAATATTAGGGCAGAAATTAATGAAATAGTATGTGTGGTATGTTGTAGTGTGTGTGGTTCATGCATTTGTGTATGTAGATGTGCACACCCTAAGCACATGTATGTGGAAGCCAGATGGAAATGTCGGGTATTCTATTAGTTTGAATGCATGGCCCCATAGACTCAGGTGATTTAGTAAAATTAAACTTCCTACTTGAGCCCATAGCAAGCCAATCCCTGTTATAGGGGCCATGTCACTGGGGGGGGGGGGGGAGAATCTTGGAGTCCAGTCCTAAGGTATGCTCTGTGATCTTGAGTCTAGCCCTAAGCTGTGTGAGAACAGTCTGAGCTCTGGGTGTTTGTGCTTGTTGATCCAACAAGATCTCTTTGATCTGCTGATGTATGAATGGGAGCCATCTTCTGCCATTGATGGTGTTCTCCTGGATTTTGTAAACCTGAAACAAACCCCTTCCTCCCATAAGCTGTGTCTGGTTGGATGTTTGTCCCAGTGCTGGGGAGCTGACTGCAACAAGGGTCCTCCTCTATTGGTCTTCCATCTTATTAGCCTGAGACAGAGTCTTTTACTGAACCTGGAGCTCACCATGTGCCCCAGAAATCCTCTTGTCTCTACCACCTTCAGGGCTAGGATCTCAGGCATGTGTGGCCATTCTGGCTTTTTTTTATATGGGTGTTGGGGGTCAAATTCAGGTCCTCATGCTTTCAAAGCAAGTGCTCAAATTTTAATGAAAAAGGCTAATAACAAAAATGTATAGAGTGCTGGACAGAATGCTCAGTGGTTAAGGCACTTGCTTGTAAAACCTGATGGCCTGGGTTCAATTTCCCCAGCACCCACGTAAAGCCAGATGATGCACAAAATGGTGCATGCATCTGACAAAGGGACCTGGTGTGCCCATACTTATTACCCACCCCCTTGAAAATAAAAAAATTAATGTATGTATAAAAATTATGTTCTGTTTCCTAATAAGGATTATTATTATTATTATTATTATTATTTTTGGTCACTCTGGTTTAAAAAGCTTTGTGTTCCTAAAATTCCTGACTTTACATTTTTTTTTTAAAAAAAGGTATTTTGTATTTGTTGACTTTTAAGGTAATTATTAAGGAAGACCAAAAATAAAAGTGTAATTCTGTTTAATTATTCAGACATAGACTTCTCCTACCCCAGAACAGTGAACATTCTAGTGAAGTCTTGGTGGAATCAGACCCCTTTTTGGGTATTCCCATGGCAACAATGGCAGCCAGATATAACTGGCAGGTGCTCTTGGACTTAGCTTCTGCTTGGTCTGAAAGCAGTGTGGCTGAAAAACCTAACACTATACAATGCAGCACTATGGAACCCTGCCTGGTGTCTACATAGGTAGTTTTAAAAACCCTGAGAAAAAGCTTGGTTCTGTCATTAATTGGACTGGACAGCCTAGCAAAACCGTGGAACTGAATTTTAACCTCAGCTTATGTGTAGTTAACTTCCTTCCTTTCTTTCCTCCTTCCTTTCTTCCCTCCCTCCCTCCCTTCCTTTCTCATATTCGCAAGCAGGGAGAAAGAGACAGAGAATGGGCACGCCAGGGCCTCTTCCCACTGCAAATGAACTCCAGATGCAGCACCACTTTGTGCATCTGCATTGGGCTTTAGGAAAGCTCCAAGCCCGGTGGTTAAGTTTTATACCTGCTGAGTCATCTCACAATCTTTCACTGACGCAATATGGATTAGGAATGAGGTAATTTTCTTTTACAGGTAGTCAGCTAGGGACACAGGCCCAAAAGAACACGGATGCCACCCTGCCCTGGTGAGACTAGAGTTCCAGTCTCATTCAGTCTGATCCAAGATGGCGATGAAGAGCAGCTTCCCCAATCTTCCTCCTTTTCCAAGCTTTATTCTGCCCTTGGCCGGCCCTTTCAAAGTCTGCGCTCTCCTCCTGGGGTCACTGACCACTAGAGGTCCTTCCTAAACGCTTGAATTTAGTAATGAGGCTCATCCCACCTGGATGCCTCATTAATAAAAAAGGCCCCATCCACGTTTCCCCCGGTTTTCCCTTTTGGGACCTCTCCCAGTCAGGAGGGGGAAAACACCTCCTATCTTGGGAGTTTTGTGCTTTTCGTCTCTCTTTTTTTAACTTTCTTTCTTTCTTTTTTTTTTTTTGGTTTGTCGAGGTAGGGTCTCACTCTAGCTCAGGCTGACCTGGAATTCACTATGTAGTCTCAGGGTGACCTTGAACTCACAGCAATCCTCCTACCTCTGCCTCCCGAGTGCTGGGATTAAAGGCGTGCGCCACCACGCCCGGCTCTTAAAATTAACCTTTCAGAGCTGGGTGTGGTGGTGCACGCCTTTAATCCCAGCACTTGGGAGGCAGAGGTAGGAGGATTGCTGTAAATTCAAGGCCACCCTGAGACTACATAGTAAATTCTAAGTCAGCCTGGGCTAGAGTGAGATCCTACTTTGAAAAACCAAATAATAATAATAATAATAATAATTAATCTTTTGTACTTTACTGTTATTGGTGTCTAGGTTTCCCAATTCTTTGCTAATTGTCAACAATAACTTGAAAGCCACTGGCTTGACACCTTGGGGCGTTCTAAGTTCACCCAGAGTCCAGGCTCTGAACCCTGCTACAAGGGTAGATAGAGAAAATAGGAATCGTACATACATAAGATGGCTAAAATATTTTTATATGAGGTGCTTCGCGTGGGGGGGGGTGCCTTCTTTTTTCACCTTAGTGTTTACTTCTCCCCGCTGTGCATACAGAATGAAGTCACTGAGCACCAAGTCCTTCACACACACTGTACTTTCTGGTATTCAGTTTTCCTCCCCACCTGCCTGGCCCTGTTTGAACATTACTGTTTTATTTGTGTCACCCAATCATTGGGCTTTTACTCTTTCTTCTTTTCTGAAAGTTCCTAGACTACTATGAGTAGCTGAACATTAATGTTCCCTTTCTCTGCATATCCAAGTGTGCGTGTGTGGGCACGCGCGTGTGTGTTTTGCTGGAATAGAACCTAGAGCATTGCACATGCTGGGCAAATGCCCCATCAGTGCACTGCACCCTAGCCCAGCACGTGCACTTTTTGGCCTAACACATCTATTTATTTTGCTTTTGCTCTGTGAAGCCTTGCTCTTGTCAACTACTCCTTTCTCTTCTCAGCGTCTTGGCTACTTCCTCCTCATTCCCAGCAGCCGGGCTGGTGTTCCTCCACTTCATACTCATCTGTTGCCCCGGAAGAAAAGGAAGAATCAGGAAGCTGCTCTTTATTCTATCTTGGACCAACTGGAGCTCTAGTCTTGCCATGTTCTTTTGGGCCTGTGTCTCTAGCTGACTACCTGCAAAAAAAAACAAAACTTTGCTCCTAACTGTTATCACCAGAATATCTTACAGTCAAACACACGAGCGAGAATTGTAGATTTTATTGAACATTTCAGAAAGTAGAAAGTAGAGATTAGAGAAGTATTCTCTCCACGGGGGTGGGGGAGCAATGTGAAACTTAAATGATAACGGAGAGTAGAGGAAATAACTGAATGTATTGTGAGAAATCATTTTAAAATACTTTTATTATTTATTTATTTGAGAGAGAGAGAGAGAATGGGTGCACCAGGGCCTCTAGTCACTGCAAACAAACTCCAGACACATGGGCCCCCTTGTGCATCTGGCTTACATGGGTCCTGGGGAATCAAACCTGGGTCCTTTGGCTTTGCAGGCAAGGTCCTTACCCACTGAGGCATCTCTCTAGCCCAGGAATGTTTTCCATCAGTTGCTCACTAAGTGATGTTAAGCTGTCTGAATATTAAAAACTGATCTCAAATCTAGGTTGAAAATACATTAACTCTGCATATAATTTATAAACTAAAATGTCATTTCTTGTTTTTTTAATTATTTATTTATTTATTTTGAGAGTGACAGACAGACAAAGAGAGAAAGAGGCAGATAGAGATAGATAGAGAATGGGCGCGCCAGGGACTCCAGCCACTGCAAACGAACTCCAGACCCGTGCGCTCCCTTGTGCATCTGGCTAACGTGGGTCCTGGGGAGTCGAGCCTCGAACCGGGGTCCTTAGGCTTCAAAGTCAAGTGCTTAACTGCTAAGCCATCTCTCCAGCCCTAAAATGTCATTTCTAAATATGTGTGTCATTTCCGCAAAAATGATATGAAAGAACAAATCCATCAGGAGACTGACAAAGCACACCAGCGATGACATTCTGTTTGCTACGTGAGCTCCACTTCTCACCTCTTTTGCTGTAGTAATAGAAACCCTGCTTGCACATGTGGTAGGTTCCACTTTCCTGAGCCCCATCAGTAGAGGTGTGGGTGTCTGAAGAACTTGTAGCTCCCAGCATGCAAGCAGTTCTTTGAGGAGGGAGAGCAGCATTTTCAAAGGGAGCTGCTGGCCCTCTCCTCTTCTATTCCTTTTCCCCGGCTGGGAAATGATGGGAGCTTGGGTCCCCAATTTGAGAGCAGAGACAGGGCCATCAGTAGCCGGTAGTGGGCTTCCTTCCTTTCAGGACTTCCATGATCTGCTTCTTTTCAGACAAGGAAAAAGAAAGAACACCTTCTAGCACTTGAACCATCATATGTTAAATTCTTTTTTTTTTTTTTCTTAAAGCAGATCACCTGTACTGTAACATAAAAACTGGTAACAAAAATGGGGTGTTACCCCCAAAATGTTTTGTCCCTCTTTTGATGGCAGATTTGCTGAGAGGACATGAACAGATATGTCAGGCTGGGAAATGCGTAATCCTTTTTATGGTACAAGCACCAAGTAAAACTTTTACCAGCAGAGTAGGTCAGACCATTCAGGTTCTAATGAGTGTGGCCTGGGCTTTACTGCTTTCAGTATCCTGTGCTAAATGCAGTAGAGCCAGGTCATATTAATGGTTAAATGCACAGATGAAAGGAATCTAACTCTGCTCTATTCTCAGCAGGCGGCGCATGCAGTCTAAATTGACAGAGGGATTAGTAACTGGGAAAAGCCACCTCTGTCTGTAAACAGAGCGAAAGTAGATAAGGTTGTCACTCAGACCTTGCTCAAGGGCCTTCCTTCAAGTGTTCTCAACCATGAAAGGGAGCCAATCCAGCTACAGAATCAGATTAGGGGTGTTGTTTTCACGCTGAACGTAGCTGCTGTTGACTGAGAAGAGAGAGGGAGGTTACATTGTGAGGGCAATGTGCAGACAAAGCCTTTGGCCATTGCTTCTTTCCCTGGAAACAAATAGGTCAGGGGTCAACTTTTTTGGGGGGCTGGGGATCATATGTCTGTGGGGTGCATGTGCGTGCATGTGTGTGTATGCTTGCGAGTGCACGTGTGTGTGGATGCATGTGTGGTGGCCAGAGGTTGATGTTGGGCACCTTTCTTGGTCACTCCCCACCTGACTGCGCCAGGGTCTCGCGTTGCGCCCGGAGCTCGCTGCTCGTGTCCGGTCTGGCTCGCTCGCATTTCTGGGAGAGCCTGTCTCTGTCTGCAGCGTGCTACAGTGACGGGCAGATGCCTGCTCAGCCTCTTGGTGGGTGCTGGGGATCTAAAGTCAGTTTCTCACACTTGTACAGCAATCCACTTATCCACTGAGTCAGCTCCCCAATGCAACTGTTTTTCTAATTTTTAAAAAAATTTATTTTCTTTATTTGAGAAAAAGAGAGAAAGAGGTAGAGAGAGAGAGAGAATGGGTGTGCCAGGGCTTTCATCCACTGCAAAGGAATTCCAGACACATGTGCCACCTTGTGCATCTGGTTTACGTGGGTCCTGGAGAATTGAACCTGGGTCCTTTGGCTTTGCAGCCAAGTGCCTTAACCACTAAGCCATCTCTCCAGCCCTCCTCAACCATTTTTTCAGTAACCTATTTTGCAAATAAATTGGAATGCCTAACTGATCAGTTGCCCTGAGTACTTCCTGAGACAGTTGAGAAACCTGAAATGCATTCAACTTGAAACATGGGATTCCTTGTCCACTCCCACGTCTAAAGCAGAAAAGGTGTACAGCTTCCAAAATGTGATATAGATGTATCCCAGAGGATTATAATAAGGAAAGAATTCCCTAAAGGGCAAAGCCAGGCGGCCAGAGATACAATAGATGGTATTTTCCTCAAAAGCAGAGAACAAATCACCAGATAGCCTATCCCATTGCCAGAGAAGGAGACTTTTGGAATTCCTTTCCAGAAAGGTTTTAGCCTTGGGAAAAAGTGGCTCTGTGTTTCCCACTCCTCTCTTTCCAACTAGTCATTTGCATTTAGTTGACAGGAAAGAATCAAAATGACCAATAAATAATGAAAAGTTTCTTTAAGGGGCCCTTAATTAAGCTTATAATAAAACAAAGAATCATATTTTATCTATAAGATTACCAAATATTAAAATATGTACACATTAACAGTCATCAAAGTGTAAGGATACAGCACTCTATTATTGGGTGTGGAGAACAATCAAGCCATTTTGATCCATAGTACAGTATTGTTTCTGTGTAAACACACACATAAAACATTAGACTTGTCAAACATATAAATTAGTCTAAAACCCAGGGGATTAGCCTGAACACCTATAGAGAGATGTGTTCACAAGCAAGCTAATATGACCCTTCAAACTGATATTGGCATATTTGTGCAATATCTAGTGAAAGGAAAGTAAGGAGAAAGACCAGGAAGCTACTGTAGGCGGAAGCCAACCTCGTCTCTCTCTCCTCTTTGCTTCCAAAGGTGGATACTCAGCTCAAACATTCAGAAATCCTGCCATTCCTTCTGCCTTGGAGAAGCACTCAGCAACATTTAGTATGCAATCAAGCACAATTTAGTGTTCTCGTCGCTTGTCTCAAGTAGTTGATCAAATTATTTTCCCATTGTCTATTTCCAATACCGTGTTTCTAGGTTGTATTTTGAGTAGTTTCTATGTTGTGTCTGAGTAGTAAGTCCCCAGCAGTGGTTAGAGACTCACTCTAGATTAAAACCACTGACTGTCACTCCGGCAGCGTGGCGGCTCTCGTGCCCATCTTTCTCCAGCACTCTACACGCTGTGAACATGTCACATCTCCCCCCCACACGTACATTCCAAGACTTCTGACCTAGAAGATTATTTAACACTGTGTCTTTTTGTACACGCTCTCCACCGTGTCCGTATCTCAGGCCTCGTGCGCCTCGCGTCATCACTGCTCTCTCGCTTCCAGAGCTTTCCTGATGGAAGAGCTGCTTGAACACAGGCACGGGAAAGCTTCAGCAGCCACAGCGATAGCTAAGTGACTCGTGTGCAGGGAGGGTATACAGAGGGCATAAGCAGGACAAAGGAGTGATTCATGCCCCAGCAGGACAGCCAGGATAGTGGGAGATTTCATCATGCTACGCGGGCCGGACAGTGTGCAATTTCAAACTTAGGAATTGTCGCTGTTGTGGTCGAGGTAGGGTCTCACTCTAGCTCAAGCTGACCTGGAATTCACTACGTAGTCTCAGGGGAGCAGAAATTGTTCATCTTTGTCATGTTTTCTTTTAATATTTCTGGGCTGTGGCTGACCCTGGGTAGCTGGAATCGTGCAAAGCAAAAGTAGGCGAGGCAGGGCTGTGGCCCTGGTGTTCAAAACAAGACAGAAGTGAAGGTGTAGTTTGAATTCCCAGGGAATACTCTGAATGTCTTTTAAACTTAATTCCTTTGAATTTGGAAATGATGTCTGGTGTGTGTCATGTGAATTTGCACTTGCCCTCACTTAAAACAACCCAAGAGGAGAATACTGGCACGCGAATGTACCTTGCAAAGAATGGTGTAAAAAAAACAGCCAGTAGGGCTGGAATGATGGCTTAGCAGTTAAGGCACTTGCTTGCAAAACCCTGGGACCCAGGTTCGATTCCCAAGCACCTACATAAGCCAGATGCACAAGGTGGTACATGTATCTGGAGTTTGTTTGCAGTGGCTAGAGGTCCTGATGTGCCCATTCTCATTCTCTCTCTCTCTCTCTCTCTCTCTCTTTCTTTCTCTCTCTTAAATAAATAAATAAAAATAGCCATTAAACCTGTGGAAAGTGGCTTATTCTTAATAGTTCTAAGAGTGTGGCTAAGTCAAGGATTGTGCTTGGTGACACCAAGTAAAAAGCCTGGGAGGACAGAGTGTATAGCCTGTGTCGTCACCACTGACCACCACACTAGTAAGACTGTAAACTGATACAGTGGCTGAAAACTGTCATGTTCTTCTAAAACGAGCACACACGCCTTATATCCAGACATCGTCTTCATGGCATATTCCCAACGGAAAAGTGTGCATTGTTAACCTTTGCAACAGGCTCCCACTATGCAGTACAGGCCAGCCTTGAACTCAGTATGTACCCCAGGGTGCCTTGAACTCGTGATCCACCTGCCTCAGCTTCCCAACTGCTAGGTGACAGGCATGTGTTATTGCAATTGGCTGGCCCCTCCCCCGAACCCTGATTGAGATGCTGAGGATGGAACTCAGGGTCTTGCATATGCTATACAGGTGCTCCACTTCTGAACTATATCTCAGCCCTATAAACATATATTTTTTCAAGGTAGGGTCTTACTATAGCCCAAGCGGACCTGGAACTCACTCTGTAGTCCCAGGCTGGCCTCAGACTCACAGCTATCCTCCTACCTCTGCCTCCTGAGTGCTGGGCTTAAAGGTGCATGTCACCACGCCCAGCTCTCAGCCCTATAAACTTTTAAGTGATAAGTTGTTTTTGAGGTAGGGTCTCACTCTAGCCCATGCTGGCCCGAAACTCACTTTGTAATCCAGGCTGACCTTGAATTCAAAACATTCCTCCTATCACACCTTCTTGAGTGCTGGGATTAAAGGTGTGCACCACCACTGGCAAGATGGTAACTTTATATTGACAAAGAAGGTGTTGATTAGTGATGTCCTTGTATAATGAAATCAGCGGAAGACACACCAGAGGCAGTATTCCTCCTTATGCTTCGCAGCTCGCTTTCCCTTTTCATATTGATGTGGAAAGTCACTAAGTGACAACCCCTGCCCCTTATAAAGATGATTATTTTGCCCAGCGTGGTGGTGCACGCCTTTAATCCCAACACTTGGGAGGCAGAGGTAGGAGGATTGTCATGAGTTCAAAGCCACCCTGTGACTACATAGTGAATTTCAGGTCAGCCTGAGCTAGAGTGAGACCTTACCTCAAGAAACAAAACAAAACAAAACAAAAATAGTCTTATTATTTCTAAGGAGAAAGAGATATGAGAGTGGCAGAGCCACTGTGGGTCCTGCGGAATCAAACCCAGGCCAGCAGCCTCTGCAAGATTTTAACTGCTAAACCTTTGCCCCAGTCCAAAAAGTGAATAGGAATATAGGTAGCCCAGGCTGGCTTGAATTCCCGATCCTCCTGCCTCTACCTCTTCAGCAATTTCCTATCCAGCATGTGTACTTTTTGCAAACATATTTAGTTATCCATTTTTCTGTGGGTTAAATCTGTCACTCTATGGATGATGAACAAGACTTGGCTGTATTTGACAATCTTTTTCAATAACCAAAAGCCCAGGTTTGTCTATGGAAGGAGAAAATTCTCTAAACTGGTGTGGTGGTTTGAATATAAAATGTCTTTCATAGACTCATGTGTTTGAATATATAATACCCAGCTAGTGGCAGTTCAAGAAGGTTGTGGAACATTTAAAAGGTAGAGCCTGGGCTGGAGAGATGGCTTAGCGGTTAAGGCACTTGCCTGCGAAGCCTAAGAACTCATGTTCGAATCTCCAGACACACATGCAAGTGCACAATGTTGCACAGGTGCACAAGCGGGCACATATGTCTGGAGTTTGTTTGCAGTGGCTGAAGGCCCTTGTGAGCCCATTCTCTCTCTCTCTTTTTTGTTTACTTATTTATTTATTTGACAGCGACAGACAGAGTGAGCGACAGAAAGAGGCAGATAGAGAATGGGCGTGCCAAGGCCTCCAGCCACTGCAAATGAACTCTAGATGCATGCGCCACCTTGTGTATCTGGCTTACATGGGTCCTGAGGAATAGAGCCTCAAACCAGGGTCCTTAGGCTTCACAGGCAAGTGCTTAACCACTAAGCCATCTCTCCAACCCCCATTCTCTTTCTTTCTTTAAAAAAAAAAAAAAGGTTGCAGCTTTACTGGAGGAAATGTGTCACCAAAGGCTGGCCTTGAGATGTCAATGGCCCACTCCATTTTCTGTTCTCTCTCTCTTTCTGATTCTGGGGAGATGTGATGTGGCCTGCCATGCCTTTCCTGCATGATGAAACTTCTCAAAACTGTGAACTGAACTCATCCATTTTCCTTCCATAAGCTGCTTTTAGTTGGGTATTTGTTCACAGAAATGAGAAAGTAATTGATATAACTGGTGAGGCCTGGGGTGAAGATAAAGACGGACTAGATATTAAATGCTATTTTGGCATAGATAGATAAAGCCACTGTGACAGTCAAGGAAATAGGATGCAGGAAAAGTGTGTCCATTGTTATTGAGGGGAAGAAAACAGCTTAAATAACTCATGGTACTCCTACTTGACCTAGAGACTGATATCCACGTCAATGGTATAAACTACTGTCCTTATTTTGAGCCATATGTAATATCATGATAAAGCCACAGTGACTGGCTAAAATGACACAGCAGCAAATCCTGCCCATGAACTGTTCCCCACTTTACACAGAGTGCACTATACGTTATGCTGGAGTTTTCAGATACACAGATTGTTGGTGTGGGTTCATGAGAGCCACATTCATCATCACCAAATGGAAATTAAGAAAAACAAAGGTTCATGGCAGAAGTGGCTCATCCTGTATGTGTGTGTGTGTGTGTGTGTGTGTGTGTATCATGCTTAATGGCTTATTTACAATGTGACTTTTTTTGTTGTTTTTTTGAGGTAGGGTCTCACTCTGGTCCAGGCTGACCTGGAATTAACTCTGTCATCTCAGGGTGGCCTTGAACTCATGGTGATCCTCCTACCTCTGCCTCCCGAGTGCTGGGATTAAAGGCGTGCGCCACCACGCCCGGCTACTACAATGTGACTTTTAAATTCACTTATTCCTTAAAAATTTTGTTTTTATAACCCTCTGAGATCACACTGAAAATACATATTTCACCACACAGAATGTGATCTTTGAGTCTTGCATGATTCATATTAGTGAAACGTTAATGTTAAATACGACTCTCCCCCCAAATGTTGTCCTATATAGCTATCACAGTAAAGTTAGCAAATATTAACACTCTGGATCTTTAACTTCCAATTTGTATTTTGATTTTTAAAATATTGAAAAATATTAATGAATAATTTTTCTGGATTTTGACCCTTGGTTCTAGTCAAGAGTGAGAGTTCTATGTCCAGTTACTCACATATGTTTTATGAGAATGACAAGCAGAGAGTAACAGAATTCTGCACCAAGAAAAATTAGAGCTGAGAAACCTCCATGGAGTTTTAGCCTTGTGCAGGTTATAGCATGTAAGTCATTATTATACAAGAATTCAAAAGTTTTATCATTATCCACCATTATTTTCCTTAAGGTAACAATGACATATTCAGCTCATCGTGTTGCACATCCACCTTCTGGCCCAAAATACCTTTGCTTCGTCTTTATTTAGTCTCTTTCACTGATATCATAGCACTGTAATTTTTATACTTTTGTGTGTGTGTAGTGTTTGTGCAAACGTGTTTTTAATGTGTGTGGGTAGAAGTGTGTGTGTGTACACGTGCATGGAGACCAGAGGAGAACCTCTGGTGTTGGTCCTCAGGAACGCTGTCCAATTATTTGAGATGACGTTGCTCATGGCCTTGGAGCTCACCGGTCAGTCTGGACTAGCTGGTCAGCAAGCCCCAGGGGTCCTCTTGTCTCTGCCTCCCCAGCTCTGAGCTTACAGGCAAGTGACACCATGCCTGGCTTTTATGTGGGTAGTTGGTCCTCATACTTGTGAGGCAAGCGTTTTACTGGCAGAGCTATCTTCCCAGCCCCCACAAATTTCATTTTAAATAAAATAAAATTTCAAATATTTTCTACATATATACTCACCACCTAACCAAATTGTAGTAGACAGTTCCAATGATGCTGGGACAAACCTCAAAACAGACACAATTGCATGGGAGGAAGGGACTTAATTCAAGCTTACAGATCTAGAGGAAGTTCCATTAATGGCAGAAGCTGGCTCCCATTCATAAGGCCAAGCAGAGAGAAAAACCACCAGCAACCAGCAAACACCAAAGAGCAGCAAACATAAAAATCCACCAGAGCTCAGATCTTTGGGCTGCAATCAGACCCACCCCCAGTGACACATTAG
This sequence comes from Dipus sagitta, assembly GCA_036346955.1. Lineage (NCBI taxonomy): Eukaryota > Metazoa > Chordata > Mammalia > Rodentia > Dipodidae > Dipus > Dipus sagitta. Next base: position 23,741,080 of record CM070784.1, on the reverse strand, counting down.
GGCTGGATTCCAGGATCCGCAGCCCCTCCAACACCCACCCCCCGTCGTGACAACTCCTCCAGCCAAGTGGCTGGAGATTCAAGTTACAAGTTTAATTTTAATACTTGAGTCGATGGGGGGGGGGGCATACATTCAAACTACCACAAAAACTTAATAAATGTATTCTTAGACATTAAAAATTTACATTTTGAATTAATCTGGCTAATCTCCAGCACCACAAAACAAAACAGAACAAAACAAAACAAGCTGGGCACTCGGGAGGCAGAGGTAGGAGGTAGGAGGATCGCCTTAAGTTTGAGGCCACCCTGAGACTACATAGTGAATTGCAGATGCGCCTGAGCTAGAGTGAAACCCTACCTTAAAAAAAAAAAAAAAAATTTAAATGGATCTTCTGGTACTAATAGTTTAGCCACTGCCACTATTGTGGTGAGATTTTCCTACACTCACACATACTGGAATCTGTAATCATCTGACATATTTTGGTGGGCTGCTGGAACTGTATGCCATGATTTTAGAATAAAGCAATGTTTTTTTCCAATATGAGTCAAAACAGTAGGAATGAATTCGATTTTGTGGCCTATATCAAAAACCATCCCATACACAGCAGGATTTCAGATTAAGTACTACTCATTTTTGTAATCATTTAACAAAAATTACGCATGCAACATTGTGATATTTCATATTTTCCCAAAACACATCATCTTATTGTACTTAGCATTTAAGATATCTTACAGAAAAGTTTCTTTTAATTATTAAAAGGCCCAAGAATCTTGTTGCAGAGCATTTCTAATGTCTTAACATGTGATTTATAATAAAAGTGACTTTTCAGTCTACCAGTCTGACTTGTTAAGTTCTTGAAGAAGCATTTTAACTATTTAGCCACCCAGGACACATCCAATTTATATCAGAGCTGTTATTCTAGAGAAAATATAAATTTAACTTAAACACACATTTTATTTTATTTTATTTTATTTTGTTTTATTTTGTTTTATTTTATTTTATTTGAGAGAGAAAGAGGCAGATAGAGACAGAGAATTGGCAGGCTAGGGCCTCCAGCCACTGCAAGCAAACTCCAGATGCATGTGCCACCTTGGGTATCTGGCTTACATGGATCCTGGGGAATTGAACCTGGGTCCTTTGGCTTTGCAGGCAAGTGCCTTAACTGCTAAGCCATCTCTCCAGCCCCTTAAACACACATTTAATGATCATATGGGGCATTGAGATAATCTCCAATTTGCTATTTACAAGTAGTATGGACTGTATTTTTTTTTTTAGTTTTCATTTCTATTTATTTTATTTCATTTTTTTGAGATAGGGTCTCATGTATTCAAGACTGACTTCGAACTGACTACGTTGCTGAGAACAACCTTGGGTTTCTAATCTTCCTGCTTCTATTTCTTGAGTACCAGGTCTTGGTGCATATGTCCTTGGGATGGAACCCAGGGCTTTGTGCATGCTAGACAAGCACTGTACCAACTGAACTCTATCTCCAGACCAGTGTGGCCTCTAAACAGGTAACAGGGTAGCCTTCAACATGAGGTTATTTCTGTTGTGTCATGGTGTAGGTTTGATTTCACCCCCGCCCCCGGTTTGAAACTATATCTGGATGCCTTAGGACCACAAAATGGGTTGAAAATATCATAAACTTGCTGCCAGTTTTCAACAGATTACAGACTGTTAGCCATTAATCCTTAAATATTACATCCTCTTGACAAATGAAGCATATGGAGGGATCACTGTCAAGACGGGAAATGAACTTCAAAATACAGACATGTTATTCTTCCGTATTCGGTTCACTGTCCTCATCTGCAGTTGAAACTTTCTGGAAGAGCTTCTTCTCTCCCTGGGAGCTGGACTGCAATACACTCGTCTGAATGGTGCAGCCCAAAGCTAGTTAGCATGTGGTTGCAGACAGACCTCTAATCTAGACTCAGGCAAGTTACACTTCCAAAAGTCACTGTCTCCGTGAGCCTTGGCAAATAAGTCACTTAACTATGTTTCTTTATGAAATAGGAATAAATCACACAACCTTGGTTTTCTTACAAGTCAGTCTTAAGGATAATTGATAAAGGTAGAAAACAACTTAAAAAATTACTTGGGAGGGGGACTGTAGAGATGGCTTAGTGGTTAAGGCACTTGCCTGCAAAGCCTAAGGACCCAGGTTCGATTCCCCAGGACCCACATAAGCCAGATGCACAAGGTGATGCATACATATGGAGTTCATTTGCAGTGGCTGGAGGCTCTAGCATGCCTAATCTCTCTCCGTGTCTCTCTTTTTCTCTCTCTGTCTCTATCTTCCTCTCTCTCTCATAAATAAGTAAATAAACAAAATATTTTTTAAAAACTTGGACTGGGGACATGGCTCAGTGGTTAAAGGCACTTGCTTGAAAAACCTATGGGCCAAGGTTCAATTCCCCAGTGCCCATGTAAAGCCACAGAATGGTACATGCTTCATTTGCAGTAGCAAGAAGCCCTGGTGTGCCTATACTCTCTTTCTCTTTACAAATAAATTTAAAAAAAAATTTTTAAACAAAGCTGGGCGTGGCGGCACACGCCTTTAATCCCAGCACTTGGGAGGCAGAGGTAGGAGGATCGCCACCCTGAGACTACATAGTGAATTCCAGGTCAGCCTGAACTAGAGTGAGTCCTCAAAAAAACCAAAAAAAAATAAAATAAATAAATAAATAAAAATAAAAAAATTAAACAATACTTTGGTAAACTAATGGTTCTTTATTCAACATAACTTGCTTTTTAGGCATAGGCATAGTATGTGTGTGTGTGTTGTATGTGGTATATGTGTTGCATGTATGTGTCGATGGAGTGTATGCTTGTCTGTGGAGGGCAGGTGTCCCCCTTCATCACTCTCTTGTTTTTCCCTTGCAATGGAGTCTCCTACTGAGTCCAGAGCTTGCCTGTTCACTAGTCCCAGTGGTTGTTTATTCTCTGCTCCCCACAGGATGGGGGGTTAACGGGTGTGTGTGGTCACACGCAGCTGTCTCATGCATTCTGGAGATTCAAAGTCAGGTGGTCTCCGGCCCCCTCAGGCCCTCATGCTTGTGCAGGAGCACACTTAACCACTGAGCCATCTCTCCAGCCCCTTAAATTGATTTTATAGAAATACAAATGACTTGCCAAAAGTCAAATTTAAGTTAGGTCTCAGTTCATTAAATTATTTGCATATAGCGGGCAACGGTACCTTTCTCTTCATCGCTGAGTTTACTTGCTATGCACGAAAAAAACCAATTAGTGTTTGAATCATAACCGCTAATGACAAAATGCTGGTAAGTTCTGTGATCTTCAGAAGGCTTAGCACACAAGTAATCATGTATCAGCAAAGTACTATGGTATTCAGTCGTTAGCGGGGTTAATCACGAGTAACTTCAATGCCTCCAAAACAGCCCAGTGAGGAAGACGAGGCACAGACACACCAAGTCACACTTCATTTGTTCATCTACGCTTCCCATAAATAGGTAGTGAACCCCCGACAACTGCCAGGTTAATCAGTAGGGACAGAACCAGTGAGAACTAAGGCTCTTTTCAGTTCTTCCTTTGCTCCTGTACAACCTCAAGAGGGCGCACTTGCCACTCCTAGCTCTGACAATCTGCCTGAAAGCTTGTTACGGGTGCAGTGAGCAGCTCCTCTCTCCTCAGCCCCTTTGCATTCTGTAAAGAGCGCAATATTGGTGCAGACTGGCCTGTATGGTATGTAGCACAGAAAGTGTCCCCTGTCACAGCAAATACTTTGGCCCCTGCCACCGTCTCTTCTGATCCTTTCCTAACCAAAAATAATAAAATAAAATAAAATAAAATAAAATAAAATAAAATAAAGATGATGATGATGCATGCGATTTTTAAAAAATGCTATGACAACAAAATATAGGCTCTTTTCCAAGTTTTTGCCTTCCCTCTTCTCCAATAATGTCCCTTACCCTCTCTCTGCATCAGTGATTCTGGAAACCTATCTCACACCAACTTCTGTCCTCAGCTTCAGTCAATGGCTCTAGCTACTTCTTGTTCCATTTGTTTCTAATGAGCTACCACTGGATGGTCTAGGTCGTCTGACCATCACATAAGTGATAATCCTAAGAAACTCTGAATTTCCAGAGTGCACATTAAAACAAGCATTCTATAAAAATAAAGAGTGGAAAGCCACAGTCTTATTTATACAGAAAAACAATGATGGCTCAGTGATTGAAGGCACTTGCTTGCAAAGCCTGCCAGCTTGGGTTCAACTTCCCAGCCACCCACCTAAAGCAGCAGGGAATTTGTTTGCAGTGCCATACACGTGCAAATAAATAAGTAAATAATAAACATTTTTAAAAGGAAAAATATTTCTTTCTGTACTTTTATTTTATTTTATTGCTCTTTTGAGGTAGGGTTTCACTCTAGCTCAGGCTGACCTGGAATTCACTGTGTAGTCTCAGGGTGGCCTCGAAACTCACAGTGATCCTCCTACCTCTGCCTCCTGAGTGCTGGGATTAAAGGTGTGCGCCACCACGCCCGGCTCTTTCTGTACTTTTAGAACAAGAGGATGGATATAGGATATAAAAACAAGTAACTCCAGCTTTGACTTCAAATAAGTTTATTATTGCATTTCCCTCCCCTACCAGAGCTCTCTGTAACAGTGGAATTCTTATATACAATTTACCATGTTTGTGAATTACTAATATAGGAGGCACAAAACAGCCATTCTGCCCAAATCACAGCTTTCATTTCAGAGCCTGATTCCAGCCTCCAACCATTACTTTCTTGCTACTCATGATAGCATTATAATTGGTGCAGTTTACAGTGTGACTAAACCAAAATGCATTCTCTGTTTGGGCAACTGCGGGATATCTAACTTGCAATGTCATTTTTTTTTTTTTTGCTTCAATAAAAATGATTGCCTTGAAGCTGGGCATGGTGGTGCACGTCTTTAATCCCAGCACTTGGGAGGCAGAGGTAGGAGGATCACTGTGAGTTTCGAGGCCACCCTGAGACTACCTAGTGAATTCCAGGTCATCTTGGGCTAGAGTGAAACCCTACCTCAAAACAAAACAAAACAAAAGAAAAAAACAAAAACCAAACAAAACTTAAAGAAGAAGAAGGGGCTGGAGGGATGGTTTAGTGGTTAAGGCATTTGCCTGCAAAGCCAAAGGACCCATGTTTAATTTACCAGGACCCAGGGTGCATGCATCTGGAGTTCGTTAGCAGTGGCTGGAGGCCCTGGTGTCCCCATTCTCTTGCTCTCTCTCTCTCTTTCTCTATCAAATAAAAAAGTAAATAAATAAAAGAAGAAGTAAAAAAGAAAGAGAGGGAAAGAAAGAAAAAGATTGCATTGAACACTTGACCTCACCAGATGATTCTAACAGCCAGTTATGAAAACCACTGTTAGATGGTTCTAGCTGACCTCTTGTGCCATTGCCACCTCAAACCCAGATGAATTGTCCAGAAATGTCTTCCCCACCACGCTGATTCTGCCTTGGGGGATTCATGGTTTTGCTAATGGTTCCAACATCTTTGCATCTGCTCTGGTCTTAAAGCTACATGATTCCTCTCTTGCCTCAGGAATCGAATACATTTCTAAGACCTGTCAATGTTCTCTCCAAATTATTAGACTCCTTTTTTCCCTTCAAAAAAAAATTAACTATTCATTCTGTGAGTGGTATGAGCATGGGGTTTATAAAGATCACATACCTTATTTTTCAAAATAAACTACCTTGGGATAAAATACTAGGAAACCCTTCTTTTTCTCTTTAGGTGAATGATCCCACAGCCATAGGAACTTACTTTATAAAGCCACTTCTGCTTTGAAATCCTTGTGATACTAGAAGTATAAACAGGCTCCAGCCAACCTCTGATTTTCAACATTGCTGTTCCAGTTTTAACTGTCATGAATGAATGATGAAAACCTCTGTAGAGACATCACAGTTCTGATACAAAGGCACAGAAGGTAACATCCAGAGAAAGTACAGCACGCTAGGGTTTCAGAACTCGGCGTTTCTCTCATCTCTATCTGAAGTGTGAGGCTCAGTCCTGGTCACCAGCCCGGATCTTCCTTCTCTTACGGAAGTTCACACTTGGGGCCTTTTCCTGCTGCAAACTGTCTTGAGATCACTGCTGTCTAAAAGAAATGGCAATCATGGCATCTAGCTGGGGAAACAGAGAAGAGAAAGGCTGAGGACGGAGCCCGGGAATGAGAGGGAAGTGGCAAGGAGGGAACGGTGGGGATGCCATTATAAAGCAAGCCAAGAAAGAATTCAAAGGTCTGCAATGTGGAGTGTTACAATTTCAAGGAGACATAAGGTATTTTAGGAGTTTGCAAGTCCATTATGTGCATCTTGGCGAAACATTAATTTCACTTCATGATGGACTTGAGGTGACTTATTCCTGTACACAGAATTGAATAGTTTTCTTTCCATACTATCTGAGAAGCCATCAGTGACCTCTTTAAGTGCTGAGTCAACCATGGCAAGGGACACCTAACGGGATCTTTAGTTCAGCCCTGATCCACTGTTGTTCCTTCGTAGCATCTCCACTTTTGAATTATTTTTTAGAAAGCATAAAATATACACATAAAAGAATTTACTTCACAGATGTGCAGCTTGATAACAATAACTAAATACGCACATTTTGTATAATCACCATGGTAATGACAGACTCTCTGCCAAGTGCTTTAGGGGGATTTTTTGGGACCCCCCCCCAGCATTTCCTCTTGTTCTCTGTCCACTGGTCCACTGGTTCCACTCTTCCTTCCCAAGTAGGGTCTCCTCTACTATCATGTCATATATATGACATATATTTGTATACATATGACACATATATAAATCTAGATTCAGCATGTGAGAGAAAGCATGTGATATTTGTCATTATTCTCTCATTACTTTGTCTTGTCCTGCTTCCCTTCCTTTTAGTTCCCCTTCTCTCCCATTTAATCTCCCCTGTACTTTCACGTCACATACATACACTAGATATTGCATATGGGAGAAAAAATATCCACTATATTTATCATGTTTATTTCAAATCCCTTTACTCATTGATCTCTTGGTGAGTACCTAAGCTGGTTCCACACCTTGGCTCTTGTGAACAGTGTGGATGTGCATGAATGTGCTAGGCTGACTTAAGATTTCTTTAGGTAAATACCCAGGAGTGATACAGCTTTTTTATCCCTAGGACACAGCCGCTTCTCCCTGGGTCTTCCTTGGCCTTGCTCCTACACCCTTCACAGACTCAGAATCTCTTTCCAGGACTCAGTTTCAGCACCTTCGTTTCCATGCTATGCACTTGCTCTTCCTGACTGAAAGTAAGCTCACGTCTTTGGACATCTCCACAACACTTTATGTGTTCTTGCTACATCTTTATCATTTTCTATACTGCATTATTCCTAACTTGGTGAAAGTAAGTTTATTTACATATCATCTTACATCCCCTTATCATTAAAACATCATCTTAAAAGATTAACTGTGACAATTTTCCATATATCATTTTCTCAACCATCACTTATATTTTTAGTTATAAACTAATATGGCCAAAACTCAAATATCAAAGTAAAATAACTTCTGCACAAATAGTGACATCTCAGATGTGAGAAAATATCCTTCATGTATATTGAAATATGAAATATAATATTGAATTGCAATTTAAAATAATATAAACTCTTTGTGTTGATGGCTTATTTAGATTAATTTTGTAACTTTTGTACCACTTTTCAGTTTTGTAATATCGCCATAGGCAACAAAAATATTTATAGAGCGATATTCAAACATATGTGATAGACACACACAGTGCAAAGAGCAAGGTACCGTTTTATAAGTATCTGTTACTACTTAATAAAAATTTGTGCAATTTTTTTTTCTGAGGTAGGGTTTCACTCTAACCCAGGCTGATCTGGAATCACTGTGTAGTTTCAGGGTGGCCTTGAAGTCAACAATTCTCCTACCTCTGCCTTCCAAGTGCTGGGATTAAAGGCATTTACCACTACACCCAGCTTGTGCAAATTTTTAAGTGAGCTAATGTGAAAAATAATTTTAAAAGAGAAGTGTACCACAATTTTCTCTTTCCATTATTTTGTTTGGGACCTTAAGCCATAGTTTTCCTACACTGTCTTAATAAAATCACCTAGTAGGTAGCTCTTACAAAGAGAACTAATCTATGATTTGTTTCATATGTAGCCACAGAGATTACTTAAAGACATCTTAAGGGCTGGAGAGATGGCTTAGTGGTTAAGGCACTTGCCTGCAAAGACAAAGGGCCCAGGTTTGATTCCCCAGGACCCACATCAGCCAGATGCACAAGGTGGCACATGCATCTGGAGTTCATGTGCAGTGGCTGTGTATTTGACACAAAGGGACACTTCAGTCACATATGCTTGTTCTGAGTCTTTCAAGAGTGACTTGTATACTTGATACCAGGCACACATGAGCCCTTAGCCTAAGAGTGATCTTGCTTTATCTAGACAGATAGAAGAAAGAGTAGAGGATGACAGTGAAAAGGAGAGGGCAAGAGACTATTTAGAGAACATGTAAGGAAGGCCTGAGCCTGGGGGAAGCATTCTGAAGCACACAGAACATGAGGAGACCAGAAGCAAGGTGGACATGATCTGGAGGGCAATGCTACGGGGAGTGAGAAGTGATCAGTGGTGGACGTGTGGGTCAGCAGAATTTGCTTGGCATCTTGTGATGCATGAGGATTCTCCTTAGATGACTGTTCCCAGCAAGTGGGAAAAATGTGCTGCCAATCAATGAGAAGGGAATTACTGACGCTGAGAAACATGCTTTCAGGCTGTCTGCATCTGTCAGCAGTTGTGGAATTCAGGATCAGAGAAGAGATCCACACTGAAAGCCAATTTACGACAATTCAGGGTGATTAAATTCTTGGTACTTAGCTGCTGTGGTGGTGCACACCTTTAATCCCAGCACTTGGGAGGCAGAGGTAGGAAAATTGCTGTGAGTTCAAGGCCAGCCTGAGACTACATAATGAATTCCATGTCAGCCTAGGCTGCAGCGAGACCCTACCTTGAAAAACCAAAACAAACAACAACAACAACAACAAAACCACCTTGGTACAATGATCTAAGAACTGAGCATGAAAACTCGACAGAGATGATTTAAATATTATTGATAGAAGAAAACAAATTTAAAATGGACAGTTAGATTGTTGAAATAAAATATACAATGTTGGGCTAGAAAGATGGCTAAGCAGTTAAGGCACTTGCCTGCAAAGCCTAACAACCTAGGTTTGATTCCTCAGCACCCATGTAATGCCAGATGCACAAGGTGGTAGCCATTGTGTGCATATTGTCTCTCTCTCTTTCTTCTCTCTCTGTTTGCAAATAAATAAAATTGAATATATATTTAGTATATATTTTATATTTATATATATTATATATGTAATGTTATATATGTATACACACACACATATGGTTAGTTAGTTAAAGCTGAATGAGCCTGGACTGATCCATTCTAATATCTGGCCCTGCTGAGGTCTTTGACTTGGTCTGTCAATCATGGCAGCAAGTGACCATTGCAAGGTCAGGGGGCAGATACACAGGAAAGTAGGCCATGTGTGTGCTGGGATGAAGCTTTTCCAACATTGGGCCTCTTGGCAGTTGTGCTTGGACTCAGATGTAGACAGGCACCTGAGTACCCTACTGGAGGAAGGAATAAACTGCTTTGACTTAGAAACTAGATGGCGATAGGCCTTGAAGCTGCCCATAAAAGAAGTTCATAGGGAGCATGGACTTCTGGACCCTGGGAATTCTTATCTAGGACCTATTCTAAGTGAATCTTGGGTTATATTTTCCTTCTAACATTCTCTTCAATCAGATAGATAGATGATAGTTAGATAGATGGATGATAGATCCTATCCTGGCTTTATGGTGAGGCCAAAGTAAACAAGCTCCTTTGAGTGTAGTGGATAAAAGACAAGACTCTGAAGCCAGTCAGGGGCCAAATCTTTTCCTCTCTGCTTTCTAGCTAAAAATCCACTTAGGAGTTCAATTAACAAGTTTAGGCAAGAGATCATGGAAGTGCTAATGGGAAAGGAAAGAAAGAAATGGATTGAAGGGAGACTGGAGGCTAGTCATAGTGAAACACAGGAGGAATTTCTAAATGGCTCTCAGATTTCTAGTTGAGATTGTTGAGTGAATTGCCATAAACCAAAACAGGGAGGAGGGCATGTTTCAGCAGGGATTGTCATGAAATTATGGAATGAATGCTAAAAGAAATTATGAATAATATTGCATAAATATATGTAAATGTTACATAGGAATTATGAAATTGTAATTGCCAAGGTAATAGCATCAGAAGGTGGAGCCTCAGGGCTAGAGAGGTTGCTTAGTGGTTAAGGCACTTCCCTGTGAAGCCTAAGGACTCAGGTTTGATTCCCTGGTACCCATGCAAGCCAGATGCACAAGGTGGTGCATGCGTCTGGAGTTCATTTGCAGTGGCTGGAGGCCTTGGCATGCCCATTCTATCTGTCTCTCTTCTCTGTATCTCTCTCTGCTTGAGAATAAATAAATAATAAATACATAAATAATTTTTTTAAAGGTGGAGCCTCGAGGAGTGAGATCATGGGATTAATACCCTTATAAAAGAAGTCCTTGAAATAAAACTCAGTAGCAGAGGCCAGTAAGCTAGAAAGGGGATATAAAGGGAATAGAAAGGGAAAGAGGGGGGACTTAATAGGATGGTATTGTATATATGTAAATAGAAGGACAGATTCCTAGGGGTAAAAAGGCCTAAGTGAGGACAGAGGAAGAGATTGAGTAAAGGAAAGGTGGAGGGAGAGCTAATCACAAACTAAGAGGATATAAATAAGTCATATGGAAACCAACTTTTTTGGACAATGGAACACTTGGAAGCCATAGATTGTTACTAGAAAATTTTCAGTGCCAGGGATGGGATACCTTCCAGTGAGTTGTTGGCCAGGGAGGTCCCTGATAGCCCCAAAACATTACAGGCCATTGCCAAGGCTTGTGGTTTCCCACCAGGAATAGATGGTAAGACCCTACTGCTGAAGACTCCACATACTTGGGGTGCAAGGTCACTGAGAAATCCTGTTGGAGCTGAGATGAAAACCTCCTTCATGTAGATCAGCTGACAGAAAGGTGCAAAAAACTAGGTTGCATGCAATTCAATGGGAGAGAGAGAAATCACCAGTGGAGATACTCAACAGTGCACACTACAAGCCTTAAATTTGGCCAGTCAGGCCAAATGAGCCAATGGGTGCAATAGTGGCACGTCTGTTATGGGGGAAACCAACTGCTCTCTAATTGGACTGGAGGCCCGCTCCATGAGAGGGAATGAATATATCTCTGATACTGAAAACCTACAACAGGGCTAGTCATGAGCCTTAGGGATGTAACATCTGCTGCTGTCTGGCTAAATGCATATATTATGCTCACCAAATTGCCCAGTAATCAGTTCTCTTAGTGTTCATACCCAGGTATTAATGCTACTCTCACTTTTGGTTAGAGAAGCTTTTCTTTTCAGATGGCATTGACCTTGGGATGACTCGAAAGGCACCGTGGTGCTGAGAAGTGACAGAGCAGTGCCCAGCACTGAAATCTCTCTATCACATCTTCCAAGGCTCATTATAGAAGTGGTAGAAAGAACATAAGAGCCAAAGGAAGGGTAGGACTCCTTACAACATGCTCCTCCAGGCACAAAATGGCCTGGATATCCATGACCTCACAGTGCCTGACACTACCTACACAAGACCATCAAAATAGGAGGAAAAGATCATGACATCAGGGCTGGAGAGATGGCTTAGCAGTTAAGGCGCATGCCTGCGAAGCCTAGGGAGCCAGGTTTGATTCTCCAGTTCTCATGTAAGTCAGATGCACATGGTGGCACATGCATCAGGAGTTTGTTTGCAGTGGCTAGAGGCCCTGGCATGCCCATTCTCTCTCTCCCTCTCTCTCTGTCTCTAATAAATAAAAATAAAATAAAATCTTAAAAAAAGATCATGACATCAAAATAAAAGAGAGACTGATTGAGAGGGGGAGAGAATGTGATGGAGAGTAGAGTTTTAAAGGTACAAATGGAGGGAGGGAGGGAATTACCATGGGTTATTGTCTAAAATTATGGAAATTGTCAATAAGAAATGAATTTTTTTTTAAAAAAGCAGTCCTCAAGAGACCTCTTCCCCTTTTGACTATGGAAGCATATAGCAACAGTATGTTGTCTGTGAGGAAACAGGCTTTCATCCAACACTGAATCTGCCTGGGCCTTTGTCTTGGACTTCCCAGCCACTAAATGGTGAAAATGAAATTTCTGTTTATATTTTTTTCGTGTTTTGTCACAGAAGCCAAACAGACTAACAGAGATGATGCCTGAGTTTTGAACATGTTGAGTATTTTGCAGGAGTCAAGAAGCAGTCAGAAATGGAGCCTGGCTAAACAAAGCATTCTGAGTGATACACTTCAGAAACGAGAACACATCCATTTTTCTTCTCTTACTTGAGACTTGGGGAAATTCCTCTCATAGTTTTATCTGTTTCCCCATGGAGACCTGGAATGTGCTCTTCTTCATGAGACGATTTCCCAACTATACTGCAAGCTTTGTTGCTTCTGCACCTTTGCCTCGCTGCTGTCAGGTGGTGAGTCCTCTAATATCCAACTTAAAAATGACATTTCTCTGTTAACCTATGTTTCTCTCTGACAGGCCACATTTGTACAAGCCTAGGCCTTTATAATTATTTATATTTTACAACTCGGACACCCTATTGGATATCATAGAAACTACATACTTGTGTGTCTAAGAGGGCCATTGGACTAGGTCTTTCAACTAGAACCATTCTGTCTCTTACTTCAGACTTCCACTTGGAAAATGCCAATAAGTATGCATTAAAAGAAAATGACTACAGCCGGGCATGGTGGCACACGCCTTTAATCCCAGCACTTGGGAGGCAGAGGTAGACAGATCACTGCGAGTTCGAGGCTGCCCTGAGACTACATAGTCAATTCCAGGTCACTCTGAGCTAGAGTGAGACCCTATCTTAAAAAAAACAAAAATGAGTAGAAACTCTGTGGAGTGGCAAAGGTTAGGAAGGACAGGTTACACTCAGTATGTACTTTGAGCATTGTGTCATAGAGTGTGGATGAGAGGAAGACTAACTCCAGGAATCAAACTTGAACTGAGCTCTGATATTTATTTAATGGTGACAAGGTCAGCTCCTCATTGGAGCTAGTTGAAAGGAGACATCTTACCCATTTCTCTAGTTTTGCTCAAAATGTCTAATCATTAATTAACTAGAATACTGCTTATTTGAAATACAGATCACTGGCCCCTCTTCTGAGAGTTAACGTGGGGGGTCTAAACTGGAGCTCAGGAACCTATTTGTAAGCATTGCCAGATGGTTTTCATTATTAGTCAGGTCTGGAAAACCATAACCAAAGGCAGATGCTCTCAGTGCCCACAGTGTCTGAGTAAATTTTCCATGGTGTCTCAGCCTAAATGAAATTCTTCCAATTTTCATTTATTAAGTAGATCACTCCAAACAACTTAATTGTAGTTGCCAACACAGCCCAACAGATGTCAGTGTTTTCCTCAAAAAAAACCCCGAAAACTAAAATAAATCCCACAGAACCCTGAAAAGCTCTCTGAAATATCCTGGGGCTCATGGGCACAGAGATTCTGAGCTAAAGGCTAAAAGGAACATTTTCCTGGCATGGCATCTAAATAAAACATCAAAATGGGCTTTTTAGAAAGACTTCAGCAAAGTGGAGTGTTTCATGAATTTTGTGACTTTTTAATCATTTGTTGTTTTTTAATATGGTTATTGCTTACAAAAGCATACCAACATTTAAAAAACATTTTAATTTTTAATTTTTTAAATATTTTATTTTTATTCATTATTTGAGAGAGAAAGAGGCAGAAAGAGAGAGAGAAAAATAAAGAGAAAAAAAATGGGCGCATCAGCTCAGGCTGCTGCAAATGAACTCCAGACCAGACGCATGTGCTGCTTTGTGCATCTGGCTTATGTAGGCTCAGGGGAATTGAAGGTGGGTCTTTTGGCTTTCCAGGCAAGCGTGTTAACCACTAAGCCATCTCTACAGCCTTTAAAAAATTTTAATTTATTTATTTGAGAGAAGAGAGAGAGAAGCAGATAGAGCATGGGCCTGCCAGGGTCTCCAGTCACTGCGAGCAAACTCCAAATGTATGCAACACCTTGTGCACTTGGCTTATGTGGGCACTGGGGAATCAAGTCTGGGTCCTTTGGCTTTGCTGGCAAGTGCCTTAACCACTAAACCATCTCTCTAGCCTACCAACATAATTTAATAAATAAGTAGAGAACAAATATTTTAAGCTTTGTGAGGAGGGGGGGCACAGATGGTCTCCAATGCATATTCTTTTCTTGCTTTTCTATTGCAGCTCTTTACCAAGCATTATTGTAGTTAAAAGCTCAGAGTACATTAAAGTGCAGTCTGGTGAGGGTGAATTCTGCAGGGCTGGAAGCTCACAGTGTTTTTGAATCTCATCCTTTTTGCTCCTGGGAAGACTGCATAATGTAACTTTAACAAGGCAAGCTTGAAGGGCCTACTTGAATTCAAAGCTATTGTAAATAGGTCTGTGGTAGAATTTTCTTGCTGCAAATACTTGATTTAAGGCGAATTCACATGCAATTTCAGTTTAATAAAGAATCCTGGGCTGGAGTGGTGGCTTAGCGGTTAAGGTGTTTGCCTGCAAAGCCAAAAGACCTCGGTTCGATTTCCCAGAACCCACTTCAGCCAGATGTACAATGGGGCGCATGCGTCTGGAGTTCCTTTGCCGTGGCTGGAGGCCCTGGCGCACCCATTCTCTCTCTCCCTCTCTCTGCCTCTTTCTTTCTCTCTCTCTCTCTCTCTCAAATAAAAACAAACAAACAAAAAAGAATCCCTGTTATATTTCCAAGGAGACTAGTTATTGCACTAAAGCCACTATCACCTTTTTGCTAATTATTGTAAATGACTAATGAGATTCCATAATTATAACGAATAAGACAATCTTATGCTTAGACTACATTCATAAATAACGATGGAATATGCCATTTGAGATTTTCTAGCTCTCCTCCTCCCCATTAGTGATGCTGTTTTGAAATTAGGCATTGTGCTTAGTTCTTAGGTTTCATGCCAGCATTTTTTTTTTTTTCTTTCGTTTTTCGAGGTAGAGTTTCACTCTAGTCCAGGCTGACCTGGAATTCACTATGTAGTCTCAGGTTGCCTCGAACTCACGGTGATCCTCCTACCTCTGCCTCCCAAGTGCTGGAATTAAAGGTGTACACCACCTCACCTGGCTTTTTTTTTTTTTTTAATCCAATATAACAAGTCCAAACCTTTCTGTGTTACTCATAAAGGAAATATCATTGACAACAGTGGTCTCGAGAAAACTCTAAAGTTTCTTGGGGAAATTCCAATCCATATTTTTGAAAAGCACATTCAAAAGTGCAACATGTAGAATCTTCCAATTTCCAATCTGCTATGGCTTCTACCAAAATGTTTATCCCTTGAAGCTTTCCCGGAACTTTTTTGTTTTCCCCTCGAGGTAGTAGAGTCTCACTCTGGTCCTGACTGACCTGTAATTAACTATGTAGTTTCAGGTTGGCTTTTACTCACAGTGATCCTCGTACCTCAGCCTCCCAAGTGTTGGGATTAAAGGTGTGTGCCACCACGCCCTGCTGCTTTTCCAGAACTTTGTCACCATCTCTCTTCTATGTTGTTATGGGTACAGGGATGTTATCATTGGTCCCATTTCATAATTGATTGGGACAATCTGGTTCATTCTTTTTGTCTCATAATGACGAATGATCTCACAGAGCAGAGACAGCGTGTATTTGTTTAATCGCTCTCGTTGAATACACAGAAGAGCGCCTACTGCCTAGAGTTCAGTAAATGTTTGAGAGTTTAGGGATTACAGCCACAACCACACTGCCCATCACGTAATGTGAAGCGTCGAACATTTAGTGATCTCAGCTACAGATCCAGCTCCATCAACAATTTTTATAGGGTCATTAGAAACATCCATCAAAGGCTAGAGAGATGGCTTAGCAATTAAGGCGCTTGCCTGTGAAGCCAAAAGGACCCAGGTTCGATTCCCCAGTTTCCACATAAGTCAGATCCACAAGTTGGCATATGCCAAGTTGGCATATGCGTCTGGAGTTCTTTGGCAATGGCTGGAAGCCCTAGTGTGCCCATTTTTTCTCTCTCTCCAATAAATAAATAATTTAAAAAAAAAGCAACACCCACCGGGCGTGGTGGCGCACACCTTTAATCCCTGCACTTGAGAGGCAGAAGTGGTAGGATCACCATGCGTTCAAGGCCACCCTGAGACTACAGAGTGAATTCCAGGTCAGCCTGAGCTAGAGTGAGACTCTAGCTCCTAGCTCAAAAAACCAAAACCAAAAACAGGACAAACAAAAAAAATCTATCCAGTGTGTCAGTAACACGGACATTTCACGTGGGGGAAGCTTCACTTGCTTTACAAAAGGCAGTCCCGTTACCCCGTGAGCAGGCAGCTCGGGGTCCCCCACGTCGTCACCCCGTTACATAAGGGGGACCACGCCCGTCCGGTATCCTCTTGGCATCCCCGCCCCTGCGTCACAGCCGCCGCCCAGAGGACGCCCTAGGGTGACATGAGGCGAGGCGGTGCGGGGCGGTGCCTGCCTGTGCGCGGCCGCCGCCGGCCAGTCCCACTGCGCGCGCAGCCAGCGCCCGGCGCGGGCTGGAACGTGACCTTGTTTGGGCGTTGCTAGGAGACCAGCTGTGTGTGCGCGCGACCCCTGCTGGCCGGCGCCGGAGCGGCCCGCGCGCGCGCGCGCGCGAGGGGGCGGGGCCGCGGCCGGAGAGCTCACAGTAACCGGCCCAACACCGTTGCGGCGGCCTGGCGCGCGGCGCCCGCCCCGCTACCTCCATCCGGGCCTTGAGCTGAGTGCCGGGGGGTGGAGCGGGGCGGGGAGGGGGGGACAGCACTGGGCGCGCCTCCCCAGTAGCGGTTGACGAGCGTGGAGTCAGGGCGAGGACGAGGAGGAGGGGGAAGGACGGCGTGTCAGGTGAGCTGCGGCGAGGCGGGGCGGGGCGGGCGGCCACGCCCCGGACCAGGCTGTTTTGCTGGGGGGAGACGGGACGAGCTGACCCGGTGTCCCCGTGGGAGAGGACGCAGGGATCCGGCGGCTAGGCGCCCGTAGCGAGTACCTTGGCGGACAAAGGGTTAAGGCGCCGGCGGGGCTGCGGGCCCCGGATGTGAGCACCGCGCTGCAGGTGCGCGGGGCCCGGCGGGGACGGCCTCCACGGCCGGGCTCCCCCACCTTCCACAGCGCCCTGCTTTCCAACTTCAGGGCAACAGGTGGAGCCGCTGCGCCGCCCGAGAGAGCCGGCTCGGCTAACCCCGACGGCCGCCGTTCCCCCCCCCCCCGCTGCCAATTTAGGGCGCCCAGGCTCGAGCGGCACGGCCGCCCTGACGCGGTGGCCAATGGGATTCGGGATCGTGGGCGGGCCGGGAGAGGTGGGCGTGGCCAGGGGCTGAGCCCGAGCGTAGTGGTGCGGGGTGTCCCCCCACCCCCGAGCCAGAGCCGCGCGGAGAGCCGGGCGGAGCGGACCTGGGGCGCGTTTACCTCCCCGGGGAGAGGCGCCTGCCCATGCCGTCTCGTTTGGATCCGGACTCGGCTCGGAAGGTGAGAGCGCTGCTCCTGGGGGAGGGCTCTGTAATGGTGATCTTGGGTATGGCGTGGACCTGCGGCGCTCAGATCCCCAAGATAGGATTGCCTTTTAGGAGTGCCTGCCAAGAAAAGAGGCACGTCTGTGGTTCTGGTGATATATACTGGACTGAGATACTGGGGACTAGCGCGCGGGGAGCGGTTGTCTTCAGAATGAGCTCTTCGGGGTTTGAGGATGGAGGAGAGTAAAGTACACATCGCCCGTAATTGAAGGGAAGCAAAACATCATCGTTGGCCCCGGATTGTGTATGTTTCGTATAACATCTGGCGTGTTTACTTAC
The DNA here is from genome assembly GCA_036346955.1 of Dipus sagitta. Lineage (NCBI taxonomy): Eukaryota > Metazoa > Chordata > Mammalia > Rodentia > Dipodidae > Dipus > Dipus sagitta. Next base: position 23,723,129 of record CM070784.1, on the reverse strand, counting down.
AGCAAGTTTTCTTAAGTTCCTCTTGTTGCTTCATTTAACAGAAAAAAGAGAGAGTGAGAGAGAGAGAGACATTCCATTTTAATGTGTTGTTTCACAAGATTAACTTAATCGTTTCGTCCCCAACAGTGCTGTGGCTGGATGGCCCAAGAGACATTCTAAATTCGGTTGAGAAGAACGCCTCTCAGTTTGCGACACAATTTGCAGCTGGAAATGGGGAATGGACTCTCAGACCAGACTTCCATCCTGTCCAGCCTGCCTTCATTTCAGTCCTTTCATATCGTTATCCTGGGTTTGGACTGTGCTGGCAAGACGACGGTCTTATACAGGTTGCAGTTCAATGAATTTGTAAATACCGTGCCTACCAAAGGATTTAATACTGAGAAAATTAAGGTAACCTTGGGCAATTCCAAGACAGTTACTTTTCACTTCTGGGATGTAGGTGGTCAAGAGAAACTAAGGCCACTGTGGAAGTCTTATACCAGATGCACAGATGGCATTGTGTTTGTGGTGGACTCTGTGGATGTGGAAAGGATGGAAGAAGCAAAAACTGAACTTCATAAAATAACTAGGATATCAGAAAATCAAGGGGTCCCTGTGCTTATAGTTGCTAACAAACAAGACCTGCGGAACTCACTGTCTCTCTCAGAAATTGAGAAATTGTTAGCAATGGGTGAACTGAGCTCATCAACTCCTTGGCATTTGCAGCCTACCTGTGCAATCATAGGAGATGGACTAAAGGAAGGACTTGAAAAACTACATGATATGATAATTAAAAGAAGAAAAATGTTGCGGCAACAGAAAAAGAAGAGATGAATAGCAGTAGCTTTTGTATTGGTGTGGAATAGGTTTTCTCTTGTCTGATTTTGACAAATGGAAGAGTGTCTACAGCCTGGTTTGCCTGTCTGCCTTCCTGGATGCTATTAAAGCTTTGTTTTGTTGAACAGTCAGATGCCCAACTCTTTTGCCTTGTGGAAGATGAGTAAATGCGATGCTTCTTAAAGTGGTCTCTTCTCCCTAACCCACATTATCTTTTGGTACTACCAATTTGGGAAGCCAAGCAAGGATAGTAAATTGAGCAGAAAACAGTTTTGTGAAAATTTGACCTGAAGTTAGTGAAATAAAACTTTGAAGAGTGTGTGCCTAGTGTTTTGTGCTTATATATTTTGGGGGAAGCCTTTGCAAAGAATTGCAAGTAAGGCTTTGTATGTTAAGATGAAATGTTAATGAATGGAAATGTTAAGGTAGATTGAGATATATAAATATACGTATGGTTAAATTGATCAGATTGGGACAAGAAGGAAATGTTTGAATATTTAGGTTATGGTCAAATGATTTTTGACATTTTCTGGAATCAATGCTGTCTCTCTTTTTTAAAATTTTTATTGGGAACTTTATAAACATACTGTAACTTGGTCATGTTCCATCAATAATGCTATCTCTTAATTCTGGACAATGTTTAATTAAGTTGGTCTAACTTTAATAAAAATGAGATGTTAGGGTATATCAAGTGCATGGGTTAGTTTTCTTGATGCATGTTTTGGTGTGTAGTCTTTAGAAATAGCTATGCATCTTTCTACACAGGTTTGAAACCACTTTTGGGACTTAGGGCAATCGTAGAAATAGTTTCCTGTTGTCAGAAGCACTCCTGTCACTTGAAGAACCTAAAAATCACCTGACTTTTACATAGTAAATATGGGCATGTTGACTTATCTTAAATGAATATGCTTGGATACACATATGAATTTATGAAGAAAGAATGGTGAATTCAGTCAAGAGAATGTTACTACAATATGTAGTCTTCTGAAACGCTCTAGTGAAAAGATTTGTTTTATTAGTATTTGCTGGCTGACACAGATGTGTTTTTTCATATATTTTTGTAGTATTTTGGGAGGAACAAAAGCTTTATAACCAACAGCTGATGTGCTGTGGAATGAAGATGTAAGATACCTATATGTGTTCTGAGCTTTAATTTTTTTTTGTACCAACTGAACAGGATGACCAGGGTTGTGCAACCCTGATTGTAGGAAGAAATGGAAGAGTGCTGCAGATGAGAATTAAGACTATAGAAATTGAAGGGGAAAGTAGCAAAGCTGTTTCATGAAAATTATCTGGTGCTGTTTCTATTGTAATAAAAACAAAACTAAGTTACAAGGAGGGAAGACCTTTAATTCTTATCTCCAGGAAGAGACCTATTTGCAGTAATCATATATTAGCAAATCAGCATATGTCCTGTGTGTTATGCCAACAGCTGTTTGTTCTGAAATCACCAGAAGAAATCACTTTGCTAGCAGGACTTGTTTTGGTTTAGAGTTTTTAATTTTTCTTTCAGTGACACAATTGAGTTTTTGGATCCTCAATTTTTGTCATCCACAAAATGAAGTAGCTTTGTGCAGAGCTTTCCTGTAAATGTACCTGCACTGGCGATGGTCACTTAGAATGTCTATATTTACAGAGCTGTGGATAATGATGACCAATAAACGACTTGAGGCATTAGGAGAACAGTGTTTGAGTTTATATGTATTTCCACGTCTGCTGAGGTCTTGAACTAGAAATGTAAGAACACCTCTTATCAGCTGGGCTTTTTGATTTCTACAATAGTTTGTCTTCTCTGGTGAAGTGTACACTGAAGGCTGTTTGCTGGGAGGAGCCTTTTCTTTCTTTCTTTTTGTTTTTTTACTCTTCATTGGTACAGAAATCATAATCTGCTCCAAACATCACTGGGTCCATGATGGGTTAATAAATCTTACCCTCTTAAATCTGAATCAAATTTCACTTTCACTGCCCTGTCCTTTCTCTATATAAAATAATGCTATGTAATTATCTCTTGAGAATTTGTACGCTGCCCTCATTTATAGCTTAACAATTGGATCAGCACATCCACTTCATACAAGGTTTTCATATGTAATGAGCAACAACGAAATGGCAAAGTGAACAGTGTACAAGCTTTTGTGTAGATAAGCCAATTTTCAGCCTTAAAATTTCCAGTTTGGTTAGGTTCAAGTTCTCTATCACCTATTACAGCTACTGAAAGCAGGTTAAAGAATCACAAAATCCTAAGGAAAGTCTTGGCTGCTTTTTATCTAGGTTTCTTGTTTTTAGTTAAGATATTCCTTTGCTAAAGTACAGTGTTTGTTTTCTTCCTGGTGCCAGGAATCATCCCAGGACCCCATACATTTGAGATGTTCTACCACACTTGGAACTATGTTCCCAACACCTAAAGCTTATTCCTAAAATATTTCCATATATTTGAGAGTACTTGGCTTATACAAAATAGTAATCAATGGTTAGACTGCTTGCCTACCATGAATATTAAAAAAAAACTGTTAATACTCAAATATCCAAAATGTCAAAAAGGATGACAAATTGCATAATTTGTCTATAGTAGATTCGTTAATCGTGGTAAGATGAGTTAAATCCTCAGAAGCCAAAAAGCGCAGTTACTAATGTAAATCTATGTTTTTAGGAAAGACACTGGCCTGTATAGATGGATGGTGGGTAAGGAACAAAGAGAAAGATACAGGTTCAAATGCTGCTTATCTTCTTTACATATGGATGTGTGCACAGTACGTGTGTGCGTGTGCCTTTGAAAGACGGAGGGTGTTGACATTGAGTGTCTTCCGGAATTGCCCTCATTTATTGAGGCAGGGTTTTTCACTTTGAACCTACAGCTCATCTAGTTAGCTCGCTTGTCTCAGGGTTCCCCTGTTTTCTGCCTCCAAAGTGCTGGAATTACAAGAGGGCCACCATGCCTGCCTCATTTGTCTGGGTGCTGGGGTTCTGAACTTAGGTCCTCAGGCTTGTATGGCAACTGAACCATCTCCCCAGCCCTTAAAATGCTTTTTTTTTTTTTTTTTTTAAATAGTAGTTGGCTAACAGGTCAGTGCTAGATGGTTGCCTATTGTGCAAGCCTTGGGTTCAGTTCCTAGCATTACAAAAAATTTTCATTTGCCAGGGTAAGTTTTTTTTTTCTGAATATTTTTGTGTATTTGCAAGCAGAGAGAGAGCAAGAATGAAAATGGGCACACTGGGACATAGTGCTGCTACAAATGAACCCCAGACACATGTACCCCTTTTTGCATCTTGTTATATGTGGATACTGGGGAATCAAGCTCAGGTCATCAGGCTTTGCAAGCAAACTCCTTTAACTGCTGAGCCATCTCTCCAGGCCCCTAGGGTTTGGTGCAAAGCATTTGACATTGGAAAAGTGTTATTAATTACTCATAATGACTGTCAAGTGTGATAGAGTAATAATTTTGTCATAAATACAAACAATGGCTGGGCATAGTGGCAAATGCCTTTAATCCCAGCACTCGGTAGACAGAGGTAGGAGGATTGCCATGAGTTCAAGGCCAGCCTGAGACTACATAGTGAATTCCAGGTCAGCCTGGGCCAGAGTGAGACCCTACCTCGAAAGTTCCCCCCCCTGCAAAAATTGAAAAATAAAAAACAACCAAACAATGATAGCATCAGAAATAATGAAGATACAAAAATATATCTTTGAGGTATAGATGATTAAAACAGCATTTAGTTAATATGACTTGGAATCTTGGCTATATTATATTTGATATTAAATTTTTTGTTAGTTGATTTGAAGCAGGATCCTTCCCTCCCTCCCTCTATTTGAAAGAGACACATAGAGAATGGGCGCACCAAGACCTCCAGCCACTGCAAACGAACTCCAGATGCATGCACCACCATGTGTATCTGGCCTACGTGGGTTCTGGGTAATCGAACCTGGGTCCTTAGGCTCTGCAGGCAAGCAACTTACCCGCCAAGTTATCTCTCCAGCCCTGAAGCAGGACTTCCTCTGTCCAGGCGACCTCCAGCCTCCTGTGTGCTGGGATTACAAATACGCACCACCACGCCTGCATAGAGGTTCTAATTTTATCTTTAAGGCTTAAATTTACATTGCTATGCATTGCCCAAAAGTAATGGTGCCTGTTCCTATTAAAGAATGTGTGCCGAGATACAGTGTGATATCCTGTGCATTGGCCATAGAAGACCATGCTTAGATACTGAAGTGACTTCCTACTTTCATCCTGGTCACTATGCTACACTCTGCCTTAGTTTCCTCATTTGTAATTTGAGGATTATATCCACCATTGGGGTTTCATTGAATAAAGGGAGCAAAGGAATCAGTAGTCAGCAGAAGGCTTGTCATCTAGTGAGCATTCAATAGATTGTTAGAAGCCAGAATATTTTCTGACAAATGCATTTGAAGAAGAGATTTTCTGGAGGACTATGACAGAAAGGCTCTTGGTTTGGTTTTCTTAGCTCTTGTGTATCAGCACCATGTGGTAGTTTAGTGGAACTTGGGACAGTTTCCCTATCCTTAATTCTCCTGAGATCTAGGTCATTTTCCTAGATTTATAAGGCACTGCTCTGTTTTTAACACAGTATAATCTTAATCACTAAGAAAAAAATTATAAAATTTTGGTTATTTTTCTGGTATTGTCATAAAATAGAGTACCTCACTTTACAGTGATTAAAAATCTGAAACTGCAGCACTTGTGAGGCAGAGGTAGGAGGATTGCTGTGAGTTCGAGGCCACCCTGAGATTACAGAGTGAATTCCAGTTCAGCCTGGGCTAGAGTGACAGCCTACCTCAAAAAACCAAACAAAAAAAGGAGAGAGTGAGAGAGAGAGAGAGAGAGAGAGAAAATGTAAGTTGGGGTTCTTCTGAATGTGTCAAACTTATCAATAATTCATAATTCACCAGGTAGGAAGCTGTATGTCCTTCTGGGAAAGGTGGCCAGTATTTGGGCCTTGTCTAATAGATGATGATGGCACATATTTGCATTTGTTGGCAGATCTGTATGCTGTTATTTTCCAATTACTTTCTGGGTTTTTGTTATTTTGTTTTTTGTTTGGGGGGAGAATACAGGGCCTTGCACATGCTAGGCAAGTGCTTTACCATTGAGCTGTGTCCCCAGGCCTTCTGGTCTTGTTCTTGTCTTTCTGTTTGTATTTCTTTTTTCTCATTTTTTGGTTTGTTTGTTTGTTTCTGAGGTAGGGTCTTGTTGTGGCCCAGGCTGACCTGTAATTCATTGTGTAGTCCCAGGCTGGCCTGGAACTCACAGCAATCCTCCTACCTCTGCCTCTCTAGCTCCTTAGACCTTCTTTATGTGGATGTATAGTAAGGAAGAAATTGAGGCACTGGTGAAGGAGACATATCATCTGGAGTACTGTTCCATTCCCTATGCTCATTCAATATGTATTACAGTATTGTTTCTAAATGATTGAAACTGACATGAATTAACACCATATTGAACTAGAAACATTAGCATTGTCTAGGCTCCACTCCAGGCCTAGGAATGTGAAGTTCACTGGGCCCAGCAATCTGTGTTCTTACAATACTTCTAGATGATTCGGATACTCATAAAAGTTAACCAGTGGAGCATGGTGGCGCATACCTTTAATCCCAGTACTCGGGAGGCAGAGATAGGAGTACTGCTGTGAGTGTGAGGCCACCCTGAGACTACAGAGTGAATTCCAGGTCAGCCTGGGCTAGAGTGATACCTTAGCTCAAAACAAAACAAAACAAAACAAAACAAAACAAAACAAAACAAAACAAAACAAAACAAAACAAAACAAACAAAACAAAACGTTAACTATCTTTCTCTTTCATAAATAAATAACTAAAAATGTAATATTTTTTAAAAATTTTATGCAAAAGGGCTAAAGAGATGGCTTAGCAGTTAAGAGACACCCAGGTTCAATTCCCTAGAACCCACATAAACCAGATGCAGAAGGTGGCACATGCATCTGGAGTTTATTTGCAGTGGCTAGAGTCCCTGGTGTGCCCATTCATGCGCGTTCTCTCTCTCTCATAAATAAATAATCAAATATTTTTAAAAGTTAACCATTGCATTAACAAGGAATCTAGTTATTTCTTATGCTAAAAAATTAAGATAGAGCCGAGCATAGTGGTGCATGTCTTTAATCCCAGCACTGGGATGGGGGAGGGGAGGCTATGTAGGAGGATCGCCACAAGCTCAAGGCCACCCTGAGACTACATAGTGAACTCCAGGTCAGCCTGGGCTAGAGTGCATGGCCCTAATGGTGTACATTCTGTCAGTTAGCCTCCACTACCCATAGACTAGGATCTGAGCTTTAACCCATGGAACTTTGGTACAAATTTTATGTCCAAACTATAGTACTAACAAACACTTAGAGTTTGGGGATGTGGCTCACTTAGTGATGTGCTTGTCTAACATGAATGAGCTCAGGGTTCAAAAAAAAAGGGGGGACAAAAAATAAAACAACAACAACAACAAAAAACAGGCTCATGGGATGGGGGCTCATACCTGTAGTATCAGGGAGTAGAGGCAGGAGGATCAAGAGTTTAAGGCTGGGGCTGGAGAGATAGATTAGTGGTTATGGCACTTGCTTGTGAAACTTAAGAAGCTGTGATTGATTCTCCAGATTCCAAGTAAGCCAGGTGCACAAGGTGGTACATGCATCTGGAGTTCGTTTGCAGTGGCTAGAGGCCCTGGTGTACTCATTCTCACTCACTTTCTCTCTCTCTTTTTCTTTCCCTCTCTCTGTCTCTAATAAATAAATAAAAATAAATCTTAAAAAAAAGAGTTTAAGGTTGGGGCTGGGAAGATGGCTCAGCAGTTAAAGGTGCCTGCTTGCAAAGCCTGCTGGCCTGGGTTCAATTCCCCAGCATCCACATAAGGCCAGATGCACAAAGTGTGCATGTGTCAAGTTCATTTACAGGTGCAAGAGGCCCTAGTGTGCCCATTCTCTGTCTAATAAATAAAATTTATTACTGTTTGTATATTTATTATGCCCTGAGTTTGTGGCCAACTTGGGCTACATGAACAAAACCAAACTGGGATGGGAGATGGTTCAGTTGGTAAAGCGCTTGCTGTGTACACACGAGGACCTGAGTCTACATCCCAGCACCCATGTAGAAGCTGTATTTCAGTCCTTTGTAGTTTATTAAGGCCATTTATGTTTCAATTGCCCCATCTTTAGAGAACGGACTTTTCACACAGACTCTGATATATTTCTAGGATCCCAGATCCTCTCAGTGGGAAATAGTATTCGGATACACAGCTTAGATGTCTGTTTGTCAGGGCTCTATGCCTTTTAGGCTCTAATTTTTTTTCCATTTTTTATAGATACATAATTAATTCATACTGAAACTTGTAATTCCAAGCTTTAAATTTAGAATAGCAATGATTTTATTTAACCTCAGGGAGATTACTTAGCTCTTTTTACTCATGCTATCAAACCTAGCTTTTAATAACATAAGCTTATTCCTTTGTTTTATTCTATTCTCCAGAGACTCAAAATTATACAATGGTGCTACTAACAATATGATAACTAGAAGTGTTTTAGGTTGAATTCCTTGTCTTAGATTCATCACAGTGGGGCAACACAAATTCTTATATTTTTAGGTCACATGGAATTACATGTGGTTATGCCACCAATTGGTGCACAAATAGATACATTTGTTTCCTAAAGTTTTCCTTTGCTTTGTACAAGTATTGACTCTGGCTTATTTGATATGTCAAGTTCTTCCAGGATATTGAAGATAGTTGACTTGGGATAAAAAATTTCATACATAGTATTTTAGGAGCCTCTTGTTTATAAACTGAGATATATGAATATATTTTCTACAATCAAAAACATTTTTTTGGGTTGGAGAGATGGCTTAGCACTTAAGGCACTTGCCTGCAAAGCCAAAGGACCCAGATTCAACTCCCTGGGACCCACATTATCCAGATGCACAAGGGGGCACAGGCATCCGGAGTTCATTTGCAGTGGCTGGAGGCCCTGGCATGCCCATTCTCTCTTTCTCTCAAATAAATAAATAAAAACAAAATATTTTTGAAAAACATTTTTTTTTTCCATTTCAGGTTTAATATCCATTCCAGGCAGTTTTGGAGTTTATGTGGGAGACATCTGATATTGAATAGTATCTGGTTGAAAAAGAACATTCCTAATGAAGCTTTGTTGTGTCAACAAGAGTATAAATATTTGTTTTATTTTCTCCTGCATTACTAAATGACTGACTAAATAGAATATGATCAGAAATCAGGGGCATCCAGTGAGCCAAAGTGTTTTTTTTTTATTTTCCATAAAGTTTTTTTTTTTTTTTTTTTTTTTGTGGTTTCACTCTATCCTAGGCTGATCTGAAATTTACTCTGTATCTCAGGGTGGCCTTGAACTCATGGCGATCCTCCTACCTCTCAAAGTGTTTTTTTTTTTTTGAAAGAGAAAGAGAAAGAGAGAGAATTATCATGTTAGGGCCTCAGCCACTGAAAATTGAACTCCAGATACTTGTGCCACCTAGTGGACACGAGCTACCTTGCATTTGCATCACCTTGTGCATCTAGCTTACTTGGGACCTAGAGCATTGAACATGGGTCCTTAGGCTTCAAAGGCAAATGACTTAACCTCTAAGCTATCTCTCCAGCCCCAAAATGTTTTTACATATTAAAATAAGAAGTGCAGCCGGGAGTGGTGGCTCATACCTATAAATCTCAGTTTGTGGGAGGCTGAGATAGGAGTATCACTGGGTGAGTTCTGAGTCAGCCTGGGCCAGAGTGAGAGCCATCTTCAAAAAAGAAGGAGAAAAAGGAAAGCCAGGGAGGTAGAGGGAGAAGAAGAGAACGAGGAGGAAGAGGGGAGGAGGAGAAGGAAGGAGGAGGTATTTATTTTCCTTAATCTATCACCTACCTAGGGATAATCTTGAAATGAGCCAGTGACAAAATGAGTTCCCTAGATGATTTTTCCAAGCTGGCTCTATGCCCAGGTGGCTTAAGGAACTTCACATTATCCCTAGACTTTATTGCAGTCATTTTGAGTCAAATCTCTAGTGGGGGCTGGGGAGGGAAGGAATTTCTATTCTTTTTTTTTTTTTAAGATTTTTAATTTTTATTTATTTATTTGAGAGGGAGAGAGAGAGAGAGAGAGAGAGAGGGAGGGAGGGAGGGAGGGAATGGGCATGCCAGGGCCTCTAGCCACTGCAAACAAACTCCAGAAGCATGTGCCGCCATATGCATCTGGCTTATGTGGGACCTGGAGAATTGAACCTGGGTCCTTAGACTTCACAGGCATGTGCCTTAACCGCTAAGCCATCTCTCCAGCCTGGAATTTCCATTCTTCCTAGGAATTTTAGCACACCTTGCTCAGCTAAACTTAAACACCACTGCTTTAGAACTTAAAAGTTTGGGTCTGGGAAATGCCAGAGGTGATACTTGGAGCGGCAGCAATGAAGGGATCACAGGTAGGACTGGACAACTTAAACATTACTTGGCTGTCTTGGATGCCTTTGCTTCCTTTTTTTGGGGGGGGGGGGTTTAGAGGTAGGGTCTCATTCTAGTCCAGGCTGACCCAGAATTCACTATGTAGTCTCAGGCTGGCCTTGAACTCCTGGTGATCCTCCTACTTATGCCTCATGAGTGTTGGGATTCAAGGTGTGCGCCACCATACTTTTCCTACTGTGTAGTGGAATTTCTTTTCATTGTCTAGGCTTATCAATCTGAGAACATTACCTGTCAGATCAGCTGGCACTCTGAGTAGTCTAGGGAAAGGCAGTGTTGTATATTGGAGCTGCTCCATACATACTTTATCAAGAGGTAGAAGATGTCTCAGAACTTGGTACATTATCCTGGGAGGTTCAGAGCAGTCAGCCATTTGATAAAGTATCACTTCTAATAGCAGGGTTGCTTCTGTAGTCCTCTTGTATCACTGATTCCAGTAAGCATGGCCTTCATCATCATTTCGGGGACTAGCAGGTGTGATAAGGAAAAATGAAAGGCTCTGATCTTAGCAATACCTGAATGTACCGGGTAGGGAAAAATGGCTTATAGCCAATAGACCAAACCCCAGACATATTGACTCATTAAATAAGTAAACAAAATGCTTTCATTCAATTAGTTTGGCAGAAAAAAAGATGGTCATTCTTGTCAATGTCAATGTGTCAATAATTCCATATAATAAACTGAATTTTTTATTCCATTTTGCAGGCAATGTTTAAATTTGACAGACATGACTGAATACAAATTCCCTGCAGTCTTCCCACTATAAAATGGCAATCCTACCTCTCTTACAGGATTATGTTTTGAAAGAAACATTGTAAGTCATCTCAAAGGGATTGTGGAAAATAGATTAAACATTTATTTAAGAAGTATGTGGGACTTTAAAAAAATATTTTATTTATGTATTTATTTGAGTGAGAGAGAGAGATAGAGAAGGAGTGAATGGTAGCTCAAGGGCCTTGAACCACTGCAAACGAACTCCAGACACATGTACCACCTTGTGCATCTGGCTTACGTGGGTCCTGGGGAATCCAACTTGGGTCCTTTGGCTTTGCAGACAAGTGCCTTAACTGCTAAACCATTTCTCTAGTCCATACATGGGACTTTAAAAAATATTTTTAATTTATTAATTAGAGAGAGAGAGAGGCAGATAGAGAATGGACACAGCAGGGCCTCTAGCCACTGCAAATGAACTCCAGATGCATGTGTGACCTTGTGCATCTGGGTTATATGGATACTGGGGAATCTAACCTAGGTCCTTAGGCTTTGCAGGGAAGCACCTTAACCCCTCCAGCCCTTATTTGAAAAGTATATGAATGAACAGCTCATGCTTCCAGGGGTGTTGGGTATAGCTATAAGCATAATAGGTGGGTATTGTTTCTGCTTCCTTTGTAAGATATCAGTTCTTCAAGGGTGGAATTTTTGTGTGCATGTGAATGTATATATGGAGGCCAGAGGACAACTGTAGGTTGTCAGTCCTCAAGAATGCCATCTACGTTTTTTTCGAGACAATGTCTTTCACTGGCCTGGAATATGACCAATTAGGAAAGACTGGCTGGTTAATGAGCCCCATGAATCTGTTTGTCTCCATTTTGGGATTACAAAAGGATGCTATCATGTTTGACATTTTTAGTGGGTTTTGGAGATTGAACTCAGGGCTTCATGATGATTACAAGGCAAGCACTATACATACTGAGCTATCTCTTCAGTCCAAGGGTGAAATTTTTTATGTCATGCGAGAGAAAATTGGCATGCCAGGGCCTCCAACCATTGCAATTGAACTCCAGATGTGTGTGTGCCACCTTGTGCACATGTGCGACCTTCCATGCTTGTGTCACCTGTGTGGCTGGCTTATGTGGGACCTGGAGAGTCAAACATGGGTCCCTAGGCTTCACAGGCAAGTGCCTTAACTGCTAAGCCATTTCTCCAGCCTAAGGATGAAATTTTAAAATATTTATTTGCATTTGGCTTTACGTGGGTACTGGAGAACCAACCCAGGTCGTTAGGCATTGTGGGCAAGCACCTTAACTGCTAAGCCATCTCTCCAGCCTCAAGGATGAAATTTTTGTTGTCTCATGCTTATCTCTTAAAGGGCTACATGACAGTCAGACATGGTGGTGCACATCTTTAATACCAGTACTCAGGAGGCAGAGGTAAAAGGATCATAGTGACTTTGAGGCCAGCCTGAGACTTCATAGTGAATTCCAGGTTAGGCTTGGCTAGAGTGAGACGCTGCCTTCAAAAAACAACAAAAAAAAATTTTTAAGAAGACTACATTGGGCTGGAGAGATGGCTTAGTGGTTAAGCGCTTGCCTATGAAGCCTAAGGACCCTTGTTCGAGGCTTGATTCCCCAGAACCCACGTTTGCAGTGTCTGGAGGCCCTTGCACACCCATTCTTCCTCTCTCTCTATCTGCCTCTTTGTCTGTCTATCGTTCTCAAATAAATAAATAAATAAAAGTCTGTATAGTCTACAAAGTGAGTTCCTGGCCAGTCAGGACTATTATAATAAGACCCTAGTTTAAAAAAAAAAAAAAAGAACAAGAAATAACCCTATACTTTAAAAAAAAAAGAAGACTACATGACATATAATGAATACATATATTAATGAGGTCAGACAAAAGTTGGAAAAAAATAAAAATATGAAAAGTGATATGAAAGAAAGAAAGGGCAAAACATGAGAAAAATGGGCCTGACTTATTTTGAGAAATTGTCTGGAGAAGATTTTCTGATCTGTATGAAGAGCTATGATAAGATTAGGAAGAGGAGCACTTCAGGAAGAGAGAATATTATGTGTGAAGGACAAGATGGAAAATCACCTGGTAGAGTTGAGTTGAGTAGAATAGCATGCCGAGAGCTAGAGAGCAAGCAAGGCGGGCCATGAAACTAGAGAGTCAGAAGAAGGCATTTACCTAGGGGGAAAACTGTCTTTAATAAACACTTATATTCCGTTTTTATATATCTATTTAAAAACTACTGACATTTGTATTCAAATCTATCATCTTTCCCCATTGATTTCACCATTTCAATGTTTCTTATCCCCTTTCTTTCTCTTACATTTGTTATTTTTATTTTTTTCCTCTATTAAAAAAAGTTTTTTTTGAGGCATGATCTCACTTTAGTCCAGGCTGACCTGGAATTCACTATGTAGTATCAGGGTGGCCTCGAACTCACAGTGATCCTCCTACTTCTGTCTCCTGAGTGCTGGGATTAAAGGTGTGCGCCACCACACACTTTTTTTTGTTGTTTGTTTGTGGGCTTTTTTGTATTTTTTGTTGTTACCATATTTTAAAAAACCACACATTCTTTACTGATTATAGCCTAATGTAAATTTGTTTTTTGCCACTTAGACTTTTTAACTTTTGCATTTTTTGCATATATTTTAGTATGATTGGTGGATTTTTGAATGCCATCTTCCTCCAGAGACAACTTACATTGCTACTGACTGTAGAGGTTGAGTTATATCCTCTCTCTGAGCTCTTTTCCTTTCCCCCAAGTCCAGTATCTCCACAGCTCTCAGGTGCCTTCAAGCAGTTTTATAAATGAACATTATCTAGCTTTTACAATTTCTCTCACACATAAAATTACTCTGAAGCAGTGAAAAAATTAAAAATAATAATTATCATAGAACAACAGGAAAGCTGAACTTTGTGGGCATAAGCCTTCAATTCTAGGTACTGGGGAAGCCTACCTGGACTACAGGGTAAGTTCAAGGCCTAGTCAAGGCGATGAGAACTTGTTTTAAAATGAAAACAAACAACCAGAAGTAAAAAGAAGGCTAGAGATACAACTCAGGAGTCAAGTGCTGGCCTAGTGTGTGTGAGGCCCAGCTTTAGTTCTCAGTACTAGAAAACAAACAAAAAAACAAATAAGCCAACAGAAAAGAGAGAGAGAGAGAGAACGGTATTGCGCGTGTGTGAATGTTCTTTTGTGTGTAGGGTCTCTCACTGAACCTAGAGCTCACCAACCTGGCTAGGCTAGCTAGTCAGCAATCCCCAGAGATCCTCCTGTCTCCACCTCCCCAGCACTGAAATGACAGTTGTGCATCACCACGTCTGGCTCTTTTTTTAAAATTTTATTATTTATTTATTTATTTGAGAGCAACAGACAGAGAGAGAAAGTGGCAGAGAGAGAGGGAGAGAGAGAGAGAATGGGCACGCCAGAGCCTCCAGCCACTGCAAACGAACTCCAGATGTGGGCACTCCCTTGTGCATCTGGCTAACGTGGGTCCTGGGGAATCGAGCCTTGAACCGGGGTCCTTAGGCTTCACAGGCAAGCGCTTAACTGCTAAGCCATCTCTCCAGCCCACATCTGGCTTTTAAGTGGGTTCTGGGGATCCAAATACAAGTCCTTATGCTTGCATAGCAAGCAGTTTACCAACTGTGCCATCATCTCCCCAGTGCTATCAGGGGGTTTTAAGTAAGTAGTTGATAATAATCTGATTCTCATTTTAGTATTATCTTAAGTTGTTAAAAAGATTTTTTTTTCTTTCTTTTTTAACTTTTACTTTTTTTAGAGAGTGAGACAGAGACAGAGAATTGGTGGCCAGGGTCTCAGCCATTGCAATTGAACTCCAGACACTTGCACCACCTAGTGGGCATGTGTGACCTTGTGCTTACCTCACCTTTGTGCATCTGGCTTATGTGGGATCTGGAGAGTTGAACATGGGTCCTTAGGTCTTGCAGACAAGCACCTTAACCTCTATGCCATCTCTCCAACCTGATATTTTTCTTTTTTAAAAAATATTGGGGCTGGAGAGGTGGCTTAGTGGTTAAGGCATTTGCCTGCAAAGCCAAAGGATCCCAGTTTGATTCTCCAGGACCCACATAAGTCAGATGCACATGGGGGCACATGCATCTGGAGTTCATTTGCAGTGGCTGGAAGCCCTGGCATGCCCATTCTCTCCCTCTTTCTTTCTCTCTCTCTCTGCCTCTTTCTCCCTATTAAATAAATAAACAATTTTTTAAAAATATTGTATTTATTTATTTGAGAGGGAGAGGCTATAACTACTGTGAACAAAGCCAAAGGACCCAGGTTTGATTCCCCAAGACCTATATAAACCAGATGCACAAGGTGTCACATGTGTCTAGAGTTTGTTTGCAGTGGCTGGAGGCCCTAGCATGCCCATTCTCTCCCTCTTTCTCTGCCTTTTTCTCTCTCTCAAATAAATAAAAATAAGAAATAAGTAAATAAACAATAAATTTTTTTTAAAAATATTTTTTTTAGTTTGGTGTGGTGGTGCATGCCTTTAATCTTAGCACTTGGGAAACACAGGTAAAAGGATTGCTGTGAGTTCGAAGCCAGCCTGAGACTACATAGTGAATTGCAGGTCAGCCTGGGCTCAAAGAAGACCCTTCCCTCAACAAAAAAAAAAAAAAAAAAAAAAGAAAGAAAGAAAAAAGAAAGAAAGATGAAAAACAACAATAAAAAAAACAAATCTTTTCCTTAAATGTTTCTGAAAGTTTTCATTTTTATTATTTATTTATTTTGGAGGTAGTTTCACTGTCGTCTAGGTTGACCTGGAATTCACTATATAGTCTCAGGCTGGCCTTGAACTCATGGCAATCTTCCTACTTCTGCCTCTGGAGTGCTGGGATTAAAGGCGTGTGCCACCATGCCTGGCAAAATTTTCATTTTTGTGTGTATGTGTATGTGACTGTGGTGTGGTGTGTGAGCATATATGTGCAGATATGTGCCCTCTGCATGAATGTGGAGGCTTGAGGAGATTGTCAGTTGCTTATCCAAGTGTTTCTTTAAGATGGAGTCTCTGAACCACAGCTGTAGTTTTTGTGAGCTCCAGAAAGTCCAGCTCAACAGGACCTGGGTTATAAAAATGCAAGGCCACTTTTTTTTATTATTATTTTTTGGTTTTTCAAGGTAGGGTTTGGCTCTGGCTCAGGCTGACCTGGAATTAACTATGTAGTCTCAGGGTGGCCTGGAACTCATGGCGATCCTCCTACCTCTGCCTCCCAAGTGCTGGGATTAAAGGTGTGCGCCACCACACCCAGCTCAATAAGGCCACTTTTTATGTGGGTGCTGGGGAATTGAACTCAGTTGATCTTGGGCCTTCTTGAGCCTTCATGCTTGCATGGCTAGTGCACTTAATTTCAGTTAATGAGCCATCTCCCCAGCCTCAAGTTTTCTTTTTTATCTATATTTTTGATACTGTTTTCGTGGCCTTAACTCTACTCAATGGCTTGGATTTTTGGTTATCTTTTCTTTTTATTTAATATTCTTTTGTATTTTCTTTTTAAAATTAATTAATTTATTTTTATTTACAACTTCCATAATTGTAAACAATATCCCATGGTAACTCACTCCCTCCCCCCATCTTCCCCTTTGAAACTCCACTCTCTGTCATATCCCCCATCTAATATTTTTTATTATTTATTTATTTTATTTAAGAGAGAGTAAGAAAGAGGCAGAGAGAGGGATAGAGAAACAGAGTGGGGGTGCCAGGGCCTCCAGCCACTGCAAACGAGCTCCAGACGCGTGGGCCATGTTGTGAATCTGGCTTACATGGGTACTGGGGAAATCAAACCTGGGTCCTTAGGTTTCGCAGGCATGCGCCTTAACCGCTAAGCCATCTCTTCAGATCTTACTTTCTTTTTTTTTTTGGTTTTTCGAGGTAGGGTCTCACTCTAGCCCAGGCTGACCTGGAATTCACTACGGAGTCTCAGGGTGGCCTCGAACTCACAGCGATCCTCCTACCTCTGCCTCCCGAGTGCTGGGATTAAAGGCGTGCGCCACCACGCCCGGCTTAGATCTTACTTTCTTGATCCTCTGAGATCCATGTAACATATCAGTGTCAGATTCTTTTTCCAGAGACCCAGTTTATGGAAAAAATCTGCATTTTGAACAAATATTGGAATAAACAAATAAGTAATTGTTCTTGGCTTTACCCTTTCATCTAAGACCCAGTGTCTGCTGGCATACCTACCTGCTTCAGTTATCAGTTTCAAACATACTTTAACTTCTTGATCTGATTTGAACCTACCTAGTAGGACATTTGTGTTTTTTTTTTTTTTTTTTTTTTTTTTTTTTTTTTTTTCCTTTTTACGAGCTGATTAAACTTAGGGCTTTGTGCATCGTGGGCAAACACTCTGTCACTGAGCTATAGTCACAGATGTCCCTCTTTACTATATTTTCAACATGTGAATCCCTTCTGTCTCCTGGAGTGGTTATTTTGCATTTTCTAGATTTGAAATATTATAACTTCAGATGTTAGGTAGGTAGGAAGTAGGAAAAAGTTGATGATAAGAGTGATGGTAATGACTTGTAAAACTCATTAAGAGAAAGTATGCTATTAGTAAGAAAAGGATTCTCAAACCAGATTGCTTGGGTAAAAATGCTTATATATGTACTTGTTTGTTTGTTCATTTGTTCATTGCTGTTTATCAGCTTTATAACTGAATAGCTTACTTAACCCCTATGGAACACATTATTTTCAACTGTAAAATGGGAAATGGGATAACAATAATATACCAATTTTGAGTTATTATTACAAGAGTCAATATATGCTAAGTATTTAGAATCTTGCCCTATCCTTAGCATACCTTCAATGAATTGTTATTAGCTTACAAATGAAGTTTTATCTGGAGTATGCCAGATACAGCGGTGCTTCATGGAAGATTATCTGCAGTCCCTGGCGTTCTGTCGAGCAATGCCCGTTCAGAGCATGTTCAGAGTAGGAGTGGAGCTCTGACTCTCTCAGAGAACACGTTTATATGCATGCCAATTCTACGTATGGCAACCTGTGGTCAGAACCGTGCTTGATAGAAACAAATAAGCACATGTTTACTTAACACAGTGTTGGAAGAGGGAAGGGCTGATTTCAGCACAAATAATCAAGACACTTTTGAAGTGACAGCAAAACCACGGGCTTCTTGGTGGCAGAGACAAGTGTCCGGGAGTGCTGACTGGAAGGGAGAAGCCGACCACAGACAGTCAAGCGCTGGCTCCATTGAATTCCTCTGACCCTGTTGTAATTGAAAGTCACATGGACGTGATGGCACAGCCATGCTGAAGGTCGGTGGCCTGGGGCTTCACAGGTGTCGCGTCATACTAAATTGACTATGATCGCAAACAGGATGTCATTGTCATGCCTTTCAAACCACAGAGCAGTAATTAGGTAACGCGTGGACACCTGGATTCGCCCACCCCCTGAGTTTAGTTTTTTTTTTTTTTCTTTGTGAGCTTTAACCTCTGAAAGAGGACTCCATTTCCTTGTAAGCACTGTATTTGGACATGTGCTGTATTATGTACAACAATGTGGGTGACATGTGAATATTAAATATCAATAATAACACTGCTCCAAATTTACTGGCAAGGCGTTTGGTGAGTCAACACTTACTGCATGTTTGCAGTGTGTAAACTTGACTAGACAAATGTCTCACATGTTGGCTACTAGGATATTCACCTACTGGAGTCATGGTCACAGACCAACGAGTTTTTCTGTTTTTCTTTTCCACTTTTGAGTTTGGAACAGTTTCAAATTTGAGAAGAGTTACAGGGGTACAACATGTGCACATACTTTGCTAAAGACTTCCTCCAGGGTTTGGTAGTTGTTGGAATTATGTCCTTTGTAACAGAAGGACGGATGAAACTTGAAACAGTTCCTCCTCCCTTTCCTGACCCTCACGCCTTGCTCTTTATGAAGACTATAGACTAGCTTTACACACAGTCCCCGAGTTTGGGCTTCTCTAGTGTTCCCTCATTATTATATCCAAGGAAACTAATTTTTTGGACATAATTTCACAAAAGTGGTGCTTTGCTCTTTCTTACAGACCATCATATCATTCCCCCATTCCTATTATTTCAGTTTCTGAGATTTCTCTATTCTAAACATACTTAAAAAATATAATTAGTAATTTTGTGAGAGGGATTATAAATTGAAAGATCTTTGGGTTTTTTTTTGTGATAGTTTGTTTTTTCGAGGTAGGGTTTTACTCTAGTCCAGTCCAGGCTGACCTGGAATTCACTGTGTAGTCTCATGGTGGCCTTGAACTCACGGTGGTCCTCCTACCTCTGCTTCCCAAGTGCTGGGATTTAAAGGCATGCACCACCATGCCCAGAGAAAGATCTTATTTCTACACTTTTAGTATTCATCATTATTTTTGGCCTGATAGAAAAATTCTGAATGTCATTCTTTCTATATTACTTCGTGTTAAGCTTGTATGTATGTATGTATGTATGTATGTATGTATGTAATTAGGGTCTCATAAATCACCATATTGCTTAGTGAACAATAATTCAGTTTATCATTATTTACTTTGATGATCAAATTGTCTCAGATTTGGCCAGTAGGAGTGAGCACTTTCAGGCCAGCCTCTCTGTACATGCTTTGCCATTTGTTTTTGTTTACACAGGGTCTTGAATTCACTATGTAACCAAGTATGACCTTGAACTCTTGGTCTTCCTGGCTCTGCCTCCTGAATGTTGGGTGTTTTTGTCTTTTGAGACAAGGTCTCACTATTCAGCCCAGGTTGGCCTGGAACTTGCCATTCTTCTGGGATTACAGGCATGTGCTATCATGTCCAGCTTGACTTCCGTGTCTTTTTGACATGTCCATATCGTTTTTTGAGCATTTCTGGCATATCTGGCATAGTCATACGATCCAAGTTCATTTCCTTTTCTTGGTTTTGGGACTAGGATCAGCCACTTCTTCAAGAAGCTTTGTTTCTCTCAGTATTAACATTTAGAAAATAACTGCTGGATGGTATATATGCTGATTGCTATGGACATACTACTGCTTCCAGGTCTTTCTTGTGGAAAAACTGGCATTTATTATATACTGCTAGTCCCTATACACATATATGTGTATGTATGTGTGACCATGCACATTGATATATTTACGTATGATCATGAACATGCATCCGCACTTCCAATTCCTGTTTCTTATCACCACAGGGCTCACTGTAGATTTCCTTCATTGTTTTAGTGTCTTCCTTCTCTATTAGTATGGAGATAATAGCCTCCATTGTCTTAATATGCTCATTGCTCAATTCTCCTATATGTGGTCAGTATATCAAGTTAGGTAGACTGTCTTTTTCTTATGCAACTGTATACTGGCTTTTCATTAAACAGTAAGAGATAGAAAGAAGGTGTGGTGGCACATGCCTTTAATCCCAGCATTCAGGAGGCAGAGGTAGGAGGATCACTGTGAGTTGGAGGCCACCCTGACACTACAAGTGAATTCCAGGTCAACCTGGGCTAGAGTGAGGCCCTACCTCAAAAAACCAAAATAAATAAATAAATAAAAGATAAAAAATTAAAAAAAGAAAGAAAGAAGGGTAAATGGAAAGAGTTGGAAGAAAGGAATAGAATAAATAATACATTTTGAAATATAAGTTAGAATTTAAATAGATTTTTTACAAGGGATGGGGAGATGGATCAGCAGTTAAAGGTCCTGCTGGCCCAGGTGCAATTTCCCAGCCATCTACATAAGCCAGACTCAGATTGTGGCACAAGCATGTGTTTGTTTGTAGCAACAAGAGACCATGCATGTACATAAACACACACACAATCACACACAGAGAGACATGTGCAAATAAGTAAAATAGATTTTTACAGATGTTTCTATGTATAGGTATTATAAAAGTAAGGTTCTGGAAATCAAGTTTATCTATTTATTATTTTATTTATTTTTGAGACAGGCTGGCCTTGAACTCCTTATGTAACCAAGATGATCTCAAACTCTGGTCCTTTGCCCTTTACCTCTCAAGTGCTAGGATTCTGGTGTGTACCACCACAGCAGACTCTGTCAAGTTTACTTTTTTTTCTGATCTTGAATCTATATTCTAGTATTTGTCTTTATTCATTCACATTTATTACTAACAGATATGAGGCATGCAAAGATGAATGAGGCATGGTCTGTAAAAGCTCAGAATATGATAATACAAACAGATATACACCAACTGTAATCATCGAATAAGGCTTATTTTTTTATTAACAGCTTCCATGATTATAAAAAATATCCCATGGTAATGCCTTCCCTTCCCCTACTTTCCCCTTTGAAACTCCATTCTCCATCATATCTCCTCCCCCTTTCAATCAGTCTCTCTTTTATTTTGGTGTCATGATCTTTTCCTCCTATTATGATGGTCTTCTGTAGGTAGTGTCAGGCACTGTGAGGTCATGGATATCCAGGCCATTTTGTGTCTGGGGGGAGCACGTTGAAAGGAGTCCTACCCTTCCTTTGGCTCTTACATTCTTTCTGCCACCTCTTCCACAATAGACCCTGAACTTTGGAAGGTGTGATAGAGATATTGCAGTACTGAGCACTCCTGTCACTTCTTTCCAGCACCCTGATGCCTTCTGAGTCATCCCAAGGTCACTGCCATCTGAAAAGAGAAGATTCTGTACCCAAAGTGAGAGTAGCATTGATATATGGGTATGAACATTGAGAGAAGTGCTTACTGGGCAGTTTGATAAGCATAGTATATACATTTAGCCAGACAGCAGCAGACGTTACACCCCTAGGGCTCATGACTACCCCTGTTTTAAGTTTTCAGTATCAGGGATGTATTCCCTCCCATGGAGCGGGCCTCCAGTCCAATTAGAGGGCAGTTGGTTTCCACCATGACAGATGTGCCACTATTGCACTGGTTGGCTCATTTGGCCTGGCTGGCCAAATATAAGGCTTTAAGTGTCCACTGTTGAGTATCTTCACTGGTGACTTCTCTTTCTCCCATTGAATAAGGCTTATTTTTAAACAAAGAATTTCAGGAGCTCAGAAGAAACATACACACACACACACACACATACACACACACACACACACACACACACACACACACATATTGGTAGGGTCTCACTCTAGCCCAGTCTGACCTGGAATTCACTATGGAGTCTCAGGGTGGCCTCGAACTCCCTCCTACCTCTGCCTCCCGAGTGCTGGGATTAAAGGCATGCACCACCACGCCTGGCTTTTCACCTTACTTTTTGAGACAGGGCTTCTTTCTCAATGTTGAGCTCACCAATTTGGCTCGACTTATGAGCCATAGAGTCCCAGGGATTCCCTGTTTCTACCTCCCCAGCACTGGGATTACAAGAACACACCACAATGCATTTGACATGGGTACTTGGGATCTGAACTCATGTCCTCCTGCTTGCATTTGTAGCACTTTACTCACTAAGCCATCTTCCCAGCTCCAAGGAGATATATAGACAAAGTTAACTGAATGATCTTTAAGAGTAAGACTGACATGCTACAAGGTTAATTTCTAGTTGACCTTTTGGATTCTGGCTTTTTCTTAGCCTTCTTTTCTTCTGCTCACTTCAAAGAGGGCTAGGGAAGATTAGACACAGAAAGAGTCTGCTTGTGCCTAGGACAGTTACTGAGCAACAGGAAACACCACTATTCCTCCCAGCCTTCCTGAGAGTTTCTTCCAGACCCTACATTGGGGCCTTTGGCATATTCTGAGTATAACTGCTGACTTTGCAATGGATCTAAATTTTATCATATTCAATAGCATGTAAATTTGGCTTGTATGTTTTTCAATGACTATTTCTTTTAAATATTTTTTATTTAATTTAATTAATTAATTAATTTGAGAGAGAGTGAGAGAGAGAGAGAATGAGAATAGGCATGCCAGAGCCTCCAGCTACTGCAAATGAACTCCAGATGCAAGAGCTATCTTTTGCATCTGGCTTATGTGGGTCCTGGAGAATCAAACCTGGATCCTTTGGCTTTGCAGGCAAATGCTTTAACTGCTAAACCATCTGTCCAGCTGGAGGTCCTGTTGTGCCAGCTCCCTCTCTCTCCCTCTGTGCCTCTTTCTCTATCTCAAATAAATAAACATATATATAATATATATTTGAAAAATTATGTGTTTATTCACATAATTGTGTATTATGCGGGGGCAGATGGAGATGGATGTGCCTCATCACATATGTGGAGGTCAGAGGATAACTTTGAGGTGTTTATGTTCCACCTTCTTTGAGATAGGGACTCTTGCCACTGCAAATGAACTGCCAGACTGAAAAGGAACATAAGGGTAGCTGGCCCACAAGGCTTTTGATTCTCCTAGCTCTGCCTCCCATTGTGTAGGTATGTAACAGTCACAGATGCATGTGCCACTTTGCATCCAGCTTTACGTGGATGCTGGGGAATTGAATCCAGGCTAAGCAGGCTTTGTAAGCAAGCATCTTTAACCACTGAACCATATCCCAGCCCCTGTTTTTCAGTGACTTAAAGCTGTCTAAATAAAATTTCTTATATTATGAAGTAATGCCAATGTTTCTAGAATTTTTATACAAGTTAATTATATTATGCAAAGTAAAGGGACTTATAAAACTGTTTCATTTTTCCCACTTTTTTTGTTTTGGATAAAGGACTCTCTCCATTGTCCAAAGTGTTTTTTAAAACATGCTCATTAGTTAAGTGCCTCAACAATGTGGAAATGTGGGTTGGGTTTCTCACACTTCAATTAAAAGTAATTGCTCCATGACTTCTAAAGAAGGAAGTTAAAGTATGTGGAAAAAGTCGGTCCAATATTACATGGTGCAAGTAGAATAAATAAATGCAGATCAATGATCTCAGTCTGGCTTCAGCTCCATCTGAGAGGTGATACTCCCCACTCACTGGATTTGAAATTCAAGCTCAGCTAAGCCATTATGTTTACTCAGTGTTATCTCTCAAAGCTTGAAATGCTCAATTTTCACAGAAAATAAGGTTAATATATACAAAACACACACATATATTCCTTGAGATTACAAAGGCAATAGTAATAGAATACAAAATCCATAAAATCCACCTTTTGTATTAAAGAAGTGACAATATTTGACTATCAAAGCATCCACCACTCTTCCCCAGTAGTATATTTTGTGTTTGAAAGATAACCCTTAAACTAGGTCTTAGTATTACCATTGAAACTCTGTGTATGTTGAAGATAAAGCAGGGATACTGGGTCGCATCTTGACAAAGATCTCAGACCTGTTGAAAACTGGTTGCAGCCTAGGGTGGAGTCCACATGAAAGGCTCATTATGATTCCATCTCGGACACGGCACAGCCACGCTTTCCTTATGGCTTACAAGTTCACAGAGTGCATGGGCAATTCACCTACACTCAAATGTGTAAGCAGCCACATAAAGAAATCTATTTGTATCGTAAGATAAATAGGTCTCAGTCTGCTATTCATTTTTATTACCTAGGAACTTTGTCCCTGCCCCCTTGGGTTCCCAAGGAGGAACAGTGATCTCTGAGGACTTATTTTGGATTGAAATGTCTCTCCACTGCTATGTTTAAAACCAGAAAGTCACTAGGTTGATTGAAAAGCTCATACAGTCCTTTAGAGCTTTCATCCCATTCCATTTGGCTTCACTCATAATTCTGATTTAAAAGATAAATGTCATATGAATAGATAAGAATTTTGGAAATTTTGTTTTCAAAACTGCTAAAATTGCATTGCTGATCTTCTAAGATTTGTTTTCTGGATTGCTTTAGTAAGAAGTATACCATCCTATGATTCTTATAGTCACATCATCAAACATAATATTCATCAAATTATAGTACTAACCTTGTTGTAAAAAGGAAATAAATAGAAGCCGGGCGTGGTGGCGCATGCCTTTAATCCTAGCACTCGGAAGGCAGAGGTAGGAGGATTGCTGTGAGCTTGTGAGCTTGAGGCCACCCTGAGACTCTATAGTGAATTCCAGGTCAGCCTGGGCTATAGTGAGACCCTACCTCGAAAAACCAAAAAAAAAAAAAAAAAAAAAAAAAAAAAAAAAGGAAATAAATAGTAAGTATTACTCAGTGCCTAGAGTCAGAAACAGTAAGGTCTAATTGATAGTAGCTAAGTGCTTTTAAAGTAATGATTAACTTCTACCTAAGATAGACATTCACAAAGTATTTTCTTTTCTTTCTTTCTTTTTCTTATTTTTATTTTTTTGGTTTTTTGAGGTACGGACTCACTCTAGCCCAGGCTGACCTGGAATTCACTATGTAGTCTCACAGCGATCCTCCTACCTCTGCCTCCCATGTGCTGGGATTAAAGGCATGCGCTACCACACCCAGCTCAATTTTCTGAAAGTATTTGAGGTAATAGCAGCAGTAATGATAGCAATAATACAACAGGAAGATGGCCTTGCCTCTTTAAGACTCATGACTCTTGTGTAATTGTGCAATACAGTTAAGAAACCATTGAAACCACTGATTACCATGTTTTAGGGAGATTTTTGTTCTCTGATTTATTTGTTAGTAGTTTCTAGGATGATTTGGCAAATAATCGAGTTGTTGGTTTTAAAATATTTGAGAGTGTACAGAAAAATCCATAAAGTCTGACAGGGGACTGAGAGCTGGTGCCTTTTCTGCTAAACTCTTCACAGTAGCTGCCTGGGGTATTTTCATCCTCCGTGAAGTGCCTACTGTCTTTGTCTCTTGGCAGAAATGAAATGCAGGGAACATTCTTTCATTCTGAAATCCAACAATTGCACCAATACATTGAAATTAACTATCATTAAGCCTTATTGACATAAATATGACATAACAGTTGTTTGTAATTCAATCCATGCACTTGAAGTTTTATAACACAAAGATCAAGAAAGATGAAATATTTGGGTTTTTATGGCAAGACACATCTGAAGTAAGCATATTTTTAAATTAAAATGCCTGAGTCTGGGTTTGGTGGCACACATCTATAATCCCAGTACTCAGGAAGCTGAGGCAAGAGGAATGCAATGTCCACTCCAGCTGGGACAACAAAGTGAGCTCCAGGCTGGCCTGGACTACATAGCAGGACTTTGTTTCAAAACAAAAGCAAACAGAAGTACAAGCACAAACAAAATTTTACATACACACGCACATATATTTGTGTGTGTATGTAATAGGCAATCATAATAAACATTGGACCCTTCAAAACATAAAAATGAGTAAAGAAGTTCTATGTGATGTATCAAGTCACAGTAACTATTAATACTAGGCTGCAATATGGCCGGGGATTTGCTAAGAATGAATTTGTAAACTTTGTTTTCAAGAAAGAAAAGCCCACAGGGGCTGGGGTGGTGGCTCAGTGGGTAAGAGTGCTTGCTGTTCAAGCACAAGGCAAGTGCAGGGACCTGAGTTCAATCCCCAGCACCCACATAAAAAGCCAGGCATAGCCTCACATGCCTGTAACCCCAGTGCTGAAGCAGGCAGAGACCGGAGGATCACGGAGGCTCATCCATCAGCAAATCTAGTCAAAAGACGATGTAAGCTCCAGGTTCAGCAAGAGGCCCTGTCTTAAGGGACTTAGGCAGAAGAGTGATAGACTGATGTGCTCCTTGGGCCTCCAGACGTGTGCACATAGAGCATGCATATCTGTACACACATATGCACATATTCATTCATACACACTGCATGAACATAGACATACTGCACATGCCACACACATACACAAAATGAAAGGAAAAGAGGGCTGGAGAGATTGCTCAGTGGTTAGAGACGTTTGCCCATGAAGCCTAAGGACCCAGGTCCTTATATATAAATATATATATTTAGTATATATATTTAAAAAAAAGAAAAGAAAATACACAGGGCTGGTAGGTAGTACAGTGATTGAGCCCTGGGTTTGATTCCCTGTCCTGAAGAAAAAAAAAAAATACAGGTAGATTAAATGTATTTAAATGCTTGTTCATGGTACTCTTAGTATCTCAGAACTTTACTGTTCTGTTTATTAAGCTGTTATAGCCAAGTACTGTTCTGTTTATTAAACCGTTACAGCCAAGTTTTATTTATTTATTTATTTATTTATTTGGAGAGAGCAGCATAGAGAGAGAGGGAGAGAGAGAAAGAGAGAGAAAGAGAGACTGGGCATACCAGGGCCTCCAACCACTGCAGAAGAACTCCAAACATATGCACCACCTTGTGCAGCTGGCTTTACATGGATACTGAGGAATTGAACCGCGGTCCTTTGGCTTAGACAGCAAGTGCCTTAACTGCTAAGCCATGTCTCTAGCCCTAGACCCAAATAGTGTTTTTTTAATAATATTTCATAGATTTTGCTATGCTTCTGTCAAAGTTTGAAAATATTCTGAGATTCCCTAATTTCATAGTGGATGGTTTGGAACTGTGTTAGGATTTTCTGGAGAAATGGAAATGATAGGATACATATAAAGAGGGGATTTATTTGGTAGGCTCACACAATGAGAGGCTAAAAAGTTCCACAATGACTGTGGGCTGTAAAGTCAGGGAAACATGTACCTGCTGGGTCAAAGAAGCCGGAGGGAGAGAGGAGGGAAGGGAAAGAGATCATGAGTTTGAGGCCAACTTGGGC
Source organism: Dipus sagitta (assembly GCA_036346955.1). Classification (NCBI taxonomy): domain Eukaryota; kingdom Metazoa; phylum Chordata; class Mammalia; order Rodentia; family Dipodidae; genus Dipus; species Dipus sagitta. Next base: position 23,695,600 of record CM070784.1, on the reverse strand, counting down.
TACACAGTAAAATCTTATCTCAAAAACAAAACAATATAAACAAAAAGAACCAACCAGACATATATGGAAAACTTTGTGTAAGAGGTGGCGTGTGTGTATTATAGGGTGAAAACCATCTTTTCCTCTACCAATTTAATATATTATCTAAGGCCACTATATCAAAAGACAGATTACAGGTCTGGAAAGATGGCTTAGCAGTTAAGGTGCTTGCCTCCAAAGCCAAAGGACCCAGGTTCCAGATGCACAAGGTGGCGCATGTGTCTGGAGTTCATTTGTAGTGGCTGGAGACCCTGGCATGTCCATTTCTTCTCTCTCTCTCTCTCTCTCTCTCTCTCTCTCTCTCTCTGTTTCTCTTTCTCTGTCTCAAATAAATTTTTAAAAAAATTACAGACTCATGGTTGTAGGTTAGTCTGTCTAGCATACATGTGGCCCTGAGTTTGATCCTGAGCATTGAAACACACACCCCCACACACACCCACACACACACCCACACACACACCCACCCACACACACACACACACACGGACACGGACAGGAGAGAAAAGCAAACACATTTATTTATAAAATACAGGAATCTTCAGAAGAAAATGAAAACCAAAGGAATGGTTGAATCTCAGTCTTTCTGCCTAGGAAGTGATGAAGAATGGAAAGTCATGGGGAAAGGCGTGTGACCGCCTTGTAAGGCCCTTGTTTTGTTAAGGCTGTGTGTCTTGTATCTTTGTAGATAAAAGTGTTTCTTTCCTCCAGGTGTAGAGAAACACCTTTCACATGAGCATTTTTATGGTGAGCCTCAAGGGAAGGTTTCAAAACAAAAAGTCTTTCCTAGGTCTTATTCTAGGCCTGCTTTGGAGGAGAAGGGCAGGGGAAGGTCAGGGAGTCTGATGCAGGAGAGCTCCGTGGGATTATAACTCCCACGGGAGCAGCCCGCAGCTCTCAAGTCTTACCCACATTAGCAGAGTAGTTTTAGGGAGAGTTACAGTAAGAAGGAAAACAAACCAGGAAAGCTCCCCCGCCCCCCAAAAAGAAATTCTCTCCATTTCTGGAGACCAGAAACTCTCCCTTATATACAGAAAGGTCTCTGTCCAGGAAAGAGAGAGCTGAAAAGGGGGCTTACCCACGTGGTTTAGACCTAGGTATGAATCAGACATCCAATTGGAATGTGCCTCCTCGCCAAGCTCAGGTGTAGAGGGATTAAACCTGATTGGCTGGTGGGCCCAAGAGGAGCAAAGACTCCAGAAAGGAACTCAGTGTACTGACAGGAAGCTTTTGCTGTGGTTAGGAGGAATTAGGAGGTGGTTGTTTTCCACTGTCTCAGATGAGACTAAATCAGATGCAAATTCTAGTCCTGCCAGGGCAGGCAAGGTGGAATCCGTGTTTACAGGGCCAGTCTCTAGCTGCCTACCTACCTACCAGCAAAAAGCTACCTTACTCCTAACCCTTACCAAATATCAAGATCTCATTGCTTCTGCTTATTTATTTATTTATTTATTTATTTGAGAGGGGGGCAGATAGAGAGAATGGGCATACCAGGGCCTCCAGCCCCTGCAAATGAACTCCAGATGCATGCGCGGCAGAATCAAACATGGGTCCTTTGGCTTTGCAGGCCAGTGCCTTAACCACTAAGCCATCTCTCCAGCAACCCCCTTCCCCCTCCCCCGTTTAAAAAAAATCAAATTCCTTCATCTTAAAACATGCAAAAGTCAGGCGGGGTGTGGTGGCCCATACCTTTAATTCCAGCACTTGGGAGGCCAAGGTAGGAGGATCACTGTGAGTTGGAGGATAACCTGAGACTACATAGTGAATTCCAGGTCTGGCTGGGCTATACAGCAAGACCCTACCTTGAAAAACCAAAAATAAATAAAGTATGCAAAAGCCAGTGTGTCATGTTTAGGGATATTAGGTTAAACTCTGTTTCCTATTGTCATGTATCTACACAGATACACAGACATACTCGTGAATCATAGAAAGAGACCTGTAAATGTTTTTTTTTTTTAATTTCAAGATAGGATCTCACCCATGCCCAGGCTGACCTGGAATTCACTATGTAGTCTCAGGGTGGCCTCGAACTCACAGTGATCCTCCTACCTCTGCCTCCCGAGTGTTGGGATTAAAGGCATGTGCCACCATACTCAGCGAGACCTGTAAGATTTATCCCTGATAACAAAAGAAAATGTGTTTGATGGAGATAAAAGATTGAACACTCTTATCAGAGGCCTTTGGACCTTAAACTTTAGTGTTTGTAAACCTCATATATGTAGGTCTAGTTATTTTATTAATTCTATTATCTTATACTTTAACATGTAAAAATATACTTAAATGACATGAATGTTATTTAATTCAAATATTGTATATAGTATATAATTTAGTTAAGGTCTATATGCATCTAACCACTAGAATTCTAGAATACTAATATTAATTTGAAGGTCTGATATACCTAAGATATAAACAGAAATGAATGTAAGTAAATATTGAGAAAGAATATATGGTAAGATCATTTTAAAGATATGTGTTCTTTTCCCCTTCCTTCCCTGACATATGAAAACAGGAGGAGACCCTGTATTAAACAAAACAAAGCAACAAAGAATTTAGGGGCTGCATATGGTGTAGTGGCAGAAGGTACACTTAGCATGTACACATGTATGAGCCCTGGGTTCACTCCCCAGTACACATGAACACACACAGTGATTAATCCCAGCCCTAACCTGGCTTATTTTAAAAGTGTTCAGAACAACTACAGAATCCTACAGTTGGGAAACGCAAACACAAGGCCTATTCTACAATAAAATTTTGGATATCTCATGTAATTTCCTGGATAATGTGTTGAAGATGAAAACTGGAATGATTATATGGGTGTGCTATTGACACTATAAAGTCAAGACACAAAGCTGAACCATTGTAAGTCGGGGTTCATGTATACTAAAAACCATTGAGTTAGCTGGGCGTGGTGGTGCACGCCTTTAATCCCAGCACCGGGGAGGCAGAGGTAGGAGGATTGCTGTGAGTTTGAGGCCACCCTGAGACTCCATAGTGAATTCCAGGTCAGCCTGGGCTAAAGTGAGACCCTACCTCGAAAAACAAAAACAAAAACAAAACAAACAAAAAAAAAACCATTGAGTCAGCACTTTAAGTTAGTACACTGTATGAAAGATATATTATAGCTCAATAAAGCTGTTTTTTTCTGCTTTTTTAAAATTTTGGTTTTTTTGAGGTAGGGTCTCACTCTAGCCTGGGCTTCCTGGAACTCACTCTGTAGTCCCAGACTGGCTTTGAACTCACAGTGATCCTCCTACTTCTTCCTTCTGAGTGCTGGGATTAAAGGTGTGTACCACACCTGGCTAATGAAGCTGTATTTTAATGTAAGTAAATCCCTGCTTTCTTCCCATCTTCAAATACATGATGCATACACACACACACACACACACACACACACACACACACTATATATTATACCTACATGTAAATTCCAAATGAGAAAGGTGACAGTTCCCACTTCCTTCCCATCTTCAAATACATGATGCATACACACACACACACACACACACACACATTATATATTATACCTACATGTACAGTTGTTGTTGACTAATGAATGATCACATGTGAAGACTTGCCTTTATCATTTAGTGAGTTTGGAGAATTTCCCAATTTAGCACTGAAGATCCCAAGAACTGCTCACTCTGAAACCCATACTCTCCAACTATTTCCAAACAAGTAGAGGTTGCTTATTGAAGTCTCTAAGTCAGTTGACATGTGTCCATCTCTTTGTTCTGACAACTGCATAATCTTCCCTAAAGGAGTAATTCCCCAATTACTAGCCACTTATTTTCCATTATAAATAATTCCAGGGCTGGAGGGATGGCTTAGCAGTTAAAGCATTCACCTGCAAAGCCAAAGGACCCAGGTTCAATTCCCCAGGACCCACATTAGCCAGATGCACAGGGGATGCACGCATCTGGAGTTTGTCTGCAGTGGCTGGAGGCCCTGGCGCGCCCATTCTCTCTCTCTCCCCCTCTTTCTCTGTAAAATATTTAAATTTTTTTAAGTTAACTGATAATTCTTTTTTTTTAAGTATTTTAATTTTTTTATTAACAACTTCCATGATTATAGAAAAATACCCCATGGTTATACCCGCCCTCCCCCCACTTACCCCTTTGAAACTTCACTCTCCATCACACCCCCTCCCCATCTCAATAAGTCTCTCTTTTACTTTTGATGTCATGACCTTTTCCTCCTCTTATGATGGTCTTGTGCACGTAGTGTCAGGCACTGTGAGGTCATGGATATCCAGGCCATTTTGTGTCTGGAGGGAGCATGTTGTATGGAGTCCTGCCCTTCCTTTGGCTCTTACATTCTTTCCGCTACCTCTTCCGCATTAGACCCTGAGCCTTAGAAGGTGTGATACAGATATTGCAGTACTGAGCACTGCAGTCATTTCTTTCCATCACCATGATACCCCTCTGAGTCGTCCCAAGGTCACTGCCATCTGAAAAGATTTTCAACCACAAGTGAGAGTAGCATTAATATAAGGGTGTGAACATTAACAGAAGTGCTTACTGGGCAGTTTGATAAGCATAGTATATACATTTGGCCAGACAACAGCAGACGTTACACCCCTAGGGCTCATGACTACCCCTGTTTTAAGTTTTCAGTATCAGGGATGTATTCCCTTCCCATGGAATGGGCCTCCAGTCCAATTAGAGGGCAGTTGGTTTCCCCCATAACAGATGTGCCACTATTGCACCCGTTGGTTCATTTGGCCTGGCTGGCCAATTGTAAGCCTTGCAGTGTCCACTGTTGAGTATCTTCACTGGTGATTTCTCTCTCTCCCATTGAACTGCATGCAGAATGGCTTCTTCCAGCTTTCTGTCAGCTGGTCTACATGGAGGAGGTTATCAGCTCATTCCAGCAAGATTTCTCAGTGGCCTTGCAGCCCAAGTATATGGAGTCTTCAGCAATAGGGTCTTACCATCTATTCCTGGTGGGAAACCAAGAGCCTTGGCAATGGCCTATAATGTTTTGGGGGCATCAGGGATCTACCTGGCCAACAACTCACTGGAAGGTATCCCATCCCTGGCACTGAAAATTTTCTAGCAACAATGTACGGCTCCTAAGTGTTCCATTGTCCAAAAAAGTAGGATTACATATGTTATCAAACCTGGGTCCTTTGCCTTTGCAGGCAAAGGCCTCAACCACTAAGCCATCCCTCCAGCCCGACTTTGTATATTTTTAGATTGGAATTGTAAATCCACCACCGCACCTTAGGGCTGGAGCTTAAGATCTGTCTAGTGACATCTCCTCCACTCAGGTGGCTGCAGATCTAAGTTATAAACTGTAGTAAAGCATTAAATATATTGAGGGTCATCTATCTAAACTACCACAGTGTCACATACCTATGATCCCAACTGGTGAGCTCCAGGCCAAGGAGAGCCCTTGCCTTTAGGATGACCTTCTTGAGGGTGAGGCACGCATGTGCACACATACACACATGAATTAAAAAGAACATATAAATTTTAATTCACAGGACACTGCTAACTTATTAAGTTGTCCTGGGGTTGACTTTACATGCCCCCCCTTTTTTTTTTTGGTAAACCTCATAACTCCTTTTCTAACCATGCATGCAAATTTTGAGCCTTTTTACATTTTTGGTAAATGTGGTAGTATATTGAATTCATTGAATTAAATGGCTTTCTAAAAATTTACTTTTGGTTATTGGTATTTCTGATGGCTTAAGGAAAGGTCAGTCAATATTGTGCTTCTGGTTCATCTTAATAAATTATTTTTTTCTGAATATGTATCCTTAGAATTTAAATAAAGTCATTGATCTGTGATAGAACATAAACCTCCAAATGATCTTTTTCCAAAGAAGTTTACACACTTTCTTTGGGTGGAGTTCACTAGTCTTTAGGTATAAGATATGAGTGAAATTAAAATGAGCAATTGTAAGGGAAATTAATCACTGGACTGCTTATGAGAAAATTCAGACCTCCAGTTTTTTTAATTACCAGAGATCAGGGGATTTAAAATTATATAACAGGTTGTAGAATACATTCTATATAGATGAAGCCTAAGTCGGTAGTGGCAGAATGTGTGTGTGTGTGTGTGTGTGTGTGTGTGTGTGTGTGTGTAGAACCTTTGATAGATCTTTAACTCTTCATTTAATTTGTACACATGAAATGTGTGACATATCAATATTTTGCTTCCAAAACATTAGGTTTTCAACAGGACATTGGCAATCAAGACATATTTCATGATCTTCAGAAATCTACCGGATATAGATGGGGGATGTCTGACTTTGCAGCCCTTTTCAGGCAGTGCTAGAGGTGGCTCTAGGTCATCAGAAGTCATCCTTTCCTCAGTGTGTGACAGTGTGGAGGTTTTGCTAAAATGAAAGGACACAGGCAAAGGAGCAGGAGTCTGGTCAGAGTTTGTACTGTACTCTCCTCTTACACACACACACGGTTCTGGACTCTAGTACAGGGATAACATTCCTTATCCTAGCTTCTGTTTAGTGTGTGTTTGTGTGGCTGTGCACAAAGCAGCTGATGAACCCCCTTTCCTGTCGCACTGGGACGGAAGTAGGTGGGGTGGTGCAGCTCTGGAGGGTTCTGGAGTCTAAGAGCCCGTTTCCTTTCCCACCGCTTTCCGCTGAGTCAGTTCACTGCAGAACGCTGGGCGCTCAGGATCTAGCGTTCAGATTATTTTACTGGCTACAAATGCCACACCCTTGGGCTGCAGAACCAGAACACTTTGTTCTTCCTGGAGGTCTGCACTTTGACCACAGCCCTGGGATTTCAAAGCTGCCTCACAGGGGCTTGTCTATTGTGATGTAAAGTGTTGGTCCCAGAGTGCGTTCCCGTTATAATGCAATTTTCCAATTGCTAGCTCAAGGGGTCACCGTTAATTAACACAAAGTATCACTTAAAAAAGGCTCAATTTCAAAACAAAACCAAAAATAACAAAAGCATCACTTAATGAGAAAAAAGGAATAATGACATTTTGAGTTAGAAAAATTCATATTTTATTTTTTAACAATATATATTTATTTATAACAAATGACCACTTACTTGTGTCAGGACAGGAAATGGCCATCGACCACACAGGCAGCTGCATCCGAGAAGCCGGTTGGAAGGAGAGCCGAGTCTCATGCCTCCTGGCCTGGGAGCCTTCATCTTCCCACAAGTTTAACCCTATCCCTGTTCTTCTCAAACCTTTCATGGGGCTGAACGCATCCTATCGGATTTTTGGACAGCATCTTTTATGGGATTCTGATTCTGTGCACTATGCTAGATACTGTGTTTATTTTTCTCACTTCTGAGCATAACACCAGGAAAGGACTCTGTGATCCCCTTTGCACTAAGGGCAGAAGGGAAGCCCCGTCAGTAAATCTGTAGACATGGTCCCAGAGTTAATAATGGGCTCCTAGAAAGACCTGGTAGGCTCCAGGTAACTGCGAAGAACCGCCTCATCCATACCCAATACGGGACTGGGAGTAAAGGAGCTTAGGGTCGATTTTGGTCAAGCTAGTGGAGGAACAGGCGTAAGAGCTTTTCACAGGCAGTGAGGGACAAAAGCCCAAAGAGGAAACAAGGAGATGCCATCCCGTCCGTCCTGGCAACACTGGAACTCCATCTGAGCCTGTCTTACTCGCCAGCGCTGCCAGGGACACTCCCCGACAGGAACTTCCCGCTTCTTCCCCAGCTCCGCTTCTCTGAGTCCAGGAACCAATCAGGTGTTGGCGCTTGTGGGTCAGCCCAATCACATCTCTCCTTACTCACCTGAGTCTGATAACAAGGCTCATCCTAACTGGATGTGTGATCCGACCCTATAGAGGAGGCTGACAACAGGAGCCACTTTTCCTATGACCTTGCCTGAGTGCACAAATTAAGTCTGTGCGAAGGGGAGAGCATGCCTTCTTCTGTGTTTTGCTTTGAGGTACTTTCTTACTTCTAATACATATACATATACATATACATATACATATACATATACATATACATATACATATACATATACATATACATATACATATTCATATATATTTCCCTAATTTAAATCTCTGAGTCCTACACTATTTCTTCTTAATCCTCTCTGGACTTTATTTATTTATTTAGTTAGTTAGTGAGTTAGGTTTGAGGTAGGGACTCACTCTGTAGTCCCAGGCTGGCCTCAAACTCACAGTGATCCTCCTACCTCTGCCTCCTGAGTGCTGGGGTTAAAGCCGTGTGCCACCACACCCCGAGGCTCTCTGGTCCTTTATTTGAAGTGGACCCTCTGAGGATTATGCTCTGACTTCCACGTGTGGGTGTTTGTGCCTCTGTGGTAAAGATTCTCTCTGTCTCCCCCTTTCCTTTCCAGCTGGACAAGGAGAATTCTCTTCTGGCTTGAGTCTTTCAGCCTACCCACTTCTGTGGATTTCAAGTCTTCCTACAATCAACCTCATAATTCATAGTTTCTCCCTAAATAAACTTAATAATTCATAATTTACCCTTCTCTGGATCGGCTTCATTAATTCTGTTTTAAAATAGGATAAACACCCAAAAGTTGGGGTCTGGGGTATCCCCCCTGAGCCCCCAAATCCTGAATCACTAGGGGGCAAGAAAGTTTGCTATACTATCCTGACCTTGAACCCATGATGTTTTGTGTGTGTGTGTGTGTGCGGGTGGGTGGGGGGGGGGTTGCTGATCTATGTCTTAGGCAACTTAGCCCCTTGCCATACTGGCCCAGTAAGTGCATGCCCCACGTCCTTAGCAAAATCACCTTTGACACATCCATTGCTTTGCAGTCTGACTTCTTAAAACAGTTCAGGTTATCTTTTCTTAATTTATTGCTCCAGCCAAGCACACCTTACTGAAGTCTCTCATCTTTTAAATAATTGTGTCCCCTCCTTGTGTTACTGGAATCTAAAGATTGTACTGATCTCTGCTTTGCCAAACAACAACAATAAAGTAGGATAGAGGGCTGGAGAGATGGCTTAGCGGTCAAGCGCTTGCCTGTGAAGCCTAAGGACCCTGGTTCGAGGCTCTTTCCCCAGGACCCATGTAAGCCAGATGCACAAGGTGGTGCATGCATCTGGAGTTCATTTGCAGTGGCTGGAGGCCCTGGCGTACCCATTCTCTGTGTGTGTGTGTCTCTCTCTCTCTTTGCCTCTTTCTCTGTCTGTCTGTTGCTCTCAAATAAATAAATGAAAATAAACAAAATTAAAACAATAGGATACAGAAATTAGTGGAAGAAAATAGATATAGTCAAGGCCAGCCCTGGGGGGAGGGGGGGGGCGGGGAACCAGACTCTTCTGACTCAAACTCCACCTTAGGAGAGTGGAAGGACTTTCACAGTCACAATAGCAGACAGTGAGACAATGAGTAGGAAGTCCCTGCACTGGGAAAAGTCTTTCTCACCAGAACCCACTCTTCTTTTCCTTCTCTTTGAAGGACCTTGGGATCTGAGGCTAAGGCTCCAGGAAATAGCTTTTTTTTTTTTTTTTTTCTTCTCCTTCTTCTAGACAATTACATTGCTTTCTTGCAAGTAATTTACCTGAGCTGAGGAGATGAGGCATTGCAGGTGCCTATCTTTAGGATGCAGAATATCTTGTGAAAGAGGTGGGTCTTTACGAGACTAGAGGAAGGTTCCAAGAAGGAAGGCACAAGCGACTGCTGCCTGCTCTGTCACACCTGGAGTGGATAGTTGTTGCTTCAGTTCTTCAAACTGTACTCGAACTATTCTCCAAAGTGAAGCTCTGACACATTCATTACGAAACTTTATAGAATTATAACAATGAGATTTATAGGAGACAGAAAATGGCAAGGCAGGGTAACTTAACTACAAAAGTGAAAAGCTTTTTTCCTTAATGAAAAGCCAGAAGTATCATTTACCCTATAAGAACATGGATTTTTCTTTCCCTAATCTCTTTCTTTCCCTCCAGGAATGATGTCTAGATTAAGTTTACACCACTTAATGACAGAGACCTGGTCCCTACATACTGCTCCATTTTATAGAAACTGTGAAATCTGGTTTTTGTCATGTCACGTAGAGACTTGCAAACCTGATCTTCCTCAGGTGGAAACCTGAGTCACCTCTCATAAAAAAAAATAAAAAATAAAATAAATAAAAATCCTTGGCCTGGTCTGGAGAGATGGGTTAGCTGTTAAGGCTCTTCCCTGCAAAGTTAAAGGACCCAGGTTTGATTCCCCAGGACCTATGTAAGCCAGGTACACAAGGTGGTGCATGCATCTGGAGTTCATTTGCAGTGGCTGGGGTCCCTGGTGCGCCCATTCTCTCTGTCTCTCTTCTCTTTATCTCTCTTTGCTTGCAAATAAATAATAAAAATATTTTTAAAAATATTGAGAAACAGCTCTGGAGTAGTGGTACCCTGAGACTCCATAGTGAATTCCAGGTCAGCCTGGGCTAGAGTGACACCCTACCTCGAAAAACAAAAAACAAAACAAAACAAAAAAAATATTATAATACAAATCCCTGGTCTGAGTCTCAGGGTGGGCTCCTCAAGAGCCCTCTCCCTTTTGCCTCTCTGAGCTTCTCTTATGGAGTTTTTTTGTTTGTTTGTTTGTTTTTGTTTTTCAAGGTGGGGGCTCAGTTTAGTCCCCCAAGCTGACCTGGAACTCACTGTGTTGTCTCAGGGTGGCCTCGAACTCACGGTGATCCTCCTACCTCTGCCTCCGGATTGCTGGGATTAAAGGTGTGCGCCACCGCGCCGGCTTCTTATGGAGCTTTTGAAAGCCCCTCTTGCCTCCTTGGCAAGATCTCTTCCTTGTTTCCTTTTCTTACTTTCTGGACTGAAGCTCCCTTTCTCTTCCCCCTCCTAAATTCTAAGCCGTAATAAAAGTCTCTCTGAACCTTATCCTCTGGTTTGTGGATTTCATTTGTTGACAAGAATTCATAAGACAAGAATCTGAGAACAACTCCCAAATGATCAGTGCATATATTGGGACACTGGTAAAGGAGCCCCAAAATTCCTGTAGCAAGATGGTTTCTTCATTAGGTGAGTGCAAAGCCAATAAGCACAGCTAAAAGATGACGGAATGGAGAGGTTTATTGCTTACAGTCAGTAAAGAGAGTCCTGGAGTTATTTGCAAAGCAGTGTTCCCCCCAACAAAGAAAGAGTAGGGATTTGAGGTTTCATCAAATGAGTTGATAGGTGACTGGGCAGACATTAGAGTCTTTGGAGGTCAGTGAAGACCCAATTCCACCTTCCGTTTCCCAGGTAACATTAGAGAGGGAAACATCGCTATTGCCCCTCCACAGGATTTAAAACAACATATGAAAGAGAAGAGCCATTCCCTCAGGGCCAGAGGCACACACTCCTCAGCCCTGGGTGGAGACCATTGTCCTTTCCCTTAGAGTTAATCTAGTGGAACCTGCCAATACTTCACCTGCAGTGTTGTTGAAGAGGTGGGAGGAATAGCCCTTAATGAGATAATGGACAGAACCCCCCAGAAGTTCCTCCCTCCTTGCAGTGAACTCTATCCACTTCTCTGAGCTACACTCAGAGAGTGTAATTTTCCTTTTTTTTTTTTCTCTTCTGTGAATGCTGGCCTAAATCCTAAACATGCTTGCCCCAACACTTTTGGGCTTTCCCATCTTTTTCTCAATAAATCTCCTTTGCCTTACTTGACAGTATTGCGGCATTTAGGGGTGACAGGACTTCAAAGTGAATTGCTTTCTTTCCCATTAAACACAGGAATTATCCTCGGCCCTGCAGGGGAAAATCTAGGTTATTACACTTTGCTACATGTCAGAAGGGTTTCCTTATCTCTGCCCCCTTAGGGAGTCCTTCCACTCCCTCCAGAGAAAGCCCTTCCTAGAGAATTAAGATTCTGAGAAGATTGCGCTTTTCCAGAAATCCTGACCCCAGACCCCAACCTGGAGCCGGGCGTGGTGGTGCACGCTTCAATCCCAGCACTCGGGAGGCCGAGGTAGGAGGCTCTCCCTGAGTTTGAGGCCACTCTGAGACTACATAGTAAATTCTAGTCAGCCTGGGCTAGAGTGAGACCCTACCTTGAAAACCAAACCAAACCAAACAAAACAAAACAAAAATGGGCTGGAGGGATGGCTTAGTGTTAAGGCATTTGTCTGTGAAGCCAAAGGACCCAGGTTTGATTCCCCAGCACCCACATAAACCAGATGGCTAAGGGGGCCCATGCATCTGGAGTTTATGTGCATGGCTGGATGCCCTGCCCTGGCATGCCCATTCTTTCTCTCTATCTGCCTCTCTCTCTCTCTCTCTCTCTCCCTCCCCCAAACTGGATCAATAAAATTAAAAAACAACAACAACAACAACAAAAAAGAAACCAACAACAAAAAAAAACCAACCTGTTTCTTGAAGTGGGCTTCTCAAACCCCCTGTTGCTTCCCTGGGTGCTGCAGTCAGGTTTGCATTGCTGGCAGAAATCACCCAACCAAGAGCAGCTTGTGAGAAAAGAGGTTTATTTTGGCTTACAGACTCGAGTAGGAAGCTCCATGATGGCAGGGGAAATGATGGCACGAGCAGAGGGTGGACATCACCCCCTGGCCAACATCAGGTGGACAGTAACAACAGGAGAGTGTGCAAACACTGGCATGGGGAAAACTGGCTATAACACCCATAAGCCCGCCCCCAACAATACACTGCCTCCAGGAGGCGTTAATTCCCAAATCTCCATCAGCTGGGAACCTAGCATTCAGAACACCTAAGTTTATGGGGGACACCTGGATCAAACCACCACACTGGTCAAGAGTTCAGTCTTTCTTTCTTAAATTCTGGACTTCTCAATGTCTTCCTTCCTCCCCTCAGTAAACCACCCTTCTCTTTCCTTAAAGCTCTAAGCTATACTAAATCTTTCTGCACCTTATCCTCTGGTCTGTGGATTTATTGTTGGAATTTATAACACAAGAATCCAGAGATACCCCAAAATTATCAGTGCATTTGCATATAATATTGGTATATTGGCAAGGAGCCTCCAAATTTCTGTATCATTATGAAAATCTGCAACAAAATGAGATTTGTGTTTATTTTTGGCTGATAAAGTTTCACCTAAAGTAAAAGCAAAAGCCTGAACTGTACACCTAGAGGAAAGCGCATGTAGGGACAGGACGTCCATGTAGGGACATGCTCAGTTGGTGTTCACAAATACCCTCTTCAAAAAGGCTGCGGGTGCTGGGGCTGTAGCTCAGTTGGTGTAGTGCTTGCCTATTATGCAAAAAGCCCTGGGTCCAATCCCCAGAACTGCATAAACAAGGTGTGGTACATGCCTGAAATCCCAGCACAAGGGAGGCCGAAGGGTTAACAGTTCACAGAAGTCAAGACCATCCTTGGCCTACATAAAGTTCTGGAGGCCAGCCTGAGGTTACATGTTTAAAAAAACAAAACAACAACAACAACAAAAAAAAAAACTTGAGCCCGGCGTGGTGGCGCACGCCTTTAATCCCAGCACTCGGGAGGCAGAGGTAAGGGGATCGTTGTGAGTTCGAGGCCACCCTGAGACTCCATAGTGAATTCCAGGTCAGCCTGGGCTAGAGTGAGACCCTAACTCAAAAAACAAAAACAAGCAAACAACAACAACAACAACAAAAAAAACAAAAACAAAACAAAAACTTAAAGAAAGGAGTATAATTCTAATTTCATTTGTACTTCACTCCATGGGAGGGAATTCATGCCCAATACTGAAATCCTAATCAGATGCCCGTGGCTGGGAAGATTACAATGCTAGAGAAGTTACTGCTGTAGTTTGGCTAAGGGGATATATTATGCCACCAAAATGCCCTCTAAATACTTATGCTTATCTATATATATTAGTGTCGGGCTCCTTTTTTGTTAAGAAGTCTCTGTCTTCAGATGGTGATGACTGCTGGGGAGACTCAAAAACTCATCAAACTGATGAGAAGTAATAGTTAAATGTTGAGTGTTTAATGAGACATTTATATCACAGCCTACAAAGACTCAGTTGCACCAGTAGAGGAGGTGGTGGAAGGAGTGGGGAAGAGTGCTTTGGAACACTGTCCCCCAGACACCCAGTTACATTCATGACCTCACAGCAGCTGTCATTATCCGCAAAAGACCTGCATAACAACCGGCCCGCTCACAGGTTGTCATGGATGATGGAGGACAGGGGAGAAGATACCAGTAGAGAAGAGTGAATAGTGGGGGAAAAATGGGTGCTCAGGGAGGGGGATGAAAATGGGGGACCAAGGAGGGTGGTGGGAAAGTGTTATGTGAGTTTTTTTTAGTAAAGTTTATTTATTTATTTATTTATTTTGGAAAAGGTAGAGAAGATAGTGGAATAGTGGTCTTTGGTATGTGTGTAGTAAGGGTGGTGTAATGTACATGGTGTGTATGATGTATGTGCATGTGTGTGCAAATGTGCATGCCCCATGTGCAGAGAACACAGAAGACATTAGATGTCCTCTATCTCCATCCTCCTACTTCTGCCTCCTGAGTGCTGGGATTAAAGGTGTGTGTCACCACATACAGCTTGTCTCTCTCTTTCTTTCTTTCTTTCTTTCTTTCTTTCTTTCTTTCTTTCTTTCTTTCTCTCTTTCTTTTAATGTGAGAGAGCGAGAGCTGTGCATGTGAGAGAGGATTGTAGTGCCAGGGCTTCCAGCCACTTCAGTTGAACTCCAGATGCATGGGCCGCCTTGTGCTTGTGTCCCCTTGTGTGTCTGGTTTACATGGGATCTGGGGAGTAGAATATGGGTCCTTAAGCTTCATAGGCAAGTGCCTTAACTGCTAAGCCATCTCTCTAGCCCTTGTTTTTGTTTCTTATTCGATAAAAAGAACTTGGAGATGTGTGTGTGTGTGTGTGTGTATACACTTGCCTAGTAGGGCTAAGTCAGGCAAGCACAGGGGCAGCTTCATGATCCTGGGGCACTTGTCTCCTCACCCTCCAACCACTTTCCCAATAGGGCAACACCCAGAACCTCCCCTCCTGTGGTAACTCATGGTCACATTCTGCAGAAGGAGAGATAAGAAAGGCTAGCTTATACCAGTCATAGGTGCAGGCACAGTGAAGGCTAAACTGACCTTGAAGTGACTGGACAGGAAAAACCTCTATTTACCGTCTCATGTGTATGCATGAATGGGTGCACATATAGTTAAAATTATGGGATGTACATCCCCTGCATGCACAGATTGTCCAAAGTTAGATGACAGCCCCTCTGTCAGTCAGGGTAAAGAACTCCTTGGCTTCATCTAAATGCGTGAAAAGAACCCCAGGAAAGGACGTGGGGTTCTCTAGTAACTTGTTTGGCAGCTCCTCCCCTGTGGAATGTATTGTACACTTTTACTCTCACTTTTTTTTACTTTTATAACCAAAAAGAGAAAGACAGAATGGGTGTGCCAGGGCCTTCAGCTGCTGCAAATGAACTCCAGACACATGTGCCATCTTGTACATCTGGCTTTGGGTCCTAGGGAATTCAACCTAGGTCCTTTGGCTTTGCAGGCAAGTGCCTTACTTGCTAAGCCACTCCTCCAGCCCTACTCTCACTTTAATCAGTATTTTCACTGATGTTGCTCTGTGTCTTGTTTAATTAATTGTTATAAATACAAAGAACCTAGACATTGTATTCTAGGATACCCCAAGAACACCCTCTGGTAACGGAGCCTGTTGTGGATAATCAAATAATGAGAGCTGTGTTAATTAAGTAGCCTTGAACATACCCATTAACTATGAGCCTGGGTAATTGGGGGAGTGGGGCGCATAATTATAGGCATGCCCCCTTTAGAGTTCCAGAGCTCTCTACCCATTCCCCTCTGTCTCCTCTACCACCTGGCCATGCTAGTACTGGGACTGCCTCATATGGTAATTAAGGATTCCATGTCCCCTTTGTTCTCCCCCCCCCCCCGCCCAGCCCCCACCTCTACACACCATCTAAGGCTCCTCCCCCATAGGGCAGTTTCTCTTCTCTCTCCCTAAAGCCCTCTGGCTGGCCCTTCCTCTCTCTCTCTTCAGCTTTCCTGCTTCAGCTACTGGTGCCCTCCCTTTTCTCTCCTCTTTCCCAGTCTTCCTTCTGTGCTCTCTTCCCTCCTTTTTCTGCCTCTTTCTTCTCTCTCTCCTCTTGCTCCCTCTTCCTTTTCCCTTGCTTCTCCCTCTTACAATAAATTCTTGGATCCAAAAAATTTTCTGTCAGGGTCTGGAAAGATGTCTTAGTGGTTAAGGCACTTGCCTGCAGGCCCAAGGACCCAGGTTTGACTCCCCAGGACCCAGGTAAGCCAGACGCACAAGGTGGCGCATGCATTGGGAGTCTGTTTGCAGTGGCTGGAGGCCCTGGTGTGCCCATTCTCTCTCTCTCTCTCCCCCTTTCACTCTCTCTCAAATACAAAAATAAAAATAAAATATTTAAAAAATAATTGTTTGAGTCTCCAATGGGAAGCTACCCTCCCTTTATCGGACCACGCCAGTTTGTCCTGACATTTCAGTAAGACCCTGGGCCCAGGAAACTGTCCATCTTGGTCCTCTGTTGAGAACCCCAAACCTCACATATGGATGGCATGGTGACTCAGATTGGAGGTATTGGCAAGACTGACTGCCTTCTTGTCCCCCTCCCACTTTCTGCTCCTTCTCTCTTTGGCTTTCCCTGCATTCAATTCCAACTCCATTTTCCAGTGAATCAGGAGCATGGAATAAGGTGGTTGGAGAAATTGCAACTGTTCACTCCGCTGGGGCAGGATCTAGGGGGACCTTTTGCTCTTAACCCAAGAGAATTGCAAAGTTTGATCTCTTAATTTGTGGTTGCCTTGTATGTGAACTTGACTTACACTTTTGGAGACTTGAAAGACGTGTAAAGATGCGCTTCCCCTTTCCTTCTCTCTCCTGGATTCATATTCAGAGCTTAGAGCAGCGATGACCACCTTCCTCTCAGGCTTTCCCCTCAAGTCTGCCCCATGGAACAGAGGTCTGGGACCTTCTTGCTTCCCAAACTGCTCCAGACTCTCTTAGAGATGGGCAACTCCAGAGTAGGACCTATAGGATGGGTCTTGAGACACAGCACACCTTCACTGTGCCATGGCAAATGGCAATCTCCCTCTCTTCCCTCCTGTTTTTTTTTTTTTTTTTTGGTTTTTCGAGGTAGGGTCTCACTCTAGCACAGCCTGACCTGGAATTCACTGTGTAGTTTCAGGGTGGCCTCGAAATCATGGAATTCCTCCTACCTCTACCTCTGGAGTGCTGGGATTAAAGGCTGCGCCACCACGCCCGGCTTCCCCTCTGAAAGGTATCCAGTTTAACTTAATCTGTTTCTACTCAAAGCGCTGTTATGAACTGTGGCTTATACAAGAATGGCCTCCAGCCCATTCTTCAGACTCCCCTGGTTTTCTCTGTGCCTCCTGAACTCCACCTTTAAGGTTCCTACCACCACTTGCTTTTCTAGAGAAATCTGTGGCTCTCTGCCACAGGGTAAGATGAAGAGTCTGTTCTCCCCCTGGGTGGGCCTACATTTACTGGTCCTGATTGCGAAGGCCTTGAGGACGTTCTCTGTGGTTCCAGATGAAGCTACCCCTGGGCATGTGCATGTAACCCAGCCCCAGCACATTGAAGTCATTTTGGGGGCATCCCAGAGGCAAACAAAGACAAATAAATAAAACGTGAGCCTGGCGTGGTGGTGCACACCTTTAATCCCAGGCAGAGGTAGGAGGATCACCATGAGTTTGAGGCCACCCTGAGAATACATAGTGAATTCCAAGTCAGCGTGGGCTAGAGCCAGACCCTACCTAGAATAAAATAAATAAATAAATAAATAAATAAATAAATAAAAAGAGTATGTGTCGCTTTAAAATTCAAACTGCCTATAGCTGCTTTAAAAAAATATTTACTTACTTATTTGAGAGAGAAAGAGAAAGAATGGGTGTGCCTCCAGCCATTGCAAATGAACTCTAAACGCATGTGTCCCCTTGTGCATCTGGCTTACGTGGGTCCTAGGGAGTCAAACCTGGGTCCTTTGGCTTTGCAGGCACACAACCCTGTTCCTATCCCTCATTCTCTTTTTGGTTTCCTGCTTCAGGTGGGTGTACCTCAACTTTTCCCCTTCTTTTTTCTCTCTATTCCCCCTTGTCTCTCTGGCACATATCCTCTCATTCTCTCTCTCTCTCTCTCCTCCCTCCCTCTTTTAACTTCTCCCACCTTATAATAAAGTCTTGGATGCAAGAAATGTCTGAGTCCCTGATTCAAAGCTTCCCTTTATTTTCGTTTAAATTGCACAACCCATCCTTGGCATTAAATAAGACCCTAGACCCAAGAAACTATTCATCTTGCTCCTCTGTTGTGAACCCTGAACCTAACACCCCTAAAGAGAAGAAATCTATTGTGAGAAAAACATACAACAAATACTTGTAATCTTGATAATTTAGTGAAAGGCTAATGGACTCTGAAGAGTCACCTTTCCTTTGGCCTGATCTTTACTCCATAAGAGAGTGTGTCATAGGAGGGAGCCTTGTCTTCATCTGGTTTCAACCAAATCTGTCTCAGTAGCAGTTTCCAAATGGAAATCTACCTTCTTTTCAATTTTTTTCCCCTTAGGGTAGGCCTTCCTGTCTAGCAATGTGGCTATTTCCATGTAAAAATTACATAATTGATATGGAAATTCCCTTTTAGTAGCATTGCTAAAGAAAATTGGGCGATCCTTCCCCAAGTCTTTTGACAGATAGCTAAGTCACACCCAGAATAAGGGATCTGAAACAACTTCTACAGTGCTCTTGCCTTGAGAGGGAAATTAAAGTGATGTGTTAGTGACCTGCTGCTAGTAGACATTGCTCTTGTCATTCTTCATGTTTTTTTTGTTGGTTTGACAGAATCATTCTTCGTATGATAAATTGTTTTGATCTCTCAAAATGCCACAATATGAAAGATAGTGTTACTATACAATTTCCTCACTCTCCCTCTTTATCTAATCCAAATTCCATATTAATTAATATTACATGTTATAAAATTACATATCAATTACATACTAATCAATATGTAATTAATTAATTATATATTAGTCCCAGCACTCGGGAGGCAGAGGTAGGAGGATCACTATGAGTTCAAGGCCACCCTGAGACTACATAGTGAATTCCAGGTCAGCCTGGGCTAGAGTAAGACCCTACCTTGAAAAACCAAAACCAAAACCAAAACCAAAACAAAAAAAAAAAAAACAACAAAAAAAACTGAGTCATTGGCTGTGGGAGATAGTAACAAGCTTGAAAACTAGAGAATCAGTTTAAAAAGATGTGCCATAGAATATCTTTCTGTGTTAGATAAAAGTTTGTTCATCATCGTAAGTGACACTCCCTTCAATTTCAAGTAAGCTGACAAAAGTCTGTGATCACATAGTAAAAAGACTGTGGGCACGATTGAAATAGGGATCCTGTTCTGCCTTCTATCTTGTTTTAATATTCCACAAGTGGGGAATAGTCACTGAGAAAGCTTCAACATTTTCCTAGTAGTAGAAAACCATAAACTCTTCATTGAATAGTCACTGCTATGCAAAAGCTCTGTGCTTTCAGCCAGAGCCTGCTCTTGGGCCACCTTAGTGCATGACTCCCTGTAAGTTCCATAGGCAATTCAAGCTGTAGAACTTTACTCTAATATATATATATATTTGAGAGAGAGAATGGGCATGTCAGGGCCTCCAGCCACTGGAAACGAACTCCACATGCATGTACCACCTTGTGCATCTGTTTGATGTGGGTTCTGGGGAATCGAACCTGGGCCCTTTGGCTTTGTAGTCAAGCGCCTTAACCACTAAGGCATCTCTCCAAACCCAGAATTTCACTCTCAGTCTTTCTCTCTACATCAACTTTCCCCCCATTTATTTTCCCCTGCTGTCCTATTGTGCAAGTCAGAACGCTGGTCTTCACCCTCTTTATGCCTCTCTGTCACAACCCTGCCGGGCCTGATGCCAGCCCTATAATTAGGTTCTTTTTATTTTATGCCTTTCTGTTCTCCCTGGCACACCGCTGACCAGGCTGTCCCGTGACCCACCTCGGATCATTCTCCCCTTGCTCTGTCTGATTCTTCCTTTATGATGCTGCCCCAGATTTCCTACCCAAGGCTGCCCTGGCTGCTGCCAAGTTTAAAACATTGGAGTGCTCCTTCTTGGTGATAAAGAACCTACTTCTAGGGCTGTAGGCATGGCTTAGCTGTTAAGGCGCTGGCCTGAAAATCCAAAGGACCCAGGTTTGATTCCCTGGGACCCACATAAGCCAGATGCACAAGGGGGCACATGCCTCTGGAGTTATTTTATAGTGGCTGGAGGCCCTGTCGCACCCATTCTTTCTCTCTCTCTCATTCTCTACCTGCCTATTTCTCACCCTCTCTCTCTCTCTCTAATAAATAAAAATAAAAAATAATTTAAAAAAGAACCTACTTCTACTCTTCCTTAAAGCCCCACCCCCCACTCAAGAACCCTGGGCTTTAGCAGTTCCCTGGTACTGGTTTTCTCTGGAAATACCCTCTCCACCCTTGTGTAATTGACCAATTCCTTCTCAAGTGACCTTCCCAGCACTCCTGTCTCCACCTTTCTGAGGAATGCGTCCCTCCTTTGTTTCCTAAAACATCTATGGCAGGATTCTCCTGCCACACTACAAGGCCGTGTGATCCTCTGTAGCTGAACAGTGTCTGCCTCCGGACTCAGACAGACCTGGATTGGAATTATGGGAAGACATTTTACTGACTATAAATTTAGAAAAAATAGCTTCAATTTAAAGACTCTGTAATTAATAATGTAGATAATATTTATCTTTATATTTGTTGCTGTTTCATTTTGTTTACCTTTTAGAGACAGGATCTCCCTGTGTAACCCAGGCTGGCCTCAAACCTGTAGTTCTCCTATCTAAGCCTCTAGCATGCTGGGATTTTAGTTTTGTACCACCATGCCTGGGTCCTATTAAGTAACTGTAAATCTATATATATGCTGTGTATGTTGATGTGCTACTATTCAACATCACTTCTCCTTTTCTTTTGGTTTCTTTGTTTTTGTTTGTTTGTTTATGAGGCAGTGTCTCACTGTAGCGCAGGCTGATCTGGAACTCATTCTAGCCCAGGCTGTCCTTGAACTCATGGTCATCCTTTTATCCCAGCCTCCTGAGGCATGAGCCACCACATCTGGCTCTCCTTTTAAAATGTAGTCTTGGCCAGGCATGGTGGCACACGCCTTTAATTCCATCACTTGGCAGGCAGAGATAGAAGGATCACAGTGAGTTGGAGGCCACCCTGAGGCTACATAGTGAATTCCAGGTCAGCCAGGGCTAGAGTGAGACTCTATCTTGAAAAACAAAACAAACAAACAAAAAAGAAAAATGTGCTCTTATGTCTTGGATTTATGGGTAGCATGTACATGTCTATTTCTCCTATTATCTTGGCTATTCATTTTCAACATATTTGCCTGGTGTTTCTCAAATAGTTATCCTTTTAATGTTTAAGTCTACCAGCCCTTGTCTTAATACATCTTAACGCACTACCCTTCTTGGCCCTGGAATCAGCCCAGGACCTCACTGCACTGAGCCACCACTCCCACAGAGCCATGTCCCCAGCCCTGGTATTCTTTTTCTATCCTAGAGCTTCTTAATGGATCAACTGTATATGATGAATCACTTGCTTTCACCTTTCCAGAGGCATGTGAAGTAAGAATTGTTATGGTTGGAAGGAGATAGGATCTTAAATCAACATTTAAGATTTTTTTTTTTCAAGTGAATCTTGGAAATACTATATTTGGAAATTGTGAACTTAAAATATTTTATCTTTTCCTGTGTCTCAACTAGTATCCATTTGCTAAAGGTTTCCAAATTTATATCTCCATTTCAGATCTCACTGTTGGACTTCAGCTCATATGGCCAATACCCTCTTTTGGCATTTCCCTAATCTTTTTATTTATTTGTTTGTTTATTTTTGGTTTTTCTAGGTAGGGTTTCAGTGTAGCTCAGGATGACCTGGAATTTGCTATGTAGTCTCTGGGTGGCCTTGAATTCACAGTAATCCTCCTACCTCTGCCTCCCAAATGCTGGGATTAAAGGCAACAGCACCCTGCCTGGCTGTGTTTATTATTTTAAAGGAAAGCAACTTCTTACCTAAATGCTTAAACCTAGAACCAGCCTTTTCCTCCCTCCTAACTTCGCCTACTCTAAACCAGAGTGCATGTATATTTCCTGTGCATCTCTAGTGTCTTTATTTCTCACAGCTTCTCTGTGCTCATCTCACAGGATGGAAATAGTAACTGATGACTTTACATATTGCTCTTTCCCGAGTGTCTAGTATATACTATGTGCTATTTCAATTCCTCTAATTATGTATTTTTTTAAATTTTTTTGTTCATTTTTACTTATTTGAGAGAGAGAGAGAGAGAGAGAATGGGTGTGCCAGGCCCTCCAGCCACTGCAAACGAACTCCAGGCACGTGCGCCCCCTTGTGCATCTGGCTAACGTGAGTCCTGGGGAATCGAGCCTTGAACCAGGGTCCTTAGGCTTCACAGGCAAGCGCTTAACTGCTAAGCCATCTCTCCAGCCCTAATTAAAGCGAAGGCATTGAATATGAGTGTGGCTAAATGTGTTCAGATCGCCTGGTGCAATAAACTGTGGGGACTGGTTTTTAGGCACAGATCTTCCTGAATGCCCTGGCTGGTCTTTGTGTTATGTCCTTAATATGCAGAGCATGACAATTCTGTATCCAAATGGCTGATTTCATGAATGACTTCTCATATTTTTCATGTCTGTTACGGTGCCATGGGCCCTTCCTCCCATGTAGCCTCAATAAACTCTTTGGTCTGCTTTTTCTACTACTTTAAATCTCTTGCGATCTTCTTGGGGGGTCATCTTCCTTGAAGATAGTGCATCATGTAAGTACTATTTCCATTAAGAGTTGTCTACACAGAGGTGGCTTTGTTCATAATAAAATAGTCATTTTTTTCCTGAAATTGACTTAATTCACTTAATATGATTATCTCTACTTGCATCCATTTTCTGCAAACAATATTATTCTTCTTAATAGCTAAAAACTACTTCCATGTGTACATATACCACATTTTCTTGAAAATTCCTCTGAAAGACAAATACATGTTATGGTATTGATGAAGGGTTTCAGAATGACAGAGAGCCTTTCTCAGGTCTTGGACTTAACTCAGGAGTTGAAGTGCCAGAGAAGTCAATGGCCACTGCAGCTGCACCCTAGGGCGTCACCCTTGAGTTTGTTGTCACATGCCAGGAAGGAAGTGCAGATTGCAGACAAGAGGTGAGCAAGCGAAAGTAGCTTAATTAGGGAAATAATATGAGGACTCCCTAAACAACCTCTACGTATGTGTGTGTCAGAGAGAGAGAGAGAGAGAGAGATTGTTATTGTGCTGTCTGATTTGCTTGCCTTCTGTCGTCTACGGAATTCACAGCGGGAACTGGATCCGATGCAATCTTTCCTGAGATTGATCGTTCTTCCCGCATATTGCGTGGTGGGCTGAATCAGCAAGGGGCCTACATGCCCTGTGCATGCCCCCGTGGCCCAACACAGAAACTGATCACTAGTTGCTCACCCAATCAAGGGGATGATCAGGCAGCAGAGTCATCTTGTCCATTCCTTCTCCTAACTGGTTGTCCCTGTTCCTGACTCAATCCTTTTCCTTCTTGGTCCTTATGCTACTTGTCTGTGGCTTGTAATTCATCATGGGCACTGCTCTTACAGCCTGGAGGAGCTAACTCCTGTCTCTATATAAACTAGCTAACACTCTATACACAAAAACCTCATCAATAGGGCTGGAGAAGATGGCTTAGCGGTTAAGGCATTTGCCTGCAAAGCCAAAGGACCCCAGTTCAATTCTCCAGGTCCCACGCAAGCCAAATGCACAAGGTGGTGCATGCATCTGGAGCTCGTTTGCAGTGACTGGAGGCCCTGGCACACCCATTCTCTCTCTCTCTCTCTCTAATAAATAAATATATTTTAAAAAAAAACCTCATCAATAAAAAATGCTTTCCTTTGACATCACAAGTCATGTCCTCTTATTTAATCTGCCTGTAAGGGTTAACACTTCTTGCCTCTATTTTGCTTATACTGAACATTTTGGTCAATAGTTTCCTTTCTACCAATACGTTGAGAACAGCTCTCCCGAGTGAATATATGAATGCAGGGCAGGAAGGATAGAATGTACAGGAAGGGGAAGATGGATAGAGGTGCACATTAAGTCCCCCCCCCTTTTTTTTCAGGTAGGGTCTCACTCTTGTCCAGGCTGACCTGGAATTCACTATGTAGTCTCAGGGTGGCCTCAAACTCATGGCAATTCTCCTACCTGTGCCTCCCGAGCTCTGGGATTAAAGGCAGTGCACTACTATGCCTGGCTTGAAGTTCCATTTTTGAGTAGAGTCGTGGTGAAAGTGGTTCTAGAACAAATGCACTTCTCTTGCAGTAAGTGGGATTGCCTGAAGATGGGAATGTCTCTGCTCCTCAGGAGCAGGTAGCATGAGGCACAAGATGCCGGACTAAGCCTTCGTCATGCAGGGCAGCTTTGCCAAAGGCAATGGCTGAACTCTGCCAAGTGATACTGATGCTGGAGAGAGCTCTGAGTGGGATTAGAACTCCTATGCCAGTAGCTCTCCAGTCTGAAGTTCCTGTTAGCAAGGAACTGAAAACACAGACCCGGGGAAGGGTAAATTATGAGATTTATTTTAGGGAGAATTAAGAGGGAAAGCAAAGCGGGAAAGTACCCAAGCCCCCCAAAAAACTTCTTTTTCCTAACCAGGTTGGGAAAATCTCCCTCACATGGGGAAGTCTCTGGGTCTGGGGAGGAAGCCTCTGAGGAAGGGAAAAGATGGGCTTCCACACCGGTCTCAGATCTGTGTAGGAAGCGAACTGATTGGCTGGTTGGCCCCGGGCCGTGGGCGGCGGGGGCTGGACACTAATTCTTGATGGTCCATTCACACAGGTTAAGCCTGTGAAACTGGGGAAGAAACAGGAAGTTGTTACCCAGGAGAGATTTTTAGGAGGTTGCTGTTTACAGCCATCTTGGATGAGACTTTATCAGATGCCAGTTCTAGTCCTGACAGGGCAGGAAAGGTGGCATCAATGTTTCTGTGGGCAGTCCCTAGTTGACTATCAATATCAGGAAGAAGTTACCTTGTTCCTAATCCGTATCAATTTTACATCATTTTAAAATATTTTATTTATTTATTTATGAGAAGGAGAGAGAAGCGGGAGAGATAGAGAGAGAATGGGAGCACCAGATCCTCTAGCCACTGCAAATGAACTCCAGATGCATGTGCCACTTTGTGCATCTGGCTTTATGTGGGTTCTGGGGAATTGAACCTGGGTCCCTAGGCTTTGCAGTGCCTTAATCACTGAGCCACCTTTAATCCTCTAGTTTCTTTTTTTTTTTGTTGTTCATTTTTATTTATTTATTTGAGAGCAACAGAGAGAGAAAGACGGGGACGGAGAGAGAGAGAGAGAGTGTGCGCGAGAATGGGCGCGCCAGGGCCCCCAGCCACTGCAAACGAACTCCAGATGCATGCCCCACCTTGTGCATCTGGCTTACGTGGGTCCTGGAGAACTGAGCCTCGAAACTGGGGTCCTTAGGCTTCACAGGCAAGTGCTTACTGTCTACGCCATTTCTCCAGCCCTCCTCTGGTTTTTATGCAGTATGAATTTTTTCACCCTGAGAATAATTTCTGCCATTCTTCCTGTCTTAATATTTATTTATTTTGCAGTGCTAGTGTTAGAATCAGGGATTCATGTATGTTAGGTACATGCTCAAGCATCAAGGTATATGTCTGAGAAATTTAGGTCTCTTGATACAAAACACTACAGAACTTGATTTAAGATGCCTGTGGTGGCGCATGTCTTTAATCCTAGCATTTGGGAGGCAGAGGTTGGAGGATTGCTCGAGAGTTCAAGGCCACCTTGAGACTACATAGTGAATTCCAGGTCAGCTTGAGCTAGAGTGAGACCCTGCCTTGAAAAACAAAACAAAACAAAACAACAAAATAAGAACTTGATTTAAGAATTTTCAGGGGGCTGGGGAGAGGGCTCAGTGGATAAGAGTGCTCTGCAACTCTGAGTATCTGAGTTTGGAACCCACCCCCTCAGCCCCACATAAGAGCTGGAAGCTGTGGTGGGCTTCTGTGATTCCAGAGTGTCTATAGTGAGCAAAAGAGGCAGAGACGGGAGAATTTCCTGAAAGCTTGAGAATGGATGGACAAGGAAGGACTCTGCCTCAAGTGAGGTGAGAGGCAAGAACCAGTGCCGAAGTTGTCCTCTGGCTTACACATGTGCACTGGCATGAATGTGCGTGCACACACACAAATACACACACACACACAATAAATAAAGTTAATTTTTTTCTCTCTCTCATAATCACCTCGGCAGCTTTCATAAAGAAAAGCGCAGGACATATAGCCGGCTTGCAAACTGGATTCCGCCTTTTAGGACTACATGGTCTCTAGTCTGAGCTTTATGGGTGACTGGTGTACTCTTTGATCTCTTAAGTCTAATTTCCTATAAGTGAAGGACACTCCTCTAGCCTAAAAAGAAAAACAGGCTCTCCTTGAGTTCATGACCCATGAACTAACATTGACTTAAACAATCAACCCCTATCCTGACCCACAGATAAACCCTAACCATATTGAAACTTCTGGGGCATTTCAATCTCAGAAATCATACTCCCTGAATCACTTCTCTGAAAATACCCTCAGCAACCCTTAGACTCCCACCCACACCTGCTCCTTTGATCTGTGTGTTTATAAGCTTCATTTCAGCTCTGGTGAGACGCATAGAGCCCCTAGCCAGTACAGAGGCCTCTGCCCCTCACCATTTATTGTGTCTGCGATAAACGGTTTCCTTTTGTCGGAGTTCGAGTCTGTTGTTTTTCTCTTCAACTTTCCTTACTATAAGCATTTTAGAATTTCTAAAATAAGTATTTTGGGACAATAATCTTTGGCTGTGTTAGAAATGTTATGGCACTTGTACCAAAGCTTTAATTAGACTGTGTATTAATTTAGGATGGGTTATGGGGGGCTTAGCTAACCATTGCACATGGTCACACCTCTCAGGATACTTGGCTGGTCTGTGAGAATGAATTCTAGCAGATGACTCAAGTGGCCTTTCAACGTCCCAGGGTGAAGTTCCTAGCCTGAGACTAGCTCCCCATATTCAGTTTTCATGTGGTAGAAAGCATCAGCGCTCAACTTGTGAATAATCCTCCCTCTTCCAGCAGTCTTTCAGCCAGGATCAAGCAGGACTGTCTGGGACTGCAAGCAGACATCTTTCTATAAGAGCAATGCAGGACCTTGTATAGTCTGGGATGTTATCTTATCACAAGGTGTTTCTTTTTTGTCCATGACAGAGACAAGGCATGTACTCTTACTTAGCATCAAAAACAAAACAAAACAAAAGAGCCTACTAGTGTAAACCTCACTTACCCCTGAACCAGACGTCTCCCATTTC
The DNA here is from genome assembly GCA_036346955.1 of Dipus sagitta. Taxonomy (NCBI): domain Eukaryota; kingdom Metazoa; phylum Chordata; class Mammalia; order Rodentia; family Dipodidae; genus Dipus; species Dipus sagitta. The sequence continues at coordinate 23,668,229 of CM070784.1, read as the reverse complement.
CTTTGCTTAAACTCATTTCCTGACAGCCAGCCTTATGCTGCTCTGAACTCTTTTATTGCACTTTCCTGAAAAAACAAGCAGTTCTCTATGCTGCTGCCTTTTGCTTGCTGATGTCATCTCTGGGAGATAGGTTCTGAGACTTCCATCTGTACTCTCTCTCATGTGATGTAGTTTGATGCACACATACTTGGGGTAATTTTAAGTCTTGAAGAAGTCTAGAAATACAACCGTTAGCAAGATTATATACTTTATTTTTTTTCTAATACCTGATGTCTGGGAAGTATTTTTATTTATTTATTTATTTGAGAGAGAGAGAGAGAGAGAGAGAGAAAGACACAGAGAGAGACAGAGACATAATGGGCATGCCAGAGCCTCCAGCCACTGCAAATGAACTCCAGATGCATGTGCCACCTTGTACATCTGGCTTACTGGGTCCTAGGGAATCAAATGTGGGTCCTTTGGCTTTGCAGGTAAGTACCTTAACTGCTAAGACATTTCTGTAGCCCCAAATTATATACTTTCTTAAGTTCAAAATTATTTTTAACATAGCAAGAGACTTGAAATACTTGTACATTTATTCTAAGCAGATAATTTTCTTTGCAACTTCTAGAAGGAAAACAGACTGATTCTTCTAAAAAATTAAAAGTCAGTGTCTAGGGGCTAGAGAGATGGCTTAGTGGTTAAGGCACTTGCCTGCGAAGCCTAAGGACCCAGGTTCGATTCCCCAGTACCCATGTAAGCCAGATGCATAATGCAGCTCATGAGTCTGTGAGATCCTGGCATGCCCATCGTCTCTGCCTCTGTCTCTCTCTCTCTGAAGTTAATAAATAAGTAAAAAGATAAAAAAAAAATCACTGTCTAGTCACAATGTATATTTATTGCTAATATTTCTGAACGTATTTCTTATGACAGAAGCACTCATCAAGGTATCATTTTTCTGGGTTTCCTTTTCTAAATAAAAAAAGGTCATCCCTACCCCCATCCTATCTTGTCTGCAGTTTAGCTCCAAATGGGTGTGATCATTAAAAACAAAAACAAACCGGCCTCACACCAGGCAGGCTGCAGCTCTGGCTTCCTTCCAGGATTCCATTAGCCAGACAATGTCCCAGCCAAGGCGGCCTGGGAGTGTCAAGGGAGGAAGCCCATCTTGCAGGGCTCCAGGTTCAGGCTGTCTGAGCAGGGTCCCCAGCAGTCTGAAGCCAGGAATGGGGTAGATCAATTGTTGTGCAAATACAGTAAGTGGTAATAAATATCTGACAAGAACTATTCTACTTACATATTCACATTACAAATCAATTCAAATGGGTAGTGTGTATTTAGAATTCATTTTGCAAGTCTATTTTTATTATTTGTTTTTCCTCCTTAGGACAACAATTCATATAAAGCAGCAACCAATTTGGGAATAACTACAGCAGAAGAGCAAGAAATGGCTTAACAAAAAGCTAAAAAAATAATTGTCTTCTAGAGTTTTTTTTTTTTTCTCCTTATTTTCAAAGGATTGCCAGTTACTAGGGATTATAAAGACTAAACTGACCACCTAACAATGGGGAATGCAAGGCATTGCATTACAAAGGTACCCGCTGCTTTTCGTTTTTGGATTTCTGAATTTACAGTCAGCAGTGGTTTATTTATTTATTTTTTGTTTTGTTTTTTTTTTGAGGTAGAGTCTCACTCTAACCCAGGCTGACCTGGAATTCACTCTAGTTTCAGGGTGGTCTAGAATTCATGGCGATCCTCTATCTCTGCCTCCCTAGTGCTGGGATTAAAGGCGTGCGCCACCACACCCAGAAAGTCAGTCAGCACTTTTGTATGTCCCTTTGCAAAATATTGTAAAGAGGACTGACATCCTATGAATGCACAAGCCTAAAATCTTATAAATCAGAGGACTTTCTAACTCACAAAAATACAAAAACAAACAAAATACAGCACTTTACCAAGTACGTTGGCATATTTTATTTTAGTCACTCTTCCAAATCTTCCAGAGTCCTCAAAATGTATATTCCATGGCGGTGGAGACATTGGCAACTACTGGGGTTCAGTGGGCACTTGCTGATTTCCCTGTTCTTGTGTCCTAGAACAAGGACTTGGACAGGGATGTGGATACAGTAGTAGAAACAGAGAAAGGCCGTGTTTCCAAGGGAGGGAGCAGGCCAGAACTGGAAGGTGAGAAGCTCACTAGCCACAGCTACAGGATGGGGGGGATTTTATGCACCATTTGAATAACTGATGCTTTTTGTTCAGAGTTCATTTCACACTAGCACTTCTTGTATCCTGGTCACTCTCTCCTTACTCCAAGGTAGAATTGAATTTTTTTTTCTTTTTTTCTTTTTGGTTTTTTGAGGTAGGGTCTCACTCTAGCCCAGGCTGACCTGGAATTCACTCTGTTTACTCAGGGTGGCCTTGAACTCACAGCAATCCTCCTGCCTCTGCCTCCCAAATGCTGGGATTAAAGGCGTGTGCCACCACGCCCAACTTCAAAATATTTTTTTTTTTTTTGGTGTTACAACAAAGCAGTTTGTTTGTGATCAGTGTTTGAGACTCTATACATCCTTCACAAATTTAATTTTGCATAATTTGATATTCTCTTAAAACTTAAACTTTAAGCTGCTAGACTTATTTCCCTAGAACAAAAGGGCTGGTATAAATTATTTTCCAGAAATGAGGTACCGTTTCACAGAACTGGTTTCTTTTTGTTTTCAAGTTTTAGAGAACTAAATTTGCATTTGTTAAAATCAAAAAGTAGGAAAGATGTTCTTTACAAATAATTTTGATCAAGTATGTGTTCAAAGAAAGCAGGAAAAATATGGAACGCTTCACGAATTTGGGTGTCATCCTTGTGCAGGGGCCATGCTAATCTTCTCTGTATCGTTCCAATTTTAGTATATGTGCTGCCGAAGTGAGCACTTCAAAATATTTTTTATTGACAACTGTGGTGGTTTGATTCAAGTGTCCCTCATAAATTTAGGTATTCTGAATGCTAGGTTCCTGGTTGATGACGGTTTGGGAATTAGCACCTCCTGGAGGCAGTGTATTGTTGGGGGCGGGCTTATGGGTGTTATAACCAGCTTTCTCTTGCCAGTGTTTGGCATACTCTCCTGTTGCTATTGGCCTCATGGTGCTGGCCAGGAGGTGATGTCCACCCTCTGCTCATGCCATCATTTTCCCCTGCCAGCATGGAGCTTCCCCCTGAGTCTGTGAGCCAAAATAAACCCCGTTTTCCCCCACAAGCTGCTCTTGGTCCGGTGCTTTCTGCCAGCAATGCAAACCTGACTGCAACAACCTTCATCCATAAACATAATACACCTTGATCATGATCCCCTCCCACCACACTTGTTTGTTCCTCCTTCTTGATATCTCTACATTGAATCCCTTCTTCCCAACTAGTCTCTCTTCTATTATGATGTCATCACCCCCCCCATTATCCTACTATGCAGGTCTTCTGTCGGTAGCATCAGCCACTGTGAGGTCATGAATACCACAGGCCCTTTGTGTCTGAAGAACAGTATTGCAAAGCACTCCTGCCCTTCCTTTGGCTCTTACATTCTTACTGACACCTCTTCTGCAATGGTCCCTGAGCACTGGGGGTTGTTATAGAAATATCTCACTTAGTGTTGAACACTCCACTGTCTCTTAGCACCTCGATGAGTTCTGAATCTCCCTAGTGGTCACCATCATCTGAAAAGATAAGCTTTTCAAATCCAAAGTGAGAGTAGCATTAATATAGGAACATGAATAGAAGTATGTACAGGGCAGTTTGGTGAGCAAATATATCCATTTAACCAGATCATGATAGCAGTTTCCCTCCCTAGGGCTTATGACCTCTCTAGCTTTGGTTAGCTTTTCAGTACCAGGCATGAATTTCCTTCCACATGACAGGTTTCAAATCCAGTCACAGGAATTAGTTTCCTTTATATCAGACATGCCAATATTGCAGCAGTTGGCATATTTGACCAGCTGGGCTGAGATGAGGGGAGGCCCCCATTCCTACTCCCACATGGGCTCTCTACCATCTCCTGCCCTCCATGTGTCAGGAGCTCTCTGTACTTCCTTTCTCTCCTTCACTTAATCTAATAAAGTCTCTGTATGGATTTCAATTCTTTAAATTCATAAGACAAAAACCTGGGGTACTCTAAATATTGGTGTTTGTATATTGACATATTGGCAAGGAACTCCAAAATTCCCATTTTACAAGCATGTGGTCTTCAGCAATAGGATCTTATCATCTAGTTTTGGTGGGCTACCATGACCCTGGAAATAGTTTGTAATGTTTTGGGGGTATCAGGGGCATCCCTGATCAACAAATCTACTGGAAGGAATCCACCTCTGGCACTGAGGTTTTCTTGTAACAATCTATGGCTCTGTGCACATTATCCATCCCCACAGGGTACTTCTGCCCAAACTCTCTTTGTAAACTTGTATATTATTGGCTAGTGAATAAGTAGGTTTCCATATAGCTTATCAGAGCATGTTTAATCTTGATTAACCTTCCTTCCACTCCCTCCTCTCTTCCATCCCCTCCCCGACACCCCTTAGACCATTTTACCTACAGTATTCTGCCCCTGTACTTACATATCTACTATAGTCTCCCCTTAATCGCTCCTCTCATCTCTCTCCCTCATGGCTGTTTTCTAGCTTCCTGGCCTCTCCTACTGACTCTTACTCCAACTCACATACAAATCTAAAAAAGTTTTAAAAATTTTTTTGTTTATTTTTATTTATTTATTTGAGAGCGACAGACAGAGAAAGAGGCAGAGAGAGAGAGAGAAAGAAAGAGAAAGAGGCAGAGAGAGAGAGAATGGGTGCGCCAGGGCTTCAGCCACTGCAAACTCCAGATGCATTGCGCCCCCTTGTGCATCTGGCTAACGTGGGTCCTGGGGAATCCAGCCTTGAATCGGGGTTCTTAGGCTTCACAGGCAAGCGCTCAACCGCTAAGCTATCTCTCCAGCCCCAAATCTAAAAATTTGAAGCTAAGATCTTCATATGAAAGAGAACATGCAGCATCTGACTTTAGAGCCTGGGTTACCTCACTGAGTACAATCCTTTCCAGATCCATCTATTTTCCTGCAAATTTCATTTTCCTTTTCTGCTGAATGAAACTCCATTGTGTGTATGTAGCATATCATTATTATCCATTCATCAGCTGATGGGCATCTAGGTTGGTTCCATTTCCTAGCTATTGTGAACAGAGCAGCAATAAACATGGCTGAACAAGGATCTCTATAGTAAAGGGTAGAGTCCTTTGGGTATATGCCAAGGAGTAGTATAGCTGGGTCATATGGTAAACCTATTTTTAGCTGTTTCCCATTTTACAGAAGGATAAGCTGGGGTTCAGATGAGACTACCCCCCAAATAGTGTTTTATTAACTACCCTGCTACAATAATGTACAGTAAGGTAACCAAATGCATCAATCCTCTGTGGTTTAGTGTAAAAATGAGAAACTGTTCGTATTTATCTATTATAAAATAAAAAAGTGGGTGGGTGCAAGAAATCATGTTGTGATAAAAAGTTTTGTAATTTTCTTGATGCCTGAATTCTTTTTGTCTTTTTGAGGTAGGGTCTTGCTTTAGCCCAGGCTGACCTGGAATTCACTTGTAGTCTCAGGATGGCCTCAAACTCACTGTGATCCCCCTACCTCTGCCTCCTGAGTGCTGGGACTAAAGGCGTGTGCCACCACACCCAGCCATAACTGGAATTTTAATTATGCATAACTGACAAATCAAAAGACTACCCATTCTTATCAAAAAATTTTTTTTAGGGCTGGAGAGATGGCTTAGCGGTTAGGCGCTTGCCTGTGAAGCCTAAGGACCCTGGTTCGAGGCTCGACTCCCCAGGACCCACGTTAGCCAGATGCACAAGGGGGCGCACACGCATCTGGAGTTCGTTTGCAGTGGCTGGAGGCTCTGGTGCACCCGTTCTCTCTCCCTCTCTCTATCTGCCTCTTTCTCTCTCTGTCTGTCGCTCTCAAATAAATAAATTTAAAAAAAATTAAAAAAATTTTAATTGAAGCCTTAATATCCCCAAATTTTTAAGCTTAAAGTTGTACAGCTTCCAATGGACAGGTCTCAGATGCACAGCCACACGCTTTGTCTCAAAGTGTCATCTTCTTTGTACTAAACATCAGTTGTTAATGTAGGTATCATGAAAACCACAGGAGACATCGTCAGTCTGAGCCATAACATAAGAGACATTTGGTCAAATTATGGAATCAAATCATGTCCATTGGCAGACAGGAAAAGTTAGAATACTATTTTGCCTTTGTAAAGCAAATTTCTGTTATTCTCAGCAACGCAAATAAACCTGGAGGACTTATTGCTGTAGGTAACAGACACTAGCCTTAAAGATCATGGAAGGTTAGACCCCCTGTCTCCTGTGTATGTGATAACATCCAAAAGAGAGACATTTCAATCCCTTCCCCGAAGGGAAAAGCGATTTCTTCCTGAGCAGAGGGAAATCTTCTGGTCCTGGGGGGAGCCTGTCAATCACTCACCTGGCCAAGACACCACCTCTGACCGACAGATATACTCAGGACTTGGGAAGAATAGCTATCCTTCAATGAAATAATGCATCAACCCTCCAAGAAGACCCTCTCTTGAGACAGCTAGCTGCTCACAGATGCTCACAGTATCTGTCTACTCTTGCTGAGTTCTAACTTAAAACCCTAACTCCCCCCATCCCCTTTCTTGCCTTTGGATTCTGGTTGAATTTCTAAGCATGCTTGCTCTGACACTTTGGGGTGTTTCCTCCCTTTTCTCAGTAAACCTCCTTTGCTTTACTCTTCTTCATTGTCTGTGTGCCTAATTAGCAAGGTTTGGAGAGACATGCCACACATTCTTACTTACTTAATCCCTGCCCCGCCCCCCCAGGTAGGGTCTTGTTCTAGCTCAGGCTGACCTGGGATTCACTATGTAGTCTCAGGGTGGCCTTGAACTCATGGCGATCCTCCTACCTCCACCTCCGAAGTGCTGGGGTTAAAGGCGTGCACCACCTCGCGGGGCTGATTGGGGGTTTCTGAAGGTTAGGGAGATGTGGGAGAAGGCACACCAGGGTTCAGCTTAACAGAAGAACTGAAGCATTTGAGATGATGGCTATGTTCATAAGCTTGCTTCAGTCGTTCCAAATTGTATACATGTATCATGGCATCACTTTGGTTCCCATAAGCACAAACAATTACGACTTGCCAGTACTGGATACATTTAAAACAGGATTTAGGTTTTACACTGGAGATGAGGAGGCGAGAGTCGGGAATGGAGGAAAACAACATTATAATCCCAATCCCCATAGGGGCGCAGACAGCACAAGGTGGGTTTTTGAAACAGATGGGGACCTTCAGAGTCCCTGTGTTCGCTCATGCCTCTACCACTTTTCTTCTCCTCTGAGGAAATAGTCACCCTTTTTCCCCTCTTTTACTTTTATGTTTTTATTTATTTATGGGTAAATGTATACTGTATGCACATGTGTGTTTAGATGTAGGTACCCCATGCATACACGTGTGGAAGCCAGAGAAGATCCCCTCAATGCTGGGGTTGTAAGCATGTGTGGCCACACTGGGCTTTGTATATGGGAACTGGGAATTGAATTTAGACCCTCAGGCTTACGCAGCAAGGGCTTTTACCGGCTGAACCACCTCCCCAGCCCTTTTCATGCTTTAAAGAATTACGACTTCAGTTTTCAAAGGAAGGCAGACTTGGCTGGCTTCTTGCGTTTACAGTAAAGACGTCTAGGTGGACTCGCAGAGCTGGCGTGCATCAACACGTGCTGGCTTGGATATCTCCAGCATCGCCATCCAAGAACGCCCATTGTAGGTTGCTTCTTTACTCTGACCTCGAGTCATGTAGGAGGAGGGCAGTGCTGAGAAACACCCAGAGGAAAACACCATGCGTGGGACCTGCAGATCCTGTCTTCTATAGGTAAACAAGGCAACGGGCACCCCAAGGACAAAAGTAAAACCAAGAATGGTGCAGACCTTGAGGCACATCTCTCACTAAGTTTTAAGAAAAGCAAAATGGGAGGCTAGAGAGATGGCTTAGCGGTTAAGCGCTTGCTTGTGAAGCCTAAAGACCCCAGTTCGAAGCTCGATTCCCCAGGACCCACGTTAAGTCAGATACACAAGGGGGCGCATGCATCTGGAGTTCATTTGCAGTGGCTAGAGGCCCTGGCGTGCCCATTCTCTCTCTCTCTCTCTCTCTTTCTCTCTGTGTCTGTCACTCTCAAATAAATAAATAAACAAAATTAAAATTGAAAATAGTAAAAAAAAAGAAAAGCAAAATGGAACAATTCTTCTGCTTGGGTGTTTCTAAAAGCTATATGTTGCTTGAAAAATCTTAAAATTATACTCTGTGATGATTTCCCCTCCAATTTCCTATTCTTTTATAGTATCACATCTTGCATGCTAAATTCAAACATCTTGATAATTCTAATCTTCTATTTTGAATTTTAAGAGAAACTATAATCTTAGTTGGATTCGCAAATGTAAAAAAAAAATCATAAAACAGTGAATGAAGTAGAAGAGTGTTTTTTACAACATTTTCTTCACCTTAAAAAAAAAAAAAAACTTAATCAAACTATGACAGCTGTCCTGCCACACCCAAGAAGTCTCTTGAAAACACTGATAAAGCTGTCACTGCAGCACATGTTTGTTTTAAGGGAAATCAGTATACTACTTTATTTCATGGAAAAAATATTTTGTTTGAATTCCAGGTCTAGCAAAATATTAGATGTAAACAAGTACACACACTGATGTAAACTCTTAAAAATTGTAACATGTTCGCATCTGATTTACCCCGCCTTACTGAGCTCCTCCAAGACAGTTTGACCATAAGACTGTGGAGAGGGCAATAATCCTCACTGAAGCAACAAAGCTGTTACAGTATGTATGAGTCATACAGATTGAGAGAGAGAGCAAGCACAACAGGGCTTCCTGCCATTGCAAAGGATCTCCAGACTCATGTGTCCCTTTCTGTATCTGGCATTACATTGGTAATGAGGATTTGAACACAGGCCAGCAGGCCTTGCCTGGCCCTTTGCTGTTTTTTTTTTTTTTTTTTTTGTGTGTGTGTGTATGTGTGTGCTGTAATTAGAAAATACTACAATGACTAAGAAAACTAAGCATGTTTGATATAAAGCAAACATATTCCCTATATTTTTTTAAAGTTTTGTCTGTTATATTATTATTTTAACTTGCTAATTTATATAAAAACAGAGAAGAAACAAACAAACAAACAAAAAATCAAATTAGGAGCTCTTAACAAGAAGCTCCTGGGCTGGGAATGTAGCTCATTGGTACAAGGCTTGCCTAGCCCACAAATCCCATCCACAGCACCACGTAAGCAGCGTGATGGCACGTGCCTGGAATCGCACTTGGGAGGCAGAGACAGGAGGGTCCGAAGTTCAAGGTTCGCAGCTACATTGCTTTCACTCCTCGCCCCCCCCCCCCAACCCCCAGCGCTTGCCAGAACCCGGGGTGATGGCATCCCACCCACCCGTCCTTGGGCTGCCGCTTATATTACTGAGTGGCTTATGGTAGCCTCGTCTCTGCGCCAGTCCGGAGCCAGTGGCTGTTGATTCCCTCTGTTGGAGCTGGGGTGGAACGCTACCCGGTGACCATGACCATAGGCTGAGGACATCAGAGCCTGGGGCTTCCTTCACCTCCGCGGCCTTGTTGGCTGCCCCGGCCCAGCGTCTGGAGGTGTCCTCGCTGTCCTCCGCAGCTCTCTTAGCTTCCACGTTCTCGCTCCTCGAAGGCTGCAGTTCCTCCATCTGTCCCTTCTCCGTGGGACATGATGCCCACACTGGCTGCTTGATTTGGGCGCAATCTTTTTGCCCCTAAATATTGTGTCCCTCATGGTCAGCAGTTTATCCTAATTTATACTTGTTTGAATCATTTCCCCCTGTTTAAGGACTCCTTGACATTAATTTTAATCTGATTTTTTTTCCCTGTGGCTGCCATGAAGATGGTCCTCGGTGTAAGTACTACTTATAGTTAGAGAAGATGAGAAAGAGTATTCAGAAAGAGTATTAGCACTCTTTATTCATGTACACAGAGTACCAAAGCACAGGTATATTTATGAATCACTTGGAAGTCAAACCCTGGTTGTCAACAACCCAGAAAATTAGAACTAGCATTTCTAAGCATTTCATAAAATGAGATTTTTTTTTATGATAAAAGTCAATCACTATCGCCAGCAGAATTCAATTTTATTTGGAAGCAGAGCCTTATGTTTCTATGTCTTGAGCTAATGACTACCTTTGCTACTCCTGGAAGTCTTTGCTACCCAAGCCACCAAAGTCAGACCATCCTAATATGACTCCTTCGTCTCTCCCTAGCTACCCTAATCTTTCCACTCTTCTCACTATTCCTTTTCATAGAAGGGAAATCTCTTTGATGTCTGTTCCTCTTTCCTTTGCTTGTTCTATGGGATGCTAGACTTCTGCTATTTTTCTTTTAATTTGCTGGTTTGTCTTTCATGAGTATATATATACACACTCATATATATATATACACATATATGTGTATATATATGTGAGTGTGTATATACATACACACACATATATGGTCATACTCATACAGAAATTTAGGTATCTTTCATTCTGACATTTTCAGGGTCTCCTGGCCTATTCCAACTACTAAATATTGGGAATGGTTTTCTCTGTTCTCTTTACTTCCTAGTTGAATGTATCCAACCTGTGGCTTTAAATACCATTTCATGCTGACGTTTCTCATGCTCTGATCTCCTTCACTGATACCCCCTCAAGCCTGGTGTATTTGTTTGCTCCACGTTTCTAGTTTGGCATCGAGTTGGCATCTCAAAATTAACATACGTGCCAGGTGTGGTGGTACACTCCTTTAATCCCAACACTTGGGAGGCAGAAGTAGGAGGATCTCCATGACTGTGAGGCCAGCCTGGGTCTACAGAGTGAGTTCCAGGTCAGCTTGGGCTAGAGTGAGACCCTACCTTGGGGGGAGGGAGGAGGACAAAAAAAAAAAAAAAAAAAGATCATGTATAAAACAGGACTCCTGAATGCCACCTTCAGAATTCAGTCTTTCTTTTCTCTTATTCAGTTCAGTACAGTATGTATATTCCTTTATGTTCTCAGGCTAAAATGTCAGTTCGTCTTTAATTTTTCCTTTCTCCCATAGTCTAGTCCACTCCATCAGTGTATCTCTTGGCCCTACCTTAAACTAAGTTCCACTTCCCGCAATCAACATCCTAGTAATTGCTATTTCTGGTCAGGACTAGTACAAAAGCTAACTGGTCAATTTACTTCCACTTCATCTCCTCCACCCACCCCCCACTTTCTAGTCTTCACCCAGCAGATTTCAGTCTGTTCAAAAGGTACATTCTGTCACCTCGGTCTCATCTTCGAAGTTTTCCAGACGTCCCATCCTATTCAGGGTAAAAGCCAAAGAGTTTTCAGTGATGTATGAGGGCTTGCGTGATAACCGAGTGCCTCATGTGCTGCCACTTACCCTGACTCGCTTGGCTTGACTCACACTGGATTTCTTGCTGCCTTAAGTAGGTCAACATTTCCTTCCTTTCTCTGCTTCCTGGATACTCTTTCCTGAAGCCTTTCATGCCTATCTAATGCATGTCTTTCATTGCTTCTCAAATATTTACTTACTGAGAGGGCATTCTTCTGCATCAAGTTTCTGTTTCCTTCCCACCTTGCAGAAATTATATGACTATATCACCACTTGACATGTGTGGGAAGAAGAGGTCCTATCTTGAGATGAGGCCAGAGAGTAATTTAGTAATAATTTTAGTAATAATTTAGTAATAGTTATCTAGTGTAGTTATTTAGTAATAATTTAGTAATAGTAAAACTATTATAATAACTCATTTGTGTAACAACTAGATCAGGGTCCCTAAGAACTTCCTTAGTAACTTCCAAGAGCATTATTCTCAGTAATTTAATCATCTTCTAATAGGATGTACTTCGTAAAGGTCCCATCATCTCTCTCTCTCATATTGCCACACTGGGGACCAAGCCTACTCCATACAAGCCTTTGAGGCATAATCCACATTCAAAGGATGGCATAAATACTTTGGTTCTAATTATGACATATAGATTATTTTTTCTTATGGTAAGAACACCTAATTTGAGGCTTAGCCATATCACATTAAAAAAAAGAATACCGTGTTTTTAGTACATAAACATGTAGCTAAACATTAAGCATGTGTTTGCATTCAGCCATACACTTTATATATTCACACCTAGTCTAGATATAAGCATATTTTGATATTGCTGAAGACTCCACATACTTGGCCTGCAAGGTTACTGAGAAGTCCTGCTGGAGCTGAGCTGAAAACCTCCTCCATGTAGACCAGCTGACAGAAAGCTGGAAAAAGCCATGCTGCATGCAGTTCAATAGGAGAGAGAGAAATCACCAGTGGAAATACTCAACAGTGGACACTGCAAGCCTTAAATTTGGCTAGCCATGCCAAATGAGCCAACAGGTACAATAGTGGCACATCTGTCATGGTGGAAACCAACTGCTCTCTAATTGCACTGGAGGCCCACTCTGTGGGAGGGAATACATCCCTGATACTGAAAACTTACAATAGGGGTAGTCATGAGCCCTAGGGGTGTAACGTCTGCTGGTATTTGGCTAAATGTATGTATTATGCACACCAAACTGCCCAGTAAGTACTTCTCTCTCTCTCTTTTTTAAAAATTTATTTGCAAGGAGAGAGAGAGAGAGAGAGAGAGAGGAGAGGAGAGGAGAGGAGAGGAAAAGAGAAGAGAAGAGAAGAGAAGAGAAGAGAAGAGAAGAGAAGAGAAGAGAGGTAGACAGAGAGAGAATGGGCACACCAGGGCCTCTAGCCACTGCAAACGAACTCCAGATGCATGTGTTCCTTGTGCATCTGGCTTATGTGGGTCCTGGAGAATCAAACCTGGGTCCTTTGGGTTCACAGGCAAACGCCTTAACTGCTAAGCCATATCTCCAGCCCAAGCACTTCCCTTAATGTTCATACTCATATATTAATGCTACTCTCACTTTTTGGTTAGAGAAGCTTCTCTTTTCAGATGGCAGAGACCTTAGGATGACTCAGAATGCACCATGGTGCTGAGAAAAAGCGACAGAGGAGTGCTCAGCACTGAAATATCTCTATTCACACCTTCCAATGCTCAGGCTTCAGTGCAGAAGAGGTGTTGGAAAGAATGTAAAAGCCAAAGGAAGGGTAGAACTCCTTACAATGCACTCTTCTAGACACAAAATGTCCTGATTATCCATGACCTCGCAGTGCCTGACACTACTTACACAAGACCATCATAATAAGAGGAAAAGCTGCTGACATCAAAATAGAAGAGAGACTGATTGAGAGGGGGAGGGGCTATGATGAAGAGTGGAGTTTCAAATGGGAAAGTGGGGGGGGGGAGGGAAGGAATTACCATGGGATATTGTTTACAATTATGGAAGTTGTCAATAAAAAAAAATAAAGTTAAAAAAATGGAAAAAAAGCATTTTGATTAGTCACAGTAAATGACAGAGTGAATGATTGTTCCATTCTTTCTTTTAAAAATAGTAATTTATTTACTTTTACCTGTGTGTGTATATGTGTAGGCCCACCAGGGTTTCCCTTTTTTACCCCCCAAAGGGAATAAGAGATCATTTATTTTGGAGTTAAATGTGAGTGACCATGGCCTGGAAACAGATTCAGGTTACCCTAAAGTTCATTTTCCAACATGTTAAAATTTCCATGAAAATATTTTTCCAATTTTATTTCATATATATTGTAGCAAAATATTCTCTTATACCCCCTTGCCTTGGATCCTGTTACCTTGGGTCCCTCCTCAGTGGGGTTATGGTATTCACTGTGGGTTCATGAAGGCCTCTGTCAGTCTTTATGGGGTAGTGGGGTGTATGTGTGGGAGTGGGGGGAGAACTATGCCTCAGGATATTCCTACCCACTCTGTGGCCCTTACAATCTGTCTACTTGCTTCCAATAATGGGAATATGATAAAATTATGTCATGTGACTTTCAAAAATTTAGATAGTGTGGTAGTTTGAATGGATGTTCCCCAATAGATTCAAGAGTTTTATTCAAGCTTGTAACTTGCCATCACTGGGGGGGGGGGGGGTCCTAGGTCCAGTCCTAAGGTGTTTTAAGGCAGATCTGGAATTTCCAGCTAAAGCTAGGAGGAGTGCTTGTGTTCTGCCTGGGTTCCTGGAGTGTGCTTGTTTGGGATGGTGGTGGTTGCTTTTCTCTCTGCGGACCTGTGCAAGGGGCCAGCTTCTTTGGCCTTTATGGAACTTCCTCTGGATCTGTAAGCTTCAGATAAGTTCCCTTCCTCCATAACTGTGGTGGTCTAGAGGTTCATCCCAGCAGCATGAAGTTGACTGCGACAGAGAGTAAGCGTCACTGGCTCTCTCTTTTGTGCTCACACTCTGGGGTAGTAGCTCCCTGTCTGGAGGGCAGTCAGGCAGTCTGTGGCAGAGGAGCTAGGAGCTCCTGGCAAGAGCCGCTTTAGTGGTCCCTTTGGAAATGTATCCTTCAGCCCCAGTGGAATTTGATATAAAGCTTCCTATCATGGTCTACAGCTCGATTGTGATATTGTCAGGGACCCTAAGCCAGAACCACTCATTCAGGTAAGCCATTTTTAGATTCCCGATAACTCAGAAAACTGATGAGGTAATAGATGTTCATTATTTGAAACTGCTATGATTTCAAGTGACTTGTTAGGAACTAACAGGAAATGAGCACCCCCCTCTCATGGTATTTTCCTTGTAATGTTGTTATGCTATGTAAATAAGAAACTGCCACGTTACTAAGAACATATGGGATGTTGGGCTGGGAAGATGGCTAAGCAGGTAAAAGCACGTGCAGCACAAGCATGTGTGTTTGAAATGGCCTTAGTTTGATACCTCCCACTGCTGCAAAACACTGGGCATGGCCATACACAGAGCCTCGGGAGAACCCCTGGGACTCAATCTTCAACTAGTCTGACCCAAACTGGCAGCTCCAGGTTCAGTGGGAGACTGAGAAAAGAAAGCAGAAGAGTAATAGGGGAGGATATTGGAAGTTCTCCTCTGGTTTCTGCATATGTGCTCATGGAGTGTGTATGTGTGCATACAGTACACATCAAAGACACACACACACACACACACACACACACACACACACACACACACACAGAGAGTCTACCTTTTCTGTGTTTTTGAAAGCATTCTTGAGGATGGCAATGGTCCAGTTTGGATTATACTTATTCTTTTTAGAAATGTAAAAGTGAGGGCTGGAGAGAGGCTTAGCGGTTAGGGCATTTGCCTGCAGAGCCAAAGGACCCAGGTTTGATTCCCCAGGACCCATGTAAGCCAGATGCACAAGGTGGCGCATGCGTTTGGCGTTTGTTTGCAGTGGCTGGAGACCCTGCCGTGGTCATTCTCTTTCTCTGTGTGTCTGCCTCTTTCTTCCTCTCACTTTTTCAAATAAACAAATTAAATTAAATAAATTAAAAAAGAAATGTAAAAGTGAGACATCTACAAACATTGAGAATTCCTTTTGAGAGATAAAGTATTTACAGGAAAGTAACTAATGCACGGGTGGGGTAGGGAGGGGTTAAGGGTTAAAAACAAAGCCTTTTCTTCCTGCCCCGTTTATTCTCAGCCTGTTCCACTAATTAGCACCATTTATATTTCACAGTTCAGAATCAGGTCATATAGTTAGAGAAAAATTAAGCTTTTCTTCAGAGAGATGACCAATTTAAACTGTTTGGAAACCACTAAAGAAATTTACTGGAAGACACTAAGGAATAACATCTAGAAATCACATAAAAAGAACATAAATGCTTAGGGCTAGAGAGATGGCTCAGTGGTTAAAGACATTTGCTTGCAAAGCCTGATATCCCAGGTTTGATTCCTCAGTACCCACGAAAAGCCAAATGCACAAAGTGGCACTTGCATCTGGAGTTCTTTTGCAGTGGTAGGAGGGCCTGGTGCACCTGTATACTCTTTCTGAAATAAACAAATAGAAGCATTTAAAAAAGAACACAAATGCTGGAATGGTAAGTCAGCATCAGTACCACTGACAATTTGTCCCAAGACTGAAGCACATCAGAAACTATTTGCTACCTATGAAGTTTATCTGAGACTATAATTCTGTCTGCAAAGATGCCACTGTGAAAACGTTTTATCTTGCTTTGGCAGTATATCATTCTTTCAGATAGTGTGATTAGAACTAGCCCATGTAAATTCAGTTGTTTTTAACTTAGTCTCATTCTTTTTGTTTTTAGTTTTGAGAATCCAGAGTGCTACTCAGTGCTGTAACCTGTATGCAGAAATAGATAATTTCCAATGTTTTGTTGGATCTAAGCCCTAGAATAAGCAGAAAGGTCTTGTGATAAAAGCTTTAATATCAGTGTCTGGCCTGGAGGTCAGATCTTATACTGTTCTTCCCCCCACCCAGGTGTTATTTATCATCCTTCATGTGGAACAAAGTGATGCCTCTGGCAATGACAGGAACAGGTGGTGGGGTAGTGTTCTCATCGTTGTGGCCTAATTCCTGACAAGCAGCAACCCAAGAGAGGAAGGGCTTATTTTGGCTTACGGTTTGGAGGGATATAGTCCATCACAGTAGGGAAGGCATGGCAGCAGCAGGAGGAGGCGGCTGGTCACTTTGTACCCACAGCTGGGAAGCAGAGAGAGGTGGAAGCTGGACTCCAGCCCGTGGAATGGGGTCCCTCATTTTTAGGGTGGGTCTTCCACCTCAGTTAACCAAATCTAGAAACTGACTCACAGTGACCAGAGATTTATCTCCTAGCTGATTCTAGATCCTGTTAAGCTGACAACACTGATCACCATAGATATGAGTGTTGCTTTAGTCCAGTTATTCTGAAACCACGCTGAAGATTTTTCTCTCCCCTTATCAGTGAATGAAGGCAGGATCTGAGTTTCGATGGGAAGCCCTTGCCTGCTGGTGGTTGTCTAGCCCTCCCAAGTCACTCTGCAGCTCCCCTCTGCAAGTCTTCATTCACCCTCCAAATGTGCCTCTAGGCCCCCTCAAACACTTTGTTACAGATGGAGGGTTTGTTTACAGAGTGAAAGAAAAGGCGGACAAGGGGCTCTGTTTGGAAGCCACCCCTTCAGGCAGCAGCAGTGCCTACACTCCCAAGTGGAGTGACGGTTCTGATGGAAGGCTGAAAAGCTAGGGGAACATTCCCAGCATAGAAAATGCATGAGAAACAAAGAAATCTCGCTGACCATCAGAGACACTGAATGCTAGGTCACACGGAACCCCCGCATCCCTTTATTGAGAGACCCCAGACTGCAGCTGTTTCCTGTGATTCATTAAGTATGGTTATGGGTTTAGACCAAGCCTCTGTCCCCTTATACAAAATCCACCTGATGTTTCAACTCCTCTCTGAGTGTATCCCAAGAGTGGAAGAAAATAAACTGTATTTATTGAAAACACAATAGATTCACCACTTATTGAATATCCTTTTTGTTCTAATTTACTTAAAGTTTTTTTTTTTCTTTAAAGAGACCACATTATTTCCAAGGATCATTTTTTTCTTTAGAAATAAAATACAAAAAAATGTGAGCATATGACAGTTTCCTGGAATTTATACAATGATAATATTCAAGAGAAATATTCAGAATTAAATGCATGTTCTTATCACCAAGCTTACATGTGCTTTGGTAGTATCCCTACTTGAAAATATTTCTACTTATAAATTCTGTGACTTTCTGTTTCTTTGCAAACAAGCATTTTTAGCCACTGAGCCATCTCCCTAGCCCTGACTTTCTGTTTTCCATTAAAAATATTTTCCTCTTTCATTTGGCCTCCATCATCACTGATTACTATCTAGATGGAATATACTTGAGGTGTGTCTGAAGAATAAAATAAAGCCTTAGAGTTGATTCCAGATGGCCCTGTGACAGCTGGATAACACTTATTCTAATTTAAAAAATAAGTAAAAGAACCAAGATAAATAATTTTGTTAAACTATCAGAACAAAATAGTCAAATAGTCAAAATTACTAAGTCATTTTTCTTTTGACAGTGTTTATTTACTAGAAGAAAAATTAAAAAAAAGTTATTTATGTGTGTGTGTTTGAGAGAGAGAGACAGAGAAAGAGAGAGAGAGAGAGAGAGAAAGTGGTCACTCAGGAGCCTCTTTCCACTGCAAATGAACTCCAGACACATATGCCTCTTATATATCTGGCTTCATGTGTATATTAGGGAACTAAACTCTAGGGCAGCAGGCTTTGCAAGTAGGTAAGTGCCTTTAACCACTGAGCCATCTTCCTAGCCCAAGAAGGCAATTTCTTTTCTTTTTCTTTGAGGCAGGTTCTCACTTTAGCCCAGGCTGACCTGGAATTCACTCTGTAGTCTCAAGGTGGCCTTGAACTCACGACGATCCTCCTACCTCTGCCTCTTCAGTTCTGGGTTTAAAGGCGTGTGCCACCACACCTGGCTCCAAGAAGGCAATTTCATAATTTTATGAGATTGTCTCAAATAACAGAGTCTAATTATTCACCAATTTCTCTATTTGGAGTCACTGGTAGTAACGTCCACCCCAGTATTCCTTTCCCCTGACGCATTGATGTAGGCATAGCTGTAAGACAGAGTAGCTGGCAAGGAGTGAATGAAGCCAGAGCTGGCAGAGAAATGAGAAACTATTCAGTCACCTTCGCATACTTTGTTTAAGATAGGACAGCTATGCAAATTGGGGGAAAATACTGTGCTCATCTTGATCCAACACATTGATTTTAATAATTGCCTTTCAATTTGTGGTTCCATTGAAACCCAAACACTGCATCTTATTCAAAGATGTCTGCTTATTATGTGCTCAACCTTTTCAGTTGACTTGGCTCACAAACCCTCTCACTCTGTCAACTAGATACCAAAGTGAGTTTGTGAGCAGCAGATATTTATTAGGGAGTGGCTCAGGATGTACTTGTGTGGGAGAGAGAGGAAGGAAGGGAGAGTGGGTAAGGTGGTGTTGCAGTCAGGTTCGCATTGCTGGCAGAAATCACCCAACCAAGAGCAGCTTGTGGGGAAAAAAAGAGGTTTCTTTTGGCTTACAGGCTCAAGGGGAAGCTCCTTGATGGCAGGGGAAAATGATGGCATGAGCAGAGGGTGGACATCACTCCCTGGCCAACATCAGGTGGACAATAGCAACAGGAGAGTGTGCCAAACACTGGCGAGAGGGAGCTGGCTAAAACACCCATAAGTCCACCCCCAACAATACTCCGCCTCCTGGAGGTGTTAATTCCTAAATCTCCATCAGCTGGGAACCTAGCATTCAAACCACCTAAGTTTATGGGGGACACCTGAATCAAATCACCACAGGTGAAAACTTCTATGCAGATCTAAATTACAGCCTTAGTTGACTTTATGGTAACTATATTAGCTCCTTATCTTGTCACTATGATCAAGATACCCGACAAGAGGAAACTCAAGGAAAGGAAAGGCAGATTTTGGCTCACGGTTTGAGGGGTTCTATCCATCCTGGTGGGGAAGGCATGGTAACAAGTGCTTCCATGGCATCACAGGTGTGTGTGCCTGCTGCCATCCCAGGGACCAGGAAGCAGAGAGGGGATGAGGAGAAACGAGCGATCATACAACTCCCCAAAGTTCCACAGCCTCCTCAAACATTACCGACAGCTAGGCACTTTCAAACGCATGTGCCTGTGAGATACATTTCACATCCATACCTAACAGGAACTATGAAAATAAATGACATCTCAGAATTGCTGCATTTTGGAATGAAATAGCTAGGTCTCCCTCTTTCTTTTCCTCTCCTTTCTGTATGTCAGCTATTGGATGTGGGGTACCCTAGGAATGGTGAGACCCGAAGCAAGGTCCATGTGGCTCTTTGCAATAGAAGCAAGATGTAAGGTCACTGCTAGCTGAGGGTGTGTGCTGCTAGAACATTGAATGGCTGGGCAATAGCCTTTCCTTGCAGAGATATCCAGGTGGCTTACCTATTTTATTTTATTTTATCTTATATTTGGGGGAGAGAGAGAGAGAGAGAGAGAGAAAGAGAGAGAGAGAGAGAGAATAGGTACACCAGGCACTGCAAATGAACTCCAGACACATGTACCACTTCGTGTATCTGACTTACATGGGTCCTGAGGAATTGAACCTGGGTCCTTTGCATCGCAAGCAAGTGCCTTAACCACTAAGCATCTCTCTAGCCCTGTCTATGTTCCTACTAAGCCAGCTCAGTGGCGATCAAAGAGTTTTGAGTATGGTCCGTCTATAAGTGCTGGTCATTCTTTTGCAAATTGTCATTTAACTTCCTCTCTCTTTACTTATCATTCCAAATTCTAAAGATAAGCTGTGCCCAAGTATTTATGATGTGGGCTGTTAAAAGACCTTTCTTTCGATTTACAAAACCCAGCACATCTGGTGGCCATCTGATAATATTTTTGAGTTTTTCTTTCATCAGCTATCACAAAATATGTAGATTCTGTTGTGTTCATCTTGCAGAGAAGTAAGGACTATCTGAAGAATGACAGGACCTAGCCTCAGGAGGCCAGCATTGATGGCAATGTTCTGGCTGCAGGGTGGAGATGGCAAAGGAGGAGGCACAGGCCCTAGAGATGAAGATCCTGCCCCGCCTTCTGCTTAGTGTTCCATCTATGTCCTCTCCTTCCCTACAGAAGCTTTTTTGTGCACCTGAGTTCCCTAAGATGCTTTTTTTGGAGGGGGAGGGGAGGCAAAAGACTCTAGCTCAGTCTGGTTTCCAGTTCCCTATGTAGCTGAGGATGACCTTGAATTTCTAGTCCTCTTGCCTCTTAAATGCTGGGATTATAGTGTACACAATCATCCTTGATTTATGTGGTGTTAAAGGACCAAACCTAGGGCCTCATCCATGCTAGGCAAACACTCAACCAATGGAACTACATGCCAGCCCATGACTCACTATTAAGTTTATCAACTCAAATTACTAATGATACAGGTACACTGGAGTAGAGTTGAGCTGCAGGTCAGCCAAAATCTGGAAAAAGAATGTGAAAAAAATGTTGTATATATATTTCATATCAATGATGTATATGAGGATCTTCAGTAGTCTAATGTATAATTATTTCAGGCATTATAACTACGTAGCATATTATGTTAAGGGAAATATCAGATTATCTTTAATTTGTTGGGATTTAACTATTCATGATCAAATGTTTATACTCCAAATATCACTGCTCAGTGCTGTATTACCAGCAATCTTTGTACAAAAGGACAAAAGAAGGCTTGTAAAGGACACACTTTAAAAAGTCATTATTAGCCTAGTTACCTCAAAATAGCATAAGAAGTGAAGTGATTGACCTCAATAAATAGCTCACCTCATATCACTTTTTTCTTTAGAAATGAGCTCTGTGAATTATTAGAGGATAGATTCAACATTGGAGATGTAAAATGAACCAGAAAATGTATTTTGATACTGATGAATTCGATAGAAAGGGTAAAATATAATCACATGCTCTGTATTTACATTGTGTGTACAAAACGAAATGTCACAGTTCATACGTATTGTCCCACGGCTTTATTTATTCTTTTTTTTGAAACATTTTCACTATGCAGCTCAGGTTGGCTTCAAACCCATGATCCTCTTGCCTCAGCCTCACAAGCACTGGAGTTCCAGGCATGCCCTGCCTTGCTTGGCTATCTTGGCTTTTATATTTCTTTCTTTCTTTTCTTTTTCTTTTTTTCCTTTTTTGTTTTTGTTTTTGAGGTAGGGTCTTACTGTAGCTCAGGCTGACTTGGAATTCACTGTGTAGTCTTCAGGGTGGCCTCGAACTCACAGTGATCCTCTTACCTCTGCCTCCCCAGTGCTGGGATTAAAGGTGTGTGCCACCATCCCGGCTTTTGCTTTTATATTTCTGTGACTTTGATTATGTAGTGGTTTTCATATCTCTCTGAACTTGGTCAAATCATAAGACTTCTGGACCTCACTTTTTCTTATGCATAAAATGAATAGCATTTAAGCATCATATTCTGTGGAACATTAGTGCTTTTGCTCAGATATATTGATTATTTGTCAATTTTCAGAGTCTTGTATGTCAGAACAATGAGATAGCAGTTTTCTAGTTTGTTCTGACAGGGTTTATTTCATAAAATTCACTTAAACTCTTGATGACCCTATGTCCAAACTGTCACATGGATTTTTAAAAATACTATTATTATTATTTTGGTTTTTCAAGGTAGGATCTCACTGTAGCCCAGGCTGACCTGGAATTCACTATGGAGTCTCAGGGTGGCCTCAAACTCACGGCAATCCTCCTACCTCTGCCTCCCGAGTGCTGGGATTAAAGGTGTGCGCCACCATGCCTGGCAAAAATACTATTTTTTTAACTTTATCTTTATTTATTTATTTGAGAGAGAGACATAGAGAAAGAGGCAGAGAGGAAGAGAGAGAATGGGCACACCAGGGCCTCCAGCCAATGCAAACGAACTCCAGATACATGCGTCCCCTTGGGCATCTGTCTTACGTGGGTCCTGGAGGATCGAACCGGGGTCCTTTGGCTTTGCAGCCAAACACCTTAACTGCTAAGCCTTCTCTCCAGCCCTAAAAATACTATTTATGAGAGGGTGGTGGGAAGAGAAAGAGGGCATGGGTATGTGAGGGCTTCTTGCCACTGTAAATGAACTCTACATGTATGTGTCACTTTGTGTGTCTGGCTTTACGTGGGTACTGGGGAATCAAACCCAGGCTGGCAGGCTTTGTAAGCAAGTGCCTTCAACCACTGAGCCATCTCCTTAGTCAGACATGTATATTTTAATTTTTTACTCTTCATTTCTTACAGTCTGGAAGCATGTAAGAAGTACCTCATACTGGTTGTGGTAGAGCCTATCAGTAGGATGTTGCTGAAGAGGCAGGAGAATCAGAGATGCTTCTCTTTTCAGTTGGTGGTTACCCCTAGGGAGACTCAAAACTCACCAAAGTGCCAAGAAGAAATGACAGTGGTGTGTGCAGCACTAAGTGAGACATTTCTACCACACCTCCCAATGCCCAGGGACCATTGTGAAAGAGGTGGCAGAAAGAATATGAGAGTCAAAGGGGAATACTCTCTTCCAGATACAAAGCAGCCATGGTATTCATGACCTCACAGTGGCTGATGCTACTTACACAAGACCTGGGTAATAGGAGGGGAAAATGATGATATCAACATAGAAGAGAGGGAAAGAAGAAGGGATTCAGTGGAGGAGAGATAAGGGAGGGGGAGAAGCAAGGGTAAGAGTAGAGGATTATGATCATAGTATACTGTCTATCTGTACAGCAGTTGTCAATAAAAAGTTAAAAATAAAGGCCAGGCATGGTGGCGCATGCCTTTAATCGTAGCACTTGTGAGGCAGAGGTAGGAGGATTGCCATGAGTTCGAGGACACCCTGAGACTACATAGTGAATTCCAGATGAGCCTGGGCTAGAGTGAAACCCTACCTTGTAAAACAAAACAAAACAAAAATGAAAAATAAAGGAAGTACAATACACCACAGATAATTACTGTACCAAAAGGATCACAGCTAATGAAAAGAACCAGCTATTCTAACAGTGGGTTAGTGAATTACCTCTTTTAAATATGATGATATTTCAACTCCTGATTCACTGTGGGCAATTCACCATTGAACAATGATTTTCTGAGTATTTTTCCCTATTATAAATTATTATTTCAAGTATTTTGCCCAGAAATAGAAAGTTGGCTAACACAACAATATTCATACATAATTCCTGGCATTTTATACATCATATTCCTTACATATCTCTTTACAGATTGGAACCCAAGAATTCAGAGCTCCAAGTCTGGTACTGATATATTCATTTTTCATACAAATATTACTCAAGTACCTAAGAGCTAGTGGTCAGGAATGAAGATATGAATATCATATGACTTAAAGGATATCAAATACATTATTTTATTTTATTACTTGTGAACTTTATGAGCCTATCACATGTTGGTCATATTCCCATTGAGTTTTGCTCTTATATCCTCCCTCCCCCACTCCTATTCCATTGCAGGCCCTCCTCAATGGGGTTATTCGTTTTCACTGTGGGGTCTGGAATGCATCTTCCATCTCCTGGTGGGGCAGTGCCTCTGTCAGAGTATTTTTGAATGGAGTGGTGCTAAGAATTAAACCCTGTACTCACACATTATAGGCCACCCCGTAATACAGAACCATGCCTCAAACCCCTGGAGTACTTGTCTTCATGTATTTTGAGACAAATGGCCAATATGGCTAGACAGAATAGAAATTAAAATATGTCTTCTGGAGCCAGGCATGGTGGCACACTCCTTTAATCCCAGCACTTGGGAGGCAGAGGTAGGAGGATTGCTGTGAGTTCAAGGCTACCCTGAGACTATCCAGTGCATTCTAGGTTAGCTTGGGCTAAAGTGAAGCCCCACCTTGAAAAACAAAAACAAAAACAAAACAAAACAAAACAAAAAAGTCTTCTGGGGAAGAATGTATTAGATATTTTGAAATGTTTGTATTTTGAAGTAATTATGGGAAATAAAGTATGATTGGACTTCTGATACATACTTGCTTGGAAATTTTTAGGCTATTGTTTTCTATTCCTCATGTACATGCTGATACACAGATGTTGTTGAGGCATCTAACTTTTTATTTATTTATTTTTTATTTTGAGGAAGAGTCTCACTCTAGCCAAGGCTGACCTGGAACTCATTCTGTAGCTCCATGCTGGCCTCACATTCATGGTGATCCTCCTACCTCGGCCTCTTGAGTGCTGAGATTCAAGGTGTTGTGTCACCATGCCTGGCTCCCATGCTCTTTTTAAACATCTCCTCAGGATGTTTACATGTGGCCTTTACAAATTAATTTCATTAAAGATGAAAATAAGTCATGTTTTAACGTTTTCCTTCTTCTCTTCTTTCCCTCCTTTTCTTTCTTTGATGGGATATAAAATATGCCAGAGTGGCCTTGAACTCTATATGTAGCTGAGGACAGCACTCAGCTTCTGATTCTCTTGCCTCTATCTCCAGAGTGCTGGGATTACGGGTGGGCAGCACCACATCCAGTTTAAGGGGTGTTGAGGATCAAAACCAGGCTCCATTTATGCCAGGCAAGCAATGTACCAACTGAGCTACATCTCCAGCCCCGTTGATTATATTTTCTATTGTAGTTCAAGTATACGTGAGAAATGAGCTGCCAATGAGAGTACAGAGAGAAAGGCCCAGAGCCTGCACTCTGTCTGGGTGCAGACTTTGTTTAAGTAACTGTAGCTAAAAATAAAGTCGTTGAAGGAAATGGGGGAAAGACTATTCAGAGAGGAAGAAGAAAAAAAAAATTCTAGAAAGCATGGAAAGAGAAAATTTCCATAACTAGGGCTTGATTGATATAGGATAGAGGAAATTCGAAATGGCTGGGATCTAGGAGCCAGACACATTAAGTTACATAATGAATTATGGAAGTTTGAAAAAGCTATATGTAGCATAGCATGGTGACCTGGTGGAATATGCTGGCAGCTGGTTCCATGGGCCTAGCTGTTCACACTCTTCTCAGAGATCTTGGGGCAGGGGGATTAGAGATTCAGTTCACGGGAGCTGGGCAGGAAGCCAAAGGAGACAGTCGTGTCGAGACAACATTGGAACCCGATGACTAGATATAAAGCATGCTGTTGCCACTTAGCAAAGCAAATGTAATTGAAGTTTGGTTACTAGAAAGATGGAATATTTCCATAACAGGGCTCATTACAAAACAGACTTAAAGTTCACATACAGTGTATTTCACTAGGATTGGATGAATCTTAGACTAACAAGTGAGACTTATGTGCTTACTATGCAATAAAGTGAATGAATGCTATTTTATCTCTGGAGAAGGGAAATCTTCCATTCTCATCCAAATAATTCCGAAAGTATTAATTTGCAGTTATGTTTCCTAAATAGATTCTATGAAAAACTAGGCTCTCAGGATAGTAATAAGTTTTAAGGTCACAGAGGTTTTGGAGGAAGGGGACTGGGAGATGGTTCAGTGGATAAAGCGCTTGTTACTCAAGTCTGACTACTTGAGTTTGATCCTTTCCAGAACCTCTTAAAAATCTGGAAGCCATGGCTGGCTTCTATAATTCCAATTCCAGTGCTGACAGTAAGATGGGAGGCAGAGATAGGAGAATTTTTAAGAAGCTCACAGCATTGAGTGAACTACAACAGCAGAGCAAGATTGAGAGAGAGAGAGAGCGCCTGCCTAGAATGAGGTGGAATGAAAAGTTGTCCCCTGATCCCTACACATGTGCTGCAGCACACATGGATTCATAGTCACACACTTATACATGTGAAGATACACACACACACACACACACAAACATACACTGGAATTTTCCTCACCAACTTTATTCGGGAACTAATTTAAATAAAATGAATTGCATTTTTGCAAGACTTCTAATAGGCTTTATCTTAATATGTATTATGAATTCCTGACCCATAGGTAAAATGCACCCTTTTCCAAGCTTATCAGAGAGCCCTTTTCTTAACAGCCACTGCTGTTAAAAAGGAAACATAAAGCGGGCTGGAGAGATGGCTTGGCGGTTAAGACACATGCCTGTGAAGCCTAAGGACCCAGGTTCGATTCTCCAGGTACCACGTAAGCCAGATGTACATGGTGGCACATGTGTCTGGAGTTTATTTGCAGTGGCTAGAGGCCCTGGTGCAACCATTCTCTCTCTCTCTCCCCCTCTCTGTCTCTAGTAAATAAATACATAAAAATAAATCTTAAAAAACATAAATAGAAAATAACCATCATTCTTTTTTTTAATTTAATTTTTTCTCAATTTTTAAAGACATTTTCCATGATTATAAAAAATATCCCCTGGTAATACCCTCCCTCCCCACTTTCCCCTTTGAAATTCCATTCTCCATCATATCCCCTCCCGAACCAATCAGTCTCTCTTCCATTTTGATGTCATGATATTTCCCTCCTCTTATGATGGTCTTGTGTAGGTAGTGTCAGGCACTATGAGGTCATGGATATCGAGGCCATTTTATGTCTGGAGGGAGCACGTTATAAGGAGTCCTCCCCTTCCTTTGGCTCTCACATTCTTTCCGCCACCTCTTCCGCATTAGACCCTGAGCCTTGGAAGGTGTGACTGAGATGTTACTCGTTACTCTAGTCACTTCTTTCCGGCACCATGATACCTTCTGAGTCGTCCCAAGGTCACTGCCATCTGAAAAGAGAAGATTCTCTACCCAAAGTGAGAGTAGCATTAATATAAGGGTATGAATATTAAGAGAACTGCTTACTGGGCAGTTTGATAAGCATAGTATATGCGCGTATCCAGACAGCAGCAGATGTTACACCCCTAGGGCTCATGACTACCCCTGTTTTAAGTTTTCAGTATCAGGGATGTATTCCCTCCCATGGAGCGGCCTCCAGTCCAACTGGAGGGCAGTTGGTTTCCACCATGATAGACGTGCCACTATTGCACCCGTTGGCTCATTTATAAGGCTTGCAGTGTCCACTGTTGAGTGTCTTCACTGTTGGTATCTCTTTCTCCCATTCAACTGCATGTAGAATGGCTTCTTCCAGCTTTCTGTCAGCTGGTCTAAATGGTGGAGGTTATCAACTCAATTCCGGCAGGATTTCTCAGTGGCCCTGCAGCTCATATATTTGGAGTCTTCAGCAATAGGGTCTTACCATCGATTCCTGGTGGGAAACCAAGGGCCTTGGCAATGGCCTATCATGTTTTGGGGGCGTCAGGGACCTCCCTGGCCAACAACTCACTGGAAGGTATCCCATCCATGGCACTGAAAATTTTCTAGCAACGATCAATAACCATCATTCTTTCTGCAAGTTCCTCTGGATTAATGCTACGGAGAGAATACAATTAAGAAGTGTTGGAATACAGAGTGACATAAAAAGCACAAGAAAGACAGAAAAAAAAGGAAAGAATAAATTTTGCAAATATTGGCAGAAGAAGTATCTTTTTGAAGTCTCTAGGATTTGAAGAGGAAAGTTTAAAAGAATTAGACCTTCTTCATTTTATAAATGTTCTCCTCTATACATTGAGAAACCAAGTCAAGAATCTTATACACACACACACACACACATTTTTTTTTTTTCAAGGTAGGGTTCACTCTAGCTCATGTGGAATTCACCATGTTGTCTCAGGGTGGCTTTGAACTCATGGTGAGTCTCCTTCCTCTGCCTCCCAAGTGCTGGGATTAAAGGCATGTGCCACCATGCCTGACTATATATCGTTTTGTTGAGGTAGGGTCTTGCTCTAGCCCAGGAGGACCTGGAATTCACTATGTAGTCTCAGGGTACTCTCGAACTCATGGCGATCCTCTTACATCTGCCTCTCGAGTGCTGGAATTAAAAGGTGTGTGTCACAATGTCAGGCTTTCAAGAATCTTTATTAGCTTCTTGTCCATAGTTGGATATTGAGCAGGACAAATATGGAGACTAGCCAGGTGTGGTGGTGCAGGCCTTTAGTCCCAGCACTTAGGAAGCAGAGGTAGGAGAATTGCTGTGAGTTCAAGGCCAGCCAGAGACTACATAGTGAATTCAAGGTCATCTTGGGCTAGAGCGAGACTCTACCTTGAAAAAACCAAAAATAATAAATAAATAAGGAAACTGTGGGTGTTTTTTTTTTCCAGAAAATATACATGGGATAAAGATTACAATTAGAGACAGCTGATCATTGCAGTGTCTATACATCATTGAAGATTTCTATAATTTTTTTTTTGTTTTGTTTTCAAGGAAGCATCTCACTCTAGCCCAGGCTAACCTGGAATTCACTATGTAATCTCAGGGTGGCCTTGAACTCACAACAATCCTCCTACCTCTGCCTCCTCAGTGCTGGGATTAAAGGCGTGTACCACCATGCCTGCCTGACCTTTTATAAACATTTTTTTTTTCTTTTCAAATTTTTTTTTTTTATTGACAACTTCCATGATTATAAAAAAATATCCCATGGTAATACCCTCCCTCCCCCCTCCCACTTTCCCCTTTGAAACTCCATTCTCCCCATCTCAACAGTCTCTCTTTTATTTTGATGTCATGATCTTTTCCACCTATTATGATGGTCTTGTGTAGGTAGTGTGAGGCACTGTGAGGTTATGGATATCCAGGCCATTTTGTGTCTGGAGGAGCACATTGTAAGGAGTCCTACCCTTCCTTTGGTTCTTACATTCTTTCCACCACCTCTTCCGCAATAGACCCTGAGCCTTGGAAGGTATGATCCTTCTATAAATTTTTATTCTCAGATTCTCATGGGGAAACAGAGCTACTGTTTGTGTGTAAGGGGACTGGGCGGGGGATAAGCAACACAGGAGGAGAGGTAGTGTTTCAAGTTCACTGTTATGCCTCTCTCCCCCCAGCCTGAGGGCGGGTGTGTGCATTGACTCACTTTCATGTAGACAACATTTCCTACTACTTGTGGCCTAGGAAATGTGCACAGTAAATATTGAAACTGGATTAAGCTAAGAGAATCTGCCGGAAGAGGGCTGACCTTGCATTCTTACAAGCACTCTCTTATCTTGAAATGACAGTGCTATGCTAGTCTCGCACGCCTCACTGGGTGAGTAGTTGTATTAAGGGAGACCTGGTTTCTTGAGGATGATGTACTGTTCATATTGCATAAGGTGTTTTGTACCCTGTTTCACCAGAGTGGATGGCGAAACACTCTCTAAGGACCAAGCCCACAAGCCTTTCTTCCTTCTTTATAGTGCGAGAGAAGAGAAGATCACCTATGAGGTTGCAAAGCTCACTGTTTTAAGAAAGGACAAGAAAATTGACCCAACAACTCAACTAGAAATTAAGAAAACCATTTTTTCCAGAGAGCTGGAGATCATATTACAGCGATGGATATTTCTTTCTTTCATTTAAAAGATTTTTATCTTTTTGTTGGCAAGGAGAGAGAGAGAAGAGAGAGAGAGAGAGAGAGAGAGAGAGAGAGAGAGAGAATGAGCATGGGCGTTCCAGGACCTCTTGCTACTGCAAATGAACTCCAAATTCATGAGCCATTTTTGTGCATCTGTCTTTACATAAGTATTGGGGAATTGAACCAGGCCCGCAGGCTTTGCAAGCAAGCACCTATAACCAGTGTGCTTTCCTCTCTTCCCAGAGAGATGGATATTTCATCTTCTCCTCCAGCTCCGTGTGGAGAGGGAAGTGTGACTCTTTCCAAATGAGATGTCATGGTAATGTCATCACAACAGAAACCAACAAAATTCTTACCCCCCCCCAAAAAAAAATTCTTACCAAAATAAGACTCCCAGGAAGATATTTTCAATACGTGTAGCATTGAATTCAAGCAGAAAGATTTATAAAAAAGTTTCAATGATAAATAGGCACTAGCATATTCAATGTGATTGATACTGTGTATATTATATACATTGTGGTAGTTTGAATGTATGCGCCCCAAAGACTCAGGTGTTTTATTAAAGCTTGTAGCCTGGGTCTGCAGCCGCCTGGCTGGAGAAGATGTCACTGGGGGTGGATCCAGGAATCCAGCCCCAAGGCGTGTGTGTGGGAGGACCTGAATTTCAGCCCAGAGGTGTGCAGAGAGGAGTGAGCTCTCTAGGGGTTCTGCCTGCTGCCGCTTTAAGCTTGCGGCCTTTAGGTTTTGCTGACTGGTTGACTCTGCTTGGATGTATGGAAATTCCCCCCAGATCTGTAAGCTTGGAATCAATCCCTTCCTCCCTCAATTTGGGCCTGGTTTGGATGTTCATCCCAGCAACGTGAAACTGTCTACTACGTATGTATTCTTTGTTTTGTTGCTGATTATTGAACCAGGGCCTCACACATGCTAAGCATATGCTCTACCTCTGAGCTACATCACCAGCCCAATATATCCTTTATTTAGCCAGCTGAAACAATAATATTTAGTAAAAATATAATTATTGAATTTTAGAATTTTTAAATATTTTATTCATTTACTTAGAGAGAGAGAGAGAGAGAGAGAGAGAGAGAGAGAGAGAGAATTGGCATGCCAAGGCCTCTAGCCATTGCTGAACTCCAGATGCATGCTCCTCCTTGTGCATCTGGCTTATGTAGGTCCATGGGAATCAAACAGGGGTCCTTAGGTTTCTCAGGCAAATGCCTTAACTGCTAAGCCATTTCTCCAGCCCAGTATTAGAATATTTTTATTTTCTCTTATTTAACAGTTAAACACCTAGAGTGACAAAATGCTACTATGATAAAGTACATATGTACATCTGATCCTAGATTGTAAATAGTTGAGTTGGAGAGACAAATGCAGGTCCAGATAATAAAGCGGAGGAGAGGAGGCAGGGGTGGGCTGGAGAGGAGATGTCAATGAGGTCTGATTATGGAATGCTGCTGGCTTTCGAGTTTACATGCTATGTAGTGTAATATCCTTGCTCAGCAGCTTGGCTTTGAAATCCTAACCAGGGATATGTCTGTATCTTAGGTAAATCCATAAATATTAAACTGGC
This sequence comes from Dipus sagitta, assembly GCA_036346955.1. Classification (NCBI taxonomy): domain Eukaryota; kingdom Metazoa; phylum Chordata; class Mammalia; order Rodentia; family Dipodidae; genus Dipus; species Dipus sagitta. Next base: position 23,636,878 of record CM070784.1, on the reverse strand, counting down.
TACTATTATGATAGAACAGTCAATTCCAAAGGACTCCTTAAAGAGAGTCTCTTGGTGCTTAGCCATAAAATAATTCTGGGAGATCTAATCATCACAAAAATTCTAGCATTTTTTGGTGAAATGCATTTTATATCTTAACTTTTATTATTTATTTATTTCTTGTGTGTGTGTGTGCATTGTTGTTGCTTTCTGAGGCAGGGTTTCATTATGAATCCCTGCCTGACCTTGAATTTTTCCTTTTTATTTATTTTTTATTGTTTTTGAGGTAGTGTCTCACTCTAGCCCAGGCTGACCCGGAATTCACTATGTAGTCTCAGGTGGCTTTGAACTCACGGCGATCCTCCTACCTCTGCCTCCTGAGTGCTGGGATTAAAGGCGTGCGCCACCATGCCGAGCTACAGAGTTCTTAATCAACATCAAACTCTGTCTGAACTGAAAACATAGTCTCTCTACTTATATCTCCATTTAACATGAATTTTTTTTTTTTTTTTTTTTTTTTGGTTTTTCAAGATAAAGTCTCACTCTAGCTCAGGCTGACCTGGATTCCACTATGTAGTCTCAGGGTGGCCTTGAACTCATGGTGATCCTCCTACCTGTGCCTCCCGAGTGCTGGGATTAAAGACATGCGCCACCCTGCCCAGTTTAACATGAGATTTTATCCCTAGTTGTTTCTTGTAGATGACAAGGTGGTTTCTGGGATTGCTTATATTATTTTGAAATTTTTTTCTTTTACTTTGATAAGATAAAGCAGATTTGGACTGATAATTGTCACCTTTGGATCTCACTGTTAGGCGAATTATTTCCTGTATACAGTAAGAAGCCTATATGTCCTATATGTCCCTGCAAAGGCAGAAGGAAGATTAAAGTTATCATGCAATCCAGTTTCCCCATTATAATCATTTTACTGTTGCCTGACCTCTTTATGAATATAGTAATTATTCCCGCAAGCCGAGGCTGCAGCAAAATGGATCACAGCACCAGGCTTGTGTTCTGCTTACATTCAGGACGAGGACTCTGATGAACTGCTCATTTCCAGGAGAGGAGTTTCCATGGAAACTCGGACAAAGGCAAAGCAAAATAATTCTTCAAGGCACGAGAGTTAAAAAAAAAATACCCACCACCTTTCTTCTTGTTTGCAGTGCTGTGTCCCCTGAGCAGTTGGCACTGCTTTGGCTCTCTAGGAATCTCTGCTTTAAATTTATATATAGGATTATAAATATTAGAAATCCTCAGAGTAGGATTTGATGACTATGACCAAAAGATTATTTTTTAAGAGGCTTAAATTTGGAAGTGCTTAACAATAAGATTTGAAAGAATTCAAACATATATTTAAGTAGCCATTGGATTCACGGGCATAGAATTGCTCTCCAAATTGCAAAATCCTTGAGATAGAACTCACGAAGAGAGTTTTAGGGTAAAACACAGGCATCAATGATTAGAGGCAATCGGTATTGCAAGATAATTTGATTGTTGAAAATAAAGACCAGGTCAAATGAGCTCCGATAATTTGTAGGTTGTTTAGCTGTAGCATAACGCAGTCATGACACTCGGATGGAAAATGATGTCTCTGTCTCATGGGTTTGCAGGTCCTCAAAGCAGGTGGACTGCTGTATTTTCTATGGCATTCTGCATAGTACTCTGGAGCAGTTTTGGGATGGGTTGATGTAATACAGAGAAGCCACTGAGTTCTTCAGGTCCAGACTTAGGAATAGAACACTCTCTGTTTCCTACTTGGAAACATTTTCATACATGTATGGTTGCATACATGGATTACAACCATGCTTAGATGCATTTTTTCCAGTAAATAGCTTCTGAATAATATTTCAGGTACTGTAGGCACATGCTCTGAAGGGTCTATAAAGGGACTGCCAGATGTCAACATGAGACAAAACAAATGAAAACACAAATAGCAAACATGATGATTACTGAATGCTATCAACGTCGTGGCGTTGAGGCTTGCTCTGGGTTTTATGGGAGTTGAGAGCAGGTTCCTGTCACTTGGCTTACTGGTGACTGTTATGTGTGCAGTAGATCAGGTAAGAACTTTCAAAAGAGATGCATATTTTTTTAAGATTTAGTTTTATTTATTTATTTATTAGAGAGAGAGGGAGAGAGAGGGAGAGAGTGAGTGAGAATGGGCACGCCAGGGCCTCTAGCCACTGCAAACGAACCCCAGTCGCATGCGCCACCATATGCGTCTGGCTTATGTGGGATCTGGAGAATCGAACCTGGGTCTTTGGGCTTCACAGGCAAATGCCTTAGGCACCAAGCCATCTCTCCAGCCCAAAAGAGATTGTATTTATTCTGAATATTTAAGGACAATCATTAAGAAATAAGACAGACAAGTGAGGAAATGCATTCAGAGAAAAGAAACATGTGTTTTTATACAAGGATTTGGAAGAGCAATGTTTCGGGGTCTGAGCATAGGTCCTAATGTAATGGTAATGGCAGTGAACGTGAAGATGGCAGAAGGCAGGGCCTCCAGAACCTTTATGCAAAGCTAAGGATGGTGGGTTGTGTCTAAAGGGAGGGAAGCCACTGAGTGGTTTTAGCAGAAGAATGAGATGTTAACTCTAGTCAACTTGGTGATCGAAGTGTTGAGCAGGGAGAAATCACAGGTAACAGGGAGATCAACTCAGAGGCAAAAGGCATCACATTGATGAGAAAAGAGTCATGGCCAAAACTACGGCTGCTGTAGACAAAAATGGAGAGGTCAGGTGTGGAGGAACAAGGGTTTTGGGAGCCAATTCTTCAGGTGGCTTTATTAAAGAAACAAAGGCCTGGACTGAGTGCCAGCTTTCTAGTGAAGGAACTTGGAAAATGGCAGCACTGTTCTGCGAAATTAATGCTTGTTTGGAAATGTCCTCCACGGGCCCGTGTGAGAAGCTTAATCAACAGCCCATGTGATGTCACTGAGCGGTGGTGGACCCCCGAGAAGATGGGGCCTAGTGGAAAGCAGGTGGGTCACTAGGAGTGGGAAAGGGCTCAGCCTCGTCCTCTGTCTGTGGACCTTGTCTTTTTGTCTGCTTCTCTGTCTCTGCCTCTGCTTCCTGGCCTCCACCAGGTGGGCCACTTCTCACCATGTGCCCCACTGTGATGCACTGTGCCGTCACAGGTCTCGGGAAACAGGACCAGCCAAGGGCAGGAACCTCTGTGGTCGTGAGCTAAAATAAGCCTTTTCTCTTGTCAAGATGTTTATCTCAGGTGCCCGTCACACTGACAGAAAGCTGATACAGGGTGTAAAAGACAGACAAAACTAACTCAGGAAGATTAAGGCGATAGCTTGAATTTTGTGCTTTCAGCTCCTTGAGCTGCTTGCTTGGGTTATTTAGAAGATGAACTGTCTTCTTAGTGTCAAATGCTCACACCTTTGCTCCACCTGTTTTTGGAGCATTTATTTCTATGTATCAGTGTACAGGATTCTGAAGTGGATCCTATTAGAACTTCTATCTGGTACGTGGGAAGATAGTTCTGAGCGATCTAACAAATCAAATGAGTATATTGATTATAGATTTAGAAGAACGCTTCAAAAGAAGCAGTTTTCTGTGATAAGTATGACAAACATAGATGAGATTGAGAGTTCTATTTTTTGTTTTTCAAGGTAGGGTTTCACTCTAGCCCAGGCTGACCTGGAATTCACGATGGAGTCTCAGGGTGGCCTCAAACTCATGGCAATACTCCTACCTCTGCTTCTGGAGTGCTGGAATTAAAGGTGTGAGCCACCACGCCTGGCTGAGAATCTACTTTTTTAAAAAAAGTATTGTGTTATTTGAGAGAGAGAACAAGAGAAAAAAGAGAATGGGCATGCCAGAGCTTCTAGCCACTGCAAACAGACTCCAGATGCATCCACCACTTTGTGTATCTGACTTTATGTGAGTACTGGAGAATCAAACCTGGGTCCTTAGGCTTTTCAGGCAAGCGCCTTGACCACTGACCAATCTCTTCAGCCCGCATTCTACTTTTTCATATTTTATTTATTTATTTATTTATTTATTTATGAGAGAGAGAGAGAGAGAGAGAATGGATGCGCCACAGCCTTCAGCCACTGCAAATGAACTCCAGATGCGAGTTCCCCCTTGTGCATCTGGTTTATGTGGGTCCTGGGGAATCAAACCGGGATCCTTTGGCTTTGCAGGCAAATGCCTTAACGACTAAGCCATCTCTCCAGCTCCTGCATTCTAGTTTTTGATAATATAGCCAGGAAAGGCTCAGACTTGTCAGGAAGTCAAAGACAGCTCTTCAGAGACAAGTGAGCAAATATGAGGCCAAGAAAACAGTAAATGCAAAGACCTAATTGGGAGCGAATTCTGAAGGCGGTGCACACTTAGCAGATCTGTGAGCATAATAAACACACAGGAACTCATTGATGTTATGTTGAAAACAAGGTGTCATCTTTTGGTGATACGCCATGGAGTACTAACTTTACAAAATACCTCCTTCATTTATAATAAACAGTAGTCAGGCCGATATTTGAAATTGCCATGTTTACAAATGTGGCTTCCTAGTTAAGAATGTGCCTAAAATGCATATAGAGTGGAGGTAGAGTGTAAATGAGTTTTCTAAAGCAGTGCTGAGGTTCGTAGGCAGAGTTCTCATTGGGTGATTTACAATGATATTCACCCCTACAGTTCTGGAAGTAGGTTTTTCTCATTTCCCAATTTTCTTTTTTTTTTTCTTTGCTTGAACTTGATGCAACCTTAACAGCAGGTATGGTTTCAAACATGGGAGACTGTTAAGTGTCTTTCTGAAGTCTGAATGTCATAAAGCCATATGTAGAAAACCTTCAAGCTTTTAGTAGAAATCCCTATCATTAGTCACACATTTTCTGCATAGTGATAAGTATATCGTTTAAATGATACTGGGGGCTGAGGATGTAGCTCCGTGCTAGAATGATTGCTTAGCATGCACAAAGCCCTGGGTTCAATTCCCTTGCAACACAAGCAAACAAAACAAACAGTAAGATTTTACTCAAATATAGACTGTGTTTAGGGTTTAAAAAAGTTACCAGTAGGGCTGGGCGTATAGTTCAGTCGTAGAGTGCTTTTCTAACACTCACAGGACCTCAGGTTTGATTGCCAGCACCTCAAAAAATTATAGATAATAAATGTCCTATAGAGAAATTGTGAAGTATCTCATTTTCATGTTTAGTCATCTCGGAGGCTTTACTGTTCTGCATACAAAGGAAAGGACACAACTGTAACATGCCCACAAGGTGTACGCATTGGATTCGAATCATAGTTGACTGATTTACTTGTCATCCTCTTAAAATAGAATTATAGTAAAAGTGACTTACAACTATGTAATAGTTATAGATTTAAGATTGAGAACAGTAGGATATATTTAAACCTGTTGTTAATATAAATCAAATTAAAACTTTAAACATCAAAGGAATTAACCAAAAGTAAAATAGCCAGCAGACTTAGAACTACACAAATGACAGTAGAACTGTGGAACTGGGGGAATGACAGCCTCCACATTTGCTCAGAGTGAGTTCTAACAAAGAGCTAATGGAGATAAACAGTTTATTTAAATGCTGCTGGAAAATTCCCCTCCCAGCCAGCAGCTGGCATGACTGTTGTCATTCAGAGGGCATTAAGTAAATGTCAAATAATTGAGCCATTGAGAAAGAGACAACGGTGACCTACATTCTCATCAACATTTTTCAAAGAAAAAAAAAATCATCCCTGGGCTGTTAAATAGATGATGTTTAATAGTCATATTAAGTTAAGGAAAACTAAAAGAAGTGAACGTTTAAATAGGGCTCAGCTCTGTAACCGGAGATTCCTCGGAGAGATTGGCTATGGTGTTTGTGTACCAGGAAGAGTGGGTTTCCATGAAATGGCACTGATATGGCCTGAATCACCATGTTTTATAGAGGGGAGCAATAAAACCTCACCCTAGACGGTAGTGTTCCAGTCAAGTACACAAAGCTTGTCATATCCTAGCATAAACAGTGACTTCAAAATTCTCTTCCTGACCCATATACCTCAACAAGGAGGGGCCAGCGGGAGGGGGTAGTACATGTATGAGCCTAACAATGGTACCAACTTAACTGTATTCACTGAGTACAAAACTAATTAGTAAAAAAAAAATATTAATAAATTAAAAAAAATTCTCTTCCTGCCTCCCAATAAGTAGGGAAGTGTGTCCTCACATTCTGAAGAAACCGTACGCCATCAAGTCGTTCTTTCACGGTTAAGCTGGATAGTCTCCTTGTATTCCCAGTTCCTCTTTCCTCATTTACCGTTGGCTTTCATCCAGTTTTTATTAACTCTTATTCATTTATGACTTGGCATCTTGCAGGCTGACACAGTAATTGACCTTTGTTTTGGCCCTTGATTTCATCTTTGCCTCTTGGATTCAATTTAACTCTGTCTTTGGAACTAATAGCCAGCGTTTGCCTGGTTTTCGCTTGGCCTGCATGCTGCCCTGAGGTAGAGAATTACAGCCACACCACCCCTGCAGGAAAGAGGATTTTAATAATAGAGGCCCTAATGCCAAATCCCACACGGCCCTTAGTGACGAGCAGAAATAGATCATTTCAACATCCTTCAAGTGAAAAACTGTTTCTAGCAGGTTCTTAGAATTTGAAGGGCTACGTAGATTTGAGCTCATGGCTGTGACTGCCTGCCACTCTAGGGAGAAGAGACCTAACTACATCTGGAGCTACTTCAAAACAACCAAAGAGATTGTCCTGAATGTGACATGAATACTTGTATAATGTTCATTACAGATAGACATTAAGAACCAGAAAAAAAGGTAAAATAATTATAAGTATCATCATAAATCGATTCTAGTTGATGTGGTATTACAAAGTCTGAAGAAAACATAAATTGCTAATGATTCTTTGGTATTTCCTGAAACGACCTTTAATAATTCAAAACTTTATTTATTTATTTATTTTTGTGTGTGTATGTATGTATGTGTTTATGGGCATGCATGCCACAGTGTGCATGTGGAAGTCACAGTTCAACTGCAAAATGTCTGTGCTCCACTTTCTTTGAGCAGGTTCTCTTATTTATTTTAATTAATTTTTTATTGCCAGCTTCCATAAGTATAGACAATAAACCATGATATTTCCCTCCCACCACTGCCATTGCCTCCTCTCAAATCCCTCCACCCATCTATTGAATCTCTTCTTCTTTCCAATAATTCTCTCTTCTATTCTATTGCTATCACTTTCTCCCTCCTATTGTGAGGGTCTTGTGTAAGTAGTGTTAGGCACCATGAAATCATGAGTTAATATCAAGGCCATTTGTATTTGGAAGACTGCACTGTAAGCAGCCCTACCCTTCCTTTGGCCCTTACATTCTTTCCACCCCTGCTCCTGCAATGGATCCCGAGCTTGGGAGACGGTGTGACAGACATGTCTCAGTGCTGAGACCTCCAATGTCACTTCTTTTTAGCACTATTGTGAGTTTTGCATCACCCCTATGGTCACTGCCATCTGAACAGAGAAGTTTCTCTAACCAAAAGTGAGAGTAGCATTAATATATGGGCATAAACAACAACGTTTAGAAGACAGCTTGGGGAGCATACTACATGCATTTAGCCTGACAACAGTAGTCATTACTCCTTTAGGGCTCGTGACGTCCTCAATCATAGGTTTCTGACTAGGTTTTCAGTACCAGGCATGTATTCCCTTCCACAGAGTGGGCCTCCAGTCCAGTCAGATTGCAGTTGGTTTCCCCCATAATAGACATGCCACTATTGCACCCATTTAGTCATTTGGCCTGGCTGGTCAGCTGTACATCTTGAAGTGTCCACTGTGGTTAGACTACTGATGACTTCTCTCCCAACAGGCAGCAGGCTGCACAGCTCTTTCCAGCATCCTGACAGCTGGTCGTTAGGGAGGAGGCTTCCAGCTCAGCTCCACATTTATTTCTCAGTGACCTGAGGCCCAAGCATGTACAGTTTTTGGCAATAGTGTCTTATCATCTAATTCTGGTGGGCAACCAAGAGTGCTGACAATGGCCTGTAGTGTTTTGAATGCCTCAAGGTCCTCCCTGGTTAACAGAGGCAGCGTCTCTTGCTACCGCCAGCAAACTGTCAGGCTGCAAATGTACACGAGACCAGCAGGCTCATGAGCTTGAGGTTCTCATGGCGCCACCTCCCATTGCCTTGGGATACAGGTGCATGCAGCACTTTGCATCCAGCTTTACACGGATGCTGGGGAATTGAACCTGGGCTGACAAGCTCTATAAGCAAGCACTTTTGATGCAATCTCTTTGGCCCCTTTGATCAAACATACTCAAATTTAACTGAGATAATATGAAGTATGGCTATGATGGGAGAAGTCTGAATCCTAGACTCCTTGCTTCAGTTATGTATCAAATGCTTACAGTAGTGGATACTGCTACTGTCCTTCCCAGGTGGCCCCAAATCTCCTTTATGGAGTCTGAACACCATTCCTCAAGTTTGCTGACAGTTTACCACCAACAGCTATCGCTTTTCCCCATAACATATGTGCCCCCATTGCACTGTTGCACCTCTTTCCAGACTATCTTTGGGCAGCTAAGCTGTGTTCTCCAGCAGCAGGGAGGTGACAATCTGGATGTGTCTGGGCGTTGATGGCATATTAGAGTTATGGAATGAGGGATTGGGGATTTAACTCTGGGGGTGAGCACTGGTGTCGTAAGCACAAGGCCCTGGGTTTGATCCTCAGCACCACAGGAAAAAAAAAAACCCACAAAAAACAAACAACCATGGCTGGAGGGATGGCTTAGAGGTTAAGGCATTTGCTTGCAAAGCCAAAGGACCCAGGTTCAATTCCCTAGGACCCACGTTAGCCAGATGCACAAGGTAGCACATGCGTCTGGAGTTTGTTTGCAGTGGCTGGAGGCCTTGGCGCACTCATTCTCTTTCTCTCTCTCTTTCCCTCTTTCTCTGGCAAATAAATAAATAAACAAAAATAAAATATTAAAAAAACCCAAGCAACCAAAAACCCAAATCACAAAAAGAAAGACAAAAAGACAAAAAAAAAAAAAAAAAGAAAAGAAAAGAACCATAAAACAGGGGAGCTAGAGCTTATGAAATGAGTATCTCTTAAAGAGAAAACACACTGTTGGAAAACAATCAGGAAAAGGTTTAAGGCAGGAACTAGCAGCTCCAGTGGTAGTGTGGAGGCCTCTGGCAACTCGTCCTGTGAGTTAGAAGGTACGCCATCTGGAAACTAAGGCTAGTCATAGCTTAGGCAGGAAAGGGCTTCCAAGTATGTGTCCTGGGATTGTTTGCTTTAAATATCTCATTCTCACATTAACTTGTTGGGCCAAGAGAGAACATAGGAGAAAGGAGTTTTCTGTGGAAGGCAGCCACCCTGACCCAAGTCATACACTTGGGAATCACTGCCTTGATTGACATTAAGATGTCTGTCTTTGATTTCTATTCTCCCAGAAGGTAAGCTTCCATTCTAGGCATGAAAGTCACTGGTTTTTTGAAATAGGTAGGTTTGTCTATGGCCATACCACCTTGAATGTGCCTGATCTCACCTGAAATAGGTAGGTTTCAGCTTAAGCTCAGGATTTTCAGTTTAATAATGATATGATATTGAACAAACTAACATTAAAAACAAATTTACAGGGGCTGGAGAGATGGCTTAGCAGTTAAGGCATTTGCCTGCAAAGCCAAAGGATCCCAGTTCGATTCTCCAGGACCCATGTAAGCCAAATGCATAAGGGGGTGCATGCATCTTGAGTTTGTTTGCAGTGGCTAGAGGCCCTGGTGTGTGCATTCTCTCTCTCTCTCTCTGCCTCTTTCTATCTCTCAAATAAATAAATAATAAAATATTAAAAGAAAACAAATTGACAAACTCTATTGCCTAATGCATGCAATATAGTATTTGAATGTATGGCGTGCATAATTCATATTAGTTTCTATCCTTTTCACTACATTCCCTTATATTTCATTGTCAAATGCCCTTTCCTAAAAAAATATGAGGAAACTGGGGAACACTGGTCAAGTTTAGGGGCCAGGTTCTTCCCTGGGCCACATGAACATCCTCATTCAGTTGGGAAATCAGTGCTCACCAGGAATTGGCTTCTAGGCAGTTGACCTCTTACATCCGCCCTCTCCTGGACCGCACTGGGGACCCCTTACATCCGCCCTCTCCTGGACCGCACTGGGGACCCCTTACATCCGCCCTCTCCTGGACCGAACTGGGGACCTCTTACATCCGCCCTCTCCTGGACTGAACTGGGGACCTCTTACATCCGCCCTCTCCTGGACTGAACTGGGGACCCCTTACATCTGCCCTCTCCTGGACTGAACTGGGGGACCTCTTACATCCGCCCTCTCCTGGACTGAACTGGGGGACCCCTTACGTCTGCCCTCTCCTGGACAGCACTGGGGGAGATGCTATAGTTTGGATTTAGAATTGCAGCGACGCAGTGATCAGGAGGCCGGCAGGCCATTTTCAGGGTCGTTAACCAGTGCATCTCACCATAACCCACTCTTTATTAAATGTACTATTTGAAGGCTTTTCCTAGCAAAAGGTGTTAAATCATAATTTATTTCCCTGTTTTTATTCCTCTTGCTGTCAAATGGAGCTACAGAGCAGCATGAAATTGTGAGGGTTACTCTTTGAATTGGTGCACTCGCTCATCCTATTGTGCATCCATTCTTTCCTCCCGTATCTCTTATTTCCTTCCTCTGCGCAGGTAGCAGGTGATCGGGGGATGCGGCATGAACACTGCTGTATACCTGCTTTGAGGCACTTACCCTCCGGAGGTAAAGCCAGTAGTGGCACATTTTGATCTAAAAATGAGACCAGGATATTTTAGGGTCTCCACGGAGGAACTCCTTTAGCCTCTTTTAGGACATGAAAAAAATTAATGCATGAAATAAATTGTGTAGCATTATAAGGAAATAGACAACCGTGAAGTCCATTTCTGTCCTGATGGCTTTGACCATCTGTAGATCTTCACTGTACTTTGGAAGCCCTGAGAAGACATTTGTGCTAAATGAAGGGGGGGGGGGGGAATATCAAGAAGTTGCTAACTGATGGCAAGAGGTCGAAAAGAGTACTTGAAGCAGGGAGAGTGTTAGGTGGAAGTAAGAATGGCAGTGTTGCAGTTAGGTTTGTATTGCTGGCCTAAAACACATGACCAAGAGCAACTTGTGGGAAGAAAGGGTTTCTTTTGGCTTACAGTCTCGAGGGGAAGCTGCATGATGGCTGGGGAAAAGGATGGCGTAAGCAGAGGGTGGACATCACTTCCTGGCCAACATCAGATGGACAACAGAAACAGGAGAGTGTACCAAACTCTGGCAAGAGGAAGCTGGCTATAACACCCATCTGCCTCCCCCCCCCCCACATTAACAATACACTGCCTCCAGGAGGGTTTAATTCCTAAATTGCCATCTGCTGGGAACCTAGCACTCTGAACACCTAAGTTTATGGGGACATCTGAATCAAACCACCACAGAGAGTAAGAGGAGAGCAGGGTTGTGCTTTCTGAGCTCCGAAATTGAGACTGGGATAGGCCCAGCTAAACAAAGGAATCTGCTTTTCTCCTGTGTGCGCATGCGTGACTTCTGACACACCCGAGTCTAGAAAACCTTTCTATGCGTGTTCTGTGTGCTTATGTGCCAGCAAGAACAAGTGTATGTTGTTTTAGTTAGTATATCAAGCTGAAATAATACCATACCGACTTTCAAAATCAAAACGATTTAAAATAGACTAAACACACTGATCCAAATCATACTCTATGTACATTACTAAATCAGGAATCCAGTCAGAGCTGGGGACCTCCGTGATTTTTTTTTTTTTTTTCCGAGGTAGGGTCTCACTCCAGCCCAGGCTGACCTGGAATTCACTATGGAGTCTCAGGGTGGCCTCGAACTCATGGCGATCCTCCTACCTCTGCCTCCCGAGTGCTGGGAATAAAGGCGTGCGCCACCACACCCGGCTCTCCGTGTTTACTTATAAGACACTGTGTTTTCTGATCTTAAAATTTTTACTATGAAATACCTTTGTCAGAAACATAAAGCTCAGAGCACTAGGCTTTCCCTTTTTAAAATATTTTATTTATTTATTTATTTGAGAGAGAGAGAGAAAGATGCAGAGAAAGAGAGCGAGCAAGCAAATGGGTGTGTCAGGGCCTCTAGCCACTGCAAACAAACTCCAGATGCATGTCCTACCATGTGCATCTGGCTTACGTGGGTCCTGAGGAATTGAACCTGAGGTCCTTTGGCTTCGCAGGCAAATGCCTTAACCACGAAGCCATCTTTCCATCTCAGCTTTTGCTTTTCTTTTTTTCTTGGTAGTAAGTTTCTTGAGGATAGGTCACTACACAGATTTTATTTTCTTTTAGTTAAAAAATTGGCATATAGCAACTATACATATTTATGAGGCACAGTATGGTGATTCAATACATGTGAACATTGTGCAATAATCAAATCATGATGTTAACATATCTAACATCATTTCTTCTAGCTATTTTGAAAGACATATTGATATGTTTGTCAGATATTGTGTACCCATGACTTGGGGACATCAAGTAAGAACTTGATGGGACAAGAAATACTTCTCACCAACTAATAAAGGAAAGCAAAAGCAATGCAATACAGATGTGCTAAAATAGTTCAGTTTCTGTAATCTAGTACTTAAAAGTAGAAAAAAGAAAAAGAACCCTTCAGTTATTTGAATTGTGATCCTGGTACAGCTAAGATCTGCGAGACTCAGTTTTCTTGTGGGTAAGACAGAGCTACTGCTGCTTGTGTTTTCAGAATAATTGAAATAACACAGAGCAGTACACAGTACCCTTAGAACTCGAACTCGAACAGTCAGAGCAGTAGAACACCTTGTTCTACCTGGCATTGCCTGCCTCCTCTCCAAGCACCAGCTATGGCATATAGCACTAATTCCACAATTCATGCAGAGGATAGGAACTAGAGAGAAGAGTGGAGCAGAGAACAGAGACTGGAGTTTCAATGTAACATTTCTCAGGCTAAGACTGGAAGATCAGGGCTGGAGAGGTGGCTTAGCAGTTAAAGGTACTTGCTTAATTGGAAGATCATAGCTATCCACATACACTATGGATTAAAAAAAATCTATTGTTATTTATGAGTAAAAAGAGAGAGGGAGAGGGAGGGAGGGATAGAGATAAAGGGAGAGAGAGAGAGAGAGAGAGAGAGAGAGAGAGAGAGAAGAATATGAATATGGGCACACCGGAGTTTCTTGGTGGTGCCAATGAATTGGGGATACATGTTCCATGTTATAAATCTGCCTTTCTGTGGGTACTGGGGAATTGAACCTGTGTCAAAGGTTTTGCAGGCAAGAGCCTTTAACCATTTAGCCATCTCCTCAGCCCTGCTATAGAATTTTGAGTTTCGTACCTATGACTTTTCATCATTTGAGGAACTTCTATATTCCTTATGTATCATGGATAGTTTATATATGATGGTTTTTATAAGTGTATATGGAAAGGACAGTAAGATTACACAGATTAAAATGTCTTGAAGAGGTTATATATGCAAAGAAATTTTTTATGTTTTTTATTTTTGGGACCCAAATTTTAATCCCAAGGATTCTCCCAGAATGTTACAAATGGAAGCACGAGAAAAAAAAAATCTTGTACAGAAATACAAAAGTTCAGCTCTACAAGCTGGCAGGATTTGATATTTTGAAATCTCAAAATTTGAAATAATGTTAACAAACAGCTGTGTGTTCCTGTATGCCATTCACATAAGGAACTTGTTACCTAAGCGACGGGAAACTTTCTTGAAATTTTATCAGATTTTGTACAAAGGAGGCAACCTCTGCCCAGAGAGGCTTGGATTTTTCATCAACCTCCAATCTAGTTCACAAGTGCAGTTTTTAGCTCCCCTCCCCCAAGGCAAGGTTTCGCTTTCAAGGCTGACTTGAAACTCACTCTGTAGCCCCAGGCTGGCTTTGAACTCATGATGATTCTCCTACCTCAGTGTCTTGAGTACTGGGATTAAAGGCATGCATCAACATACCCAGCTCACCAAAGCTTTAAAAGACTGTTTATTATTCTTCTCCAGCTGTGTAGGGTAATTCAGCTTTTACATAAAATTAGTTTTCTTCAGATATATTTTAAATCTTAAATTTGACCAAATCTGACAAACTACTTTGGGGACCCATTATCTTTCAGGTTGAGGATGTAGCACTTTGGGTACCAAAGCATGTATGATATACTTCTTGGTCTCAAATAAGCCTCCCTGGGACTCTAGACATTACTCAGTTGGTAGAGTGCTTGCCTCACATGCAGGAAGCCTTGAGTGAGATCCCTAGCACCATGCAAATTGGGCATGGTTGAACATGCCTGTGATTCAAGTTTGGGAGATAGAAGTAGGAGGATCAGAAGTTCAAAGTCATCATTGAGTGTTTGAGACCAGCCTGGGCCACATGAGTTTCTATCTCAAAAAAAAAACCAAAAAACCAAAACAAAACCAAAAAACAAACAAACAATAAAAACAAAACAACAACAATAAAGTCTCATTGATTGAGTATTACTGGGAAGGGAGGGTGTGTGTGGGTAAGAATTGGTGAGAACTACCTAAATATTCAATGACATAACAATAAATTAAGTTTCAGCCTGGAGAAATGGCTTAGCAGTTAAGGCGCTTGCCTGCAAAGCCAAAGGACCCAGGATCGAGTCCTCAGGAGCCACATAAGCCAGATACACAAGGTGGCACATGCATCTGGAGTTAGTTTCCAGTGGCTGGAGGCCATGATGTGCCCATTTTCTCTCTCTCTCTCTCTCTCTGCCTTTCTCTTGCTCACTCTCAAATAAATAAATAAAAATAAAAATATTACAAAATAAATTAAGTTTCAGTATAGGGATATAGATGAGTGAAGTATTTATTTCTGCCTGGTGTAAGTGGAATAGCCCATAGGGAGAAATACAGGCTGTGGACTATAAAATCAATCAATCAAATTTGGTATTGCTATGTATACTTTTAATCCTAGCACTTGGGGGCTGAGATAGGAGGATTATCATGAATTTGAGGTCAGCCTGGGCTATAGAGTAATTTCTAAGTCAGACTAGGCTGAAGTGAGACCCTCTCTTAAAAAGCCATAGACACACAAAAATCATCAGCTAAGGTTAAAAATAAATACCATAGTTAGAGGATAAGGATAAGGCTCAGTCTGAAGAGACATGGAGGTTTTCTGCAAAAAAAATCAAGACAGGATGCCAAACTATTACAGAAATTGAGAAATTGAAGTCTAGCATTAGCCATATTTTTTTCTCAGCTTATTTTTTTACTTTTTCTTACTCTGTCTCATACATAAACATATAAAATTCAATTTCTTTCTACATCAGGAAAAACTGCACAGTAATTGGATCTCAAAAATCCTGTCATTCTGTTACAAAGAAGGAATTTAGTTTGCAGGAAAACAAACTGAAATGCTAGTTCTTTTCCAGAGTATCACCTTTCTGTGGGTTCATTGTGGAGGCAAAGGCATTCTGGAGACAATTGCTGATAGGCACACTAATATTCATATTGAGACATTTTTTTCTGAGTGGTGTTCCCCCTCCAGTTTTGAATCCTTTTCTCCAGAGTGCTTTATGGTGTGCTTGTTAATTGATCTTGAATTCAAATGAAAACCAGGGCAAGGTATTTGTTTAAGGCAGGCAAATACATTTACTCGCTTCATTCCGAGGAATAAGAAAGGTGAAATCGCTTGGATCTCACTAAACCCACAGAGATCACTTTGCAAGGAACCACTATCATTATATCAATGTTTATTGCTGTATTTTAAAAATATATTTATTTATTTATTTATGAGAGAGAGAGAGACAAGAGAGAGAGGGGGGAGCAAGAGCATGCCAGAGCTTCTAGCCACTGCAAAGGAACTCCAGACATATGCACCACCATGTACATCTGGCTTACATAGGTTCTGGGGAATTGAACATGGGTCCTTAGGCTTCACAGGCAAATGCCTTAACAGCTAAGCCATCTCTTCTGTTGCTGGTTTTAATTAGAAGCAACACCTAAAGCTTTAGCCCTTTCTAGATGGTAAGACGACCACAAATGCAATGGCCTTGCTCTGGCTTGGAGGCTTTTATTTATTTATTTATTTTATTTCACACCCACCTATCCTTGGCCTTCCCATTAGCATGCCCAATGTCACATTTGGTATGAAGGAAGACCTCTCCAGTTATTCAATGTGACTCTCTAGTAACTATGACCAACTGGGCCAGTATGGCTGTTACTATTGGTGCTTGGAAAGCCAATGAGAGCAGAGCCTTACCAAATAGTTGAGCCTTCTGTACATTCAGAGCAGTTCCTTTCTGCTCCTCTCTTCTTTTGCTGGAAGCTTCTGGCTTCCCTCCAGGAGCTCATCACTGAACAGAGAATTTGTTGTGGTAGGAAGAGGTAGAAACTGAAGTGACATTCAAGGGTCAGCAGACCGACTCCAGTTTCCAGTGTCTCCCAGGCTGTTGATTTGAACAGTTTAGTAGTCCAGACACATTGCAGGGTTAGGGTTAAATTGGTATACATTTTCTTTTTGATTGCTGAAGTCAGTTAAACTTCTCATTAAGTAATCACATTCTAAGGATTTTTTTTTTTTTTTTTTTTTTTGTCTTTGGTTTTTGGTTTTTGGTTTTTGGTTTTTCTAGGTAGGGTTTCACTCTAGCCCAGGCTGACTTGTAATTTACTGTGTAGTCTCTGGCTGGCCTTGAACTCATGGCGATCTCCTACCGCTGCCTCCCAAGTGTTGGGATTAAAGGCGTGCTCCACCATGCCCAGCTAAGGATTTTTTTTTGTTGTTGTTGTTGTTTTTTGAGGTAGGGTCTCACTCTAGCTCAGGCTGACCTGGAATTCACTATGTTTTCTCAGGCTGGGCTTGAACTCACCGCGATCGTCCTACCTCTGCCTCCCAAGTGCTCGGATTAAACGCGTGCACCACCATGCCCAGCTTCAGCTAAGGATTTTTTAAAGTGCACATTAAATAAATAAAACTAACATCTATTAAGTGAAAACAAAGTGTACATCCTTTTATTGTGATTAATGGATAAGTGCATTTTCAACATATGGCTATCTTTATATAAAATTTTATTTATTTGTGTGTGTGTGTGCGTGTAGCTCACGTGCCACGGTGCACATGTGGAAGCAATAGAACAACTTTTGGGTGTCTGTCCCCCACCTTTTTCGGGATAGGGTCTCTTGCTGCTGCAAGCAAATTGCCAGATTGCAAATGATTGTCAGTCTAGCTGACCCACGACCTTTGGATTCTCCTGGCTGTGCGTTTCATTGCCATAGGAATGTTGGGATCACAGATACATGTGCCGCTTTGCACCTGGCTTTACCTGGGTGTTGGACAACTGAAGTTCAGCTGGCGCGTGTTGCCAGCTAGTGCCTTTAACTGTTACGTCATCTCTCTGGTCTTCCATCTTTTTTTTTTTTTTCCGAGGCAGGGTCTCACTCTAGTTCAGGCTGACCTGGAATTCACTATGTAGTCTTGAGGTGGCCTTGAACTCATGGTGATCCTCCTGCCTCTGCCTCCCAAGTGCTGGGATTAAAGGTGTGCACCACCATATCCACCTAGTCCTCCATCTTTAAAAAATTTTTTTTTTTCGATTGGGGCTAGAGAGATGGCTTAGCAGTTAAGATGCTTTCCTGCAAAGCTTTAGGACCCAGGTTCGATTCCCCAGAACCTGTGTAAGCCCGTTTCACATGGTGATGCATACATTTGCAGTTCGTTTGCAGTGGCTAGAGGCCCTGACATGCTCATTCTCTCTTTGCCTCTTTCTATCTCTGTAAAATAAATAAATTAAAATAGTTTAAAAGTTTTCTATTGATAATTTTCATACACTTACATTATGCATTTTGTTTATAATCCCCTCCATTATGATCTTTCTTCTGTATTCCTTCTCCATACCCCTTCCTTGAATCCCTCCTCTCCCACTAGTCCTTCTTCTATTTTGATCTCTCTCTTACTTTCATTCTCCATCACTCATGACAGCATGTTGATGGGTTCAACATTGTTTAGGCCTTGTGCAGGTAATATCAGCTGGTATGATGTGAGGTCATAAATGTAGTGACCACGTCCTGTTTGGAAGACAGTGTTCCAAAGTACTCCTTCCTCTCCTCTGTCTCTTACATTCTTTCTGCCACTTCCATAATTAACCCTGAGTCTTGGAGGGTGTGATAGGGGTGTTTCATTTAGTGTTGACTACTCAACTGTCACTTCTCAGTACTTCGATGAGTTTTGGGTCTCTCCAGTAGAGTCACTGCAGAGGGCCAAGTGAGTTAGGACTTGCTGGGTTGTAGCTATTTCTAGTTCATGAGGCACATTTCCTTGTTAAGCTGAGGTGGGTTGTGGCAATGTCTCTGTTTAGCCTGGCACATTAATCCTTTGCACAGTGACCATCTCTTGGAAGAAATGTGGAGCTAATGAAGTTCCTTTCCTCCAAGAATTAGGCTGAGATTGAAATTGTGCATCTGAAGAAATACATTCTTTAGCTTTTTACCGCATGAAATTAGCATTACTTCTTATCTTTCTGATTATTCATGGACATAATTAACAAGCGGTTCTCTTTGTTGACTGGGTTGTTCTGGTGCTTCCAGGCTCTGCATTTTAATATGCAACAGAATTACAATAACATATGAGCCAGGCAATAAAGCAGGAAATATTGTAATATATTTTTACAAGGAAGGCTTTGAGTATAAAAAGTTCTCAGATCTCTTCATTATACTGCCAGCTGATAGTGTATTTCTCAGTTTTCATTTCAAAAAAAAAAAATAGCTGTGGACCTGTGATTCTGTGGAATAAAACTGTATATTAAATGAAGTGTCTCCAACACAATCATAGGAAGCATATTTTCTGTTTCACCAGTACTTGCTTATGCTACTCATAGGAATCACATGATTAATTTTTACTTTATCTCCAGCCGGCAGTGTGGTCATAAATCTATCGGTGAGGTACCTAGTGCAGGATAAAATGTTATTTTTTCCCTCAGTGTGGTCTCATTTGATTACAATGACAGCCGGGCCTGGCCACATTCCATCCATAATTAATCGTCGCTTTGGTTTCCAGTTGCAGTGAGGCCAGCGATGCAGCGCTCATGTCTTTGAGTGCCGGTGTGCCAGACCAGCTGGCAAGTGAATGGGGACCTTGCACGCCCAGTGCAGTGGGCACAGAGGCCGGGCCTCGGTCAGGGACAGCTCTTTACACCGCTGTGTCAGAGAAGGTCCAACTCGCTGCGGTGGACGGTCTCTTTGGCACGAGTAAACACCACATGCAGAGGGGGTTCATTCTGCCAGTTTATTTTAGTACCTCTCAGCCCATGACAGAGTCAGTGGTGGAAGGAGAATGAATTCTGTTAAGGCTTTCCCTCAGGGGCCAAGTCACCCTCTCCTCTCTGCAGGTTAAGCTGTCACCTCATGAGCGGCAGTGCTATTGTTTCTACATCCTACAGATCTTTGTTTTCTATCATATTGTTTACTTCTTGGGTAGATAGTTTGACCTTCTTCCTGGAGAAAGTGTAGGAAGTATACTAGACAAAAAAGTGAGGCACTGGGCTGGAGAGATGGTTTAGTGGTTAAGCGCTTGCCTGTGAAGCCTAAGGACCCCGGTTCAAGGCTTGATTCTCCAGGTCCCACGTTAGCCAGATGCACAAGGGGGCGCACGCGTCTGGAGTTCGTTTGCAGTGGCTGGAGGCCCTGGCGCGCCCATTCTCTCTCTGTCTCTCCATCTGCCTCTTTCTCTCTCTGTCACTCTCAAATAAATAAAAATGAACAACAACAACAAAAAAAAGTGAGGCACTTATCAATCCATGCCCAGTGCTGAGATTATTTATTTAGTATGTGTATGAGTGTGTATATGTTTGTATGTGTATGGACGCAAGTGCGTGTGTATGTGTGTTTGCATGTGTATGGAGGTGCATGTGTCGGGGTATGTATGTGTTTTGAGGCCAGAGGTTGATCTTGCTGTTCAACTTATTTTATTTTTATTTTTATTTTTTGTTTCTTCGAGGTAGGGTCTTACTCCTGGCCCAAGCTGCACTGGAATTCACTATGTGTTTGCAGAGTGGCCTCGAACTCACAGTGCCCCTCCTACTTCTCTGCCTCTCAAGTGCTGGGATTAAAGGTGTGTGTCACAACACCCGTCTTTCAACTTACTTTTTGAAACAGGGTCTCTCACTGACCTTGGTGCTCACTGATTTGACTAAAGTAACTAGCCAATGTGCCCCAGGGGTCCTCTTGTCTCCACTTCTCCAGCACGAAGATTACAGGCGCCTGTCTCCAGGCTTGGCTTTTGTGTGACCCAAACTCACGTTCTCAGGCTCAAGTAGCAAGTACTTTACCCACTGAGCCCTCTCCTGAGGCCGAGATTTGTTTTTGAGAATGCGACTACTCAGTACCAGTACAAAGAAGATGGCCTTTTGAGACACGGTTTTGTCATCTAGCTCTGGCTGGCCTGGTACTCTTTATGTAGTCCAGGCTGACTTCAGACTCAGAGAAATCCTCCTGCCTCCCCAGAGTTGGGATGAAGGACATGTGACATCATGAAATGAAAGTTTAAATAATGTATTTAGTGGGCTGGAGAGATGGCTTAGCGGTTAAGCGCTTGCCTGTGAAGCCTAAGGACCCCGGTTCGAGGCTCAGTTCCCCAGGACCCACGTTAGCCAGATGCACAAGGGGGCACACGCGTCTGGAGTTCGTTTGCAGTGGCCGGGGACCCTGGCGCACCCATTCTCTCTCTATCTGCCTCTTTCTCTCTATGTCTGTCGCTCTCAAATATAAGTAAATAAACAAAAAAATTAAAAAAAATAATGTATTTAGTTACTTAAGTCACTTTCTTTAGTACTATCTTAAATAAAATAAATGACATGGGTCAGTATCATTGGGTATGAATTATTATAGAATCTTATAAAAGTACCAGAACTTTAATCCGTTTCTGATTACTCAAGGAAAATTTAAGCTGGGTTATGAAATTCAAATGTCTCTGGCAGCCATGCAAGTAGATCTGAGTGAAGTGGACCAAGTGTGACAGTTTTGAGAGATGATGGACACAACATAAGTGCCAGTAAGAGAAGGGACAGTTCCAGCAAACTGTTTGCATGTGGAGACACGAAGAGACAAGGAAAAGTGGGTCTAATGCTGCTGGAAATATCTTATTCTGTCAAAAGAAGCCAGGTACCCAGACTTTGCCTGACACTTCTAAATATTACTTATTTATTTATTTATTTGAGAGCAACAGACAGAGAGAGAAAGAGACAGACAGAGAGAGAGAGAGAGAGAGAGAGAGAGAGAGAGAGAGAGAGAGAGAATGGGAGCACCAGGGCTTCCAGCCACTGCAAACGAACTCTAGACATGTGTACCCCCCTGTGCATCTGGCTAACGTGGGTCCTGGAGAATCGAGCCTCGAAACCGAACCTTGACTTAGCCTAGGCTGACTTGGAATTCATATATAGTTTCAGATTGGTCTTGAACTCAGCAGTCCTCCTGCCTCAGCCTCCTAAGTGCTGGGATTAAAGGCATGAACCACCACTTCTGGCTTAGACAACTTTTCATTGATAACTTCCATAAGTATAGACAATATACCATGATTATAATCCCCTTCCACCACTTCCCTTTCCCGCTTCCAAATCTCCCCTCCACTGAATCCCATCTTCTTTCCAACTAGTCTCTCATCTATCTTGATGTCATCATTGTTTCCCCTCATTTTATGCAGGCCTTGTGTATGTACCATAAGCCACTGTGAGGTCATCAATATCAAGGCTACTTTGTGTTTGGGAGACAGTACTGTAAGCAGTCCTCTGCAATGGGCCCTGAACCTTAGAAGGTGTGATAGAGATGTCTCACTTAGTGCTGAATACTCTGTTGCCATTTCTTCTCAATACTATGGTGAGTTGTGAATCGCCCCAGTGGTCTCTGCCATCTGAAAAGAGAAGCTTTTCTATGCCAAAGTGAGGGTAGCATTAATAAGTGGACATAAGCCAGTGTTTATAGGAAAGTTTGGTGGGCATAATAGATACATTTAGCCAAATAGAAGTTTTCCCCTGAGGACTTATGCCTTCTTTAGCCATAGGCTTTTGACTAGGTAGCAGGGATGAATTCTCTTCCTGAAGTCCAATCAGAGAGCAGTTGGTTTCCTCCCTAACAGACACGCCAGTTGGTATATTGGGCCTGGCTAGCCAGCTGTAAAGCTTGCAGAGTCCACTGCTGGTTGAAACTGTTGATTACCTCTCTTCTCCAACAGGCTACACAGATCTTTCCAGCATCCTGAAAGCTAGTCAACAGGGAGGAGGCTTCCAGCTCAGCGTTAGCTTGATTTCTCAGTGACTACAGCCCAAGCATGTGGAGTCTTCAGCAATAGGATTTTACCATCTACTTCTGCTGGGCAACCAAGAACCTCAGCAATGGCCTGTACTGTTTTGGGGCCGTCAGGGACCTCCCTGGCCTAAAGCTCACCAGAAGGTCTCTACCCAGGGCACTGAAATTTTTCTAATAACAACTTAAGGATTTGGGCACAACATCCACAGTTTATTTTTATGTTAGCACTATAAAACATTAAAAAGGATCAACAAACTAGGCATGGTGGCTCATGCCTATAATCTTCGTGCCAGTACTTGGGAGGCTAAGGCAGGAGTATTGTCTTAAGTTTGATGCTAGCCAGGGCTATAGAGCGAGAGCCTGTCTCAAGAACCAAATTAAACCTTACAAAACTGAATCAAACCAAACCAAACCAATTAATAAAAGTTACTCGTGTGTGGTCTGTTGTATAAATGCAAAAAAAAAAAATAACAATAAAAACTGCCCAATATGCAGTGATGCTCTAGGATAAAGATACTGACTCTTGGAGTCATTTGAAACCAAGAGTGAGCCAGCCTGCTGCCTTAGCTGCTATTGCTTCTATTGAGGCAAGCGCTCATCTGTTGTTTTTAGTGAACTACAATATGGGAGTGAGTTGAGTGAGGAGTCAGCATTCCATGAGTCAAGGTCAGGCAACACCTGAGTGAGGGACAGGAAGATTTGTCTACAAAAAATCCTTTAGACATTTATTCAAAGGAAGGGACTTAGGGGCAGAACCGATGAACTCTACTGACCCAAAACACACACACGCACACACACATTTATTATTCACAGATGTTATTACTCTAAGTTCATCTGTTGCTTTCAATATTCTTGTGGGCTATTGTTGCTCTCAACACCCGATGCTGTCAATGGTGGTCAACATATCTCATGCACACACACACACACACACACACACACACACACATTGTTCTGGGCTAGGAGTACAACCTGGTCACCAGGGAGGTAAAACTAGGAGCATGGACTAATCAACAGGGTGAAGGCCAATCCCCCCCTTTTTTTAAAGCAACACGTGGAAAAATGACTCATGTACAGGCCTTCATGACCTCACAGTGAATACCATAACCCCACTGAGGAGGGTCCCAGGTTAATGGGCAAGGGTATAAAAGAGTATAACCTGTTATAACATACATACACACACATATAGGTGCATATATATATATGACTAATGTACAAATAGCTAAGTTGTATGTATATTCTCTTCAGTGTTGTGAACTCTGTATCTATATTTTTTCGTTCTTTCTTTTTTTTTGAGGTAGGGCCCCACTCTAGCTCAGGCTGACCTAGAATTTACTATGTAGTCTCAGGGTGGCCTTGAACTCACAGTGATTCTCCTACCTCTGCCTCCCGAGTGCTGGGATTAAAGGCATGCACCACCATGCCCAGCTGTATTTTTTTCTGCTTGGTTTTTCAAGGTAGGGTCTCATTGTAGCCCAGACTGACCTGGAATTCAATATGTAGCCTCAGATTGGCTTCCAACTCACGGCAATCCTTCTATCTCTGCTTTCCAAGTGCTGGGATTAATGGACAAGACATAAGTGTATACACAAATGGTAAACATAGAAAGAGAAATGAAAAGACTGCTTTAAGATATTTACAGGTAATGTAATATCAAGAATGGGTTAGTGATATTTAAACAATGTTATAGAGTTAACAAGGATTCTAAAGGAAAAAAAGTGATTTGTTTAGAGTAAAGAAATTACTATGATAATTTAGGAGAGAAATTGTTGGAGGCACATGCTTTTAGTGAAAAGCAATGGAAAAAAAGACGAGTGAAGGTTTCAGGATAGGGATTATCAGTAAATTGCTACTGGTGCTTCTTCCTGGAAGAGAAGCAGAAGCCCAGAGAAGGCATCTTTGTAGGAGCCTAAACTGTCCTAGGAAGTAAATTACATAAACAACAGTGAGAGGAAGGAGAATATTCCAAGCTGAGGGATTCTGTAGAGACATAATTGTAGTCAATGGCACTGGGTAAAATTGACTGAAGATATTTTTGTGGTAATTAGAACAAAAGTAGAAATGGCCTGGAGTATTGGATAATGTGTTTGGTTTGATAGTGATACCTTAGGGCTGGAGATAGTGGTGTAGCTCTGCAGGTGAAAAACATCTTCATTTTGGGGAGATTCGTTCTGAATAGTTTGGAGGCAAAATATCCAGATATATGTAGCCCGTGCCATCAAATACTGTGGTGAAAGACAGTACGTGTTTCAGTATCGAGGAAAGTGGAGAGTTGTGAAAATTTTCACATGCTTGAATGGAAGTGAAAGGTATATGGTTGTGTGTTATATCCTTCTTTTAACTTTTATTAAGTTTGGACATATTCAAATAAATTAAGAGTATACAAATAATACCTTCTTCCACAAACAAACCAAAAACAAACAGGTGTTGGAGAGGACAGTGAGTGAATGCATAGTTACACCTGCTTCCTCTTATGACCGACTCTGGTAGTGAAAATGAAGTGACTATGAGGATGCCGTCTGTACAGCACTATTTTCCATGGATTGCTGAGATTGAATGGATTACATGGATTGAATGAGAGTGCATGGGAAAAAGGATGCCTGATGACATGTAATGGAAGATGTGACACCTAGAATATACATACACACAAAACTGATTAGAGGAGAGCTAATTTGTCTGGATATCCCATGGGCTCTGTTGGTTACCACAGGGTTAGGAAGAGGAAGAGAGAGTTATACACGAGTGTTCACTGCAGCATTCTCACAGTGGTAACATTGGTAGGCCAAATTGTGATACAGATCTATAATGGGACAAATTGCTAATACAGGAAAACCATAGTTGAAGCTCAAAACATTATGCTAACTGCAAAAAAGCTGGATATGTGCTATATAATTCCATTCACATGAAATTGTAGAAAATAGCTCTATGTAAGTAAATAGTAAAGCAAAATGGTTTCATTTGGCTGGAGGAATAAGACATGAATGCAAGTCCACACAGGGAATTTTTCTGGGTGATGGAAAGTGTGATGTTGGTGGTTATATGCAGTGTCATAGATTTGTCAAAACTCACTGAACTGTGTTTAAGTGGATCCATTGTTGTTTATAAACTGCATCCCAAAATAGTTGACAACAAAGTACAGAAAAGCAGGAGATTTAAGCAGCAGTGCATTCCTCCAAGTACATACTGAAGGAAATTCCCAGCATGGTAATTGTATAGATTTGGCAAATATCTAGTGCTCACTTGAAAGGAGAGTTAGAAAGTTCTTAGAGAACTTATCTTGAAAAAGAAAACTCAAAATAAACGATGGCTGGGCTGGGGAGATGGATCAGCAGTTATAGGAGCTTGCTCGCAAAGCTTATTGGCCTGGTTTGACTCCCCAGTGCCCTGTAAAGCCAGAGCACCAAGTGGCACCTGCATCTGGAGTTTGTTTGCAGAAGCAAGAAGCATTGGCATGTTAATACCCTCTCTTTGCTCTCAAATAAATAAAATATAAGAAAAAAACTGAGAAAAAGAACTATGGCCAAGTTCTTGGAGAATATGTAATTATATACAGAATGCAACTAGTGGACAATAAAGAAAGACATCCAACTGAACTTGTTACGTGTATTCTCCACTGAATGGCATGGCCCTCATCCACGGAACATTGCTATAATGTAAAAACTGTATGATATGTTAACACTGCATATTCAACTTTAGTGGATAATTGTTCAAAGCCTTTGTAATAGGAAACACACGTGAAGCTGAGACAGGTTGATAAATGGAAATAGCTGCATAAAAAGAAGGCATCCAGTGTATGGCTGATGGATAAGAATGTTATTTGAAGCTGCTAGGTCAACTTAGAGGGAGTGAGAATATCATATATATATATATATATATATATATATATATATATATATATATGACATTAGTTCACTGTATTGCTGTATTGGATAGAAAAGAAAACGATAGAGGGAGGTGTTTTATGAAATAATCCCCAGCTAATTTAGCAATGGTTAGAAAATTTCAGACCTTTACAAGTCAAGAAATAATCCAGGTGTGGTGGCACTCGCCTTTAGTCCCAGCACTCAGGAGGCAGAGGTAGGAGGATTTCTGTGAGTTCTAGGCTACCCTGAGACAAATTTCAGGTCAGCCTGGGCTAGAGCGAGACCCTACCTTGAGAAAAAAAAGAGTCAAGAAATAGCAAAGTCAACTGGGTTAAATATGAACATATCTGTACCCTAGAATTTCAGTATGTAGTCTTATATAAAAGCACATTTTCCATTACTATGGGCACTGACTCTGATGACTTATTTCTTTATAAGAAGACCACATGAACATACAGACACAGAAGACACATTCTGAGAGAAGTTAGTCCTTGGAAAATGGAGACAGAAATTAGAGTGGTGGGATGGTCAGAAGTGAAAAGAAGGATCTTTCCCTTATAGTCTTGGTTAAGAGTGTGACCCTGTGAGTACTTTAGTTTGGGATTTCTAGCCACCAAAACTCTGTGGGAATAAATTTCTATTGCTTTAAATGACCTCATTTGTGATATAATTTGTTACAAACCAACACAATACACAAACCTCTACACAACCAATACAATAATGCAATATTTTAAAAACAGACATGGAGGGGCGGGGGGGGGGGATCGCTCAGTCAGTTAAGTGCTTGTCTTGTAAGCATAAAGATTTGCGATCAGTTCCTAGAGTTCATGGAACATGCTGGGCGTGCCTATAATCCCAGCACCCGGGAGGCAGAGACAGAGCATTCCTGAAGCTTGCAGGCTAGCTAGTCTAGTCTAATAGATGAACTCCATTGAGAAAGTCTGTCTCTCAGGAGGAGGCTGGCATCCCCAAGGATGATATCCAATGCTGTCTTCTGCCTTCCACGTGCAATCACACACACGTGCCCCTGCATATGCACATGTACACCCCCCATGTGAACAGGCTATACATATGCATGTGTGCACACAAGTGTGCCAAAGAAAACAGATATGGAAGTTCACAAGAAAATAGCCGAAACCGGTTCGAAGCTGTAGCAGGGTGCAGTCATGCATGCTTGTAATCCTAGCTCATGGGTGGTAGATGCGGGAGGATTAGGAGTTCAGGGCCAGTTTGGGCTACATAGCAAATTTGTTATCAAATTGGGGTACGTGAGACCCTATCTCAAATCACAAATGTAAACCAAACCAAACCAAAACCTTAAGATAAAAAGTTTGTGGGGGCAGAGAGGAGGGAAATGATGGTATCAACACAGGTGTCCATACAAAGTATATACTTAATAAAAAAAATTACTGACAAAAAATGACAACTGAGACTTTTTCTTTAAAGTTTGTTTCCATAGGAGAGAGCATAAGAAATCATAAAATAGGGCTGGAGAGATATCTTAGCAGTCAAGGTGCTTGCCTGCAAAGCTAAAGGACCCAGGTTCAATTCTCTAGTACCCACCTAAAGCCAGATGCACAAGGTGGCACATGGGTCTCATTTGCAGTGGTTAGAGGTTCTGGAATGCCCATTCTCTTGCTCTCTATCTGCCTCTCTCTCTCTCTTAAATAAATAAATAAATGAAATATATTAAAATGTTTTAAAACACAAATAGTAAAATAGATTTCTCTTGTTTTTCTTTATAAAACTGTCTGTGTTGAGGTTTAACACATATATTACTTAAATTTTTAATTGTTTTTTAGCAACAAAGCCAAGAAGTCAGCAGGTCAAATATAAGCCAGCAGATAATTAGGTAGGGAGTTTAAATGTCTGAAAATAGGGCAAATTCTATCTGAACACAAAGATTTGAACTTCTAATAGGACTTACTATCTCAAAGGGCACAAGGATACGTGCTCATACCTTTAGTAAATTCAATAGCTGAGTTGAGTTGCTTAAATTTAAAGATCCTTTCATTTTGTAATAATGGAAGAACTTTGACCTTTAAGTGTATGATGTGGTAATATCTCCTCTCTAAGGGATAAATTAGAGGCTGAAGGTTCTGAGGGAATTTTCCTTTCCAAATTCAGGGTCCCTATGAGGAAAAAAGAAAGGATTGGGGATTAGAGTGGAGTGAGTAGTGTTTGAGAATATACAGAGAGACTCATCCTAGTACCATTGATAGTTCCAAAAGACTGTGTAGACAGTGTGGCTTCCTTTCTAGAAGTTTCTTTGCCCTGGTTTTGCTTTAGCTTGGTATGTTTCCAGTGGTCTCAAAAATGTCACAAACCCAAATCAGTTTTGTTTTATTTTTGTTTTTTCAAGGTAAGGTCTTACTCTAGGCCAGGCTGACCAGGATCTCACTCTGTCGTCCTAGGATGCTAAATCAGTTTTGAATTAAATTAAGCAAACAACACGTGACTGCTATATATATTTGAGATGCGTGCATATCTGTATAGAATTAGTAGTAGATGACAACCTTTGAAAGAACAATACACTCACTGGCTTCATGATTATATTCCCCATGACCACTAGAGATTTTCATTCCATAGTTGTGGGATGAGGACGGTCTTCTTTTGTGGTAGTGGGAATCAGACATGGCCTTGTGCACATTAGGCACATGTTTTATTATTGAATTGCCCCCATCAGCTCAGGAATCTGTTTTCAAAAAGTTGCTCTTTCAAAGTTCCCAAAAAGCAAAACACATTTTAGAACAAGTAGATAATTAGATTTCATCAAAATTATAAGCTTTGCAATATGAAAGACCCTGCTAAGATAATGAAAGGACAAATGACTGAGAGAAAAATACATATTTGACAAAGGACTTCTCTCTAGAATATACAATTTTAAAAAATTTATTTCATTTCTTATTTATTTATTAGAGAGAGAGGGGGGGGAATGGTGCATCAGGGCCTCTAGCTACTGCAAGCTAACTCCAGACATATGTGCCACCTTGTGCATCTGGCTTATGTGGGTCCTGGGGAATCAAACCTGGGTCCTTAAGCTTCACAGGCAAGCACCTCAACCGCTAAGCCATCGCTTCGGCACCTAGAATATACAATTTTGAAATGTCTTTTTCCAATCCATTTAGAAAATGAATAAGAGATAGGAGTGAATGTCTCATCGAAGGATGCACAGGCAACAAATATGCCTCTGGAGAGATGATCATCAGCTGTTAAAGCAAGGTGTGGTGTGCCCATAATGAGGCTTCACCATACACTATCCAAATAGTTAAAGTGAAAAATGGCCACATCAGATGCTGGTAAGATTACGGAGTAAGAGGATTCCACTTCTGTGACTGGTGGGAGGCTACCAATGACACAGCCACACAGCCATTCTGGAAAACAGCTTGGCAAGTCATTTCAAAGCAACAGTGGCCCTAGCATATGCACAAACCTTGTACTCTTACATACAATGAAAACCAGGGACATGGAAAGTTATCTGTTTACACAGACTCTTACATATGAATGCTTTTAGCAGCTTTCTTATAATAGCCAAACACTGCTCAAATGTCCTTTGGTGCATAACTGGTTAAATAATGTGGTATATATCCAAACCATGGGGTACTAGTCAGCAATGAAAATTTAAATGGGCAATTTCTATGCACAGTGATTTGTGTGAACCTTGAGGAAATTATATTAAATGAAATAAGATAGTTAATCTCAACCAGTTATATACCGCGTGGGCCTGCTTAACTAACAATTGCCGAATAAGATTATAGAGATGGAGCATAGGTTATTAGATGCTAGGGGTTAGGAATGGGGAGGGTGGGCATGAAGGAGTCATGCAGGGGTGTTTTATATTGAGCAATGTTTTGTATATTGACTATGGGTGCAGAACCTACATAGGCTAAACTTACATAGAACTAAATGTAGACACAAAAGTGCATCACGTGAAACCGAAAATCTGAATAAAATCCATGGTTTGTACCAATATCAGTTACTTAGTTTCACTGTTGTACTGCAGTATTTTATTTATTTATTTATTTAAGAGAGAGAGAGAGAGAGAGAGAGAGTGTCAGAGAGAAAAAGTCAGACAGAAAGAGTAAGTATGGGGATGCCAGGCCTTCCTGCCATTGCTCACACACTGCAGACACATGTGCCACTTAGTGCATCTGGCTTTATGTGGGTCCTGGGGAATCGACTCCGGGGGCTGTCAGGCTTTGCAAGTGATTACCTTTAACTGCTGAGTTTAAGGTAATCACTTGTACTGCAGTCATGCAAGATGCTCACCTTGGGATGGAGTAACATACCCACAGGGTGCACATGAACTTCATGTACATTTTCGCAAATTTCTTTGAAATTGTAATCATTTTATTTATTTATTTATTTATTTTTTTGGTTTTTCAAGGTAGGGTCTCACTCTAGTTCAGGCTGACCTGGAATTCACTATGTAGTCTCAGGGTGGCCTTGAACTCATGGCAATCCTCCTCCCTCTGCCTCCCAAGTGCTGGGATTAAAGGCGTGCGCCACCACGCCCGGCTTTGAAATTGTAATCATTTTAAAGTAAGTCTGAGAAGTTATTTAAAATTCTTGGAAGTTAAATAATGCTGAAATGTGTTTGTTTTGGACATTTACATGATTCAGCCATTAAAATTCATTACATCTCTTTATATACGTATTATAAGATAGGAAGTTTGGCCTTGATGGAACATGCTTATAATCTCAGCACTCAGGGCGAAGTCAGAAGAATCCTGAGTTTGAGGCAGGTCCTGGCTACATAGTGAAACTGTTTTAAAAAGCCAAGGGCTGCCACTGTAGTTTGGTGGGAGAACCCTTGCCTAGCATGCACAAAGCTTCAAGTAAGGTTCACAGGAAGTGTAAGAGAGGGATCAGTTGTCAAACTTATTATTATTATTTTTGCCCAAAACAGAGTTAAAAAAAATATACTTGTTATTAGATTACAAAAAGCAGGCAAGCACTGCTGTAGTGTATGTCAGAACACATTTCTCAAATATTTGATTAACATTTCAGACATGCATCTGTTCTAATGAGCAGGGTGCAGCTGTATTTATGTTTTCCTTTTGTGCATATGGGATTCTGTTGAAAGGAAGGGCAATGATGTTGCTTCCTGTCGTGCAGAGAGCGTGTTGAAGTCACACGTTTCCCTACTCTTCCTGATGTTTTTTGGTTACAATTTCTAATGTTTCACTTTTCTTTGG
Source organism: Dipus sagitta (assembly GCA_036346955.1). NCBI lineage: Eukaryota > Metazoa > Chordata > Mammalia > Rodentia > Dipodidae > Dipus > Dipus sagitta. Next base: position 23,605,572 of record CM070784.1, on the reverse strand, counting down.
TCCAACTCAGCATCTGCTTGAAAATGATCCATGCTGGGAAACTTTCTAGTACTATCTTCCATTTCAATGTGGCAAATGAAATTCATTTCTGGTTCACAATTAAAATGTCATGGTTTATAAACTGGTTAAGAGGAACAAAGGCAGATCTCAAAAAAAATCCTAGAGCTTAGTTTTCATGATTAGTGTTTTTTTTTTCCCCCAAATAAGATTTATTTAATGTAGAAATATAAAATTAGCACTTCTATTTATGAAATATTTCATAATCATGAAAAGATTAGGGTGTCATACGTTTTCATTGGTCTTTAATCTATTTTCCAAAGGTATTTTGGGTCTCCCTAATTTGCAGAACTAACCCATTGTGGTGGTTAATCCTAATGGTCCACTTGACAGGCTCTAGAATCACTTAGGAGACAATTCACTGGGCATGTCTATAAGGAAGTTTCTAGACTATGTTGATAATATGGCAAGACCTATCCTGAATGTGGGCAGCGCCATTCCATGGCATTCATTACAGTTTCCTGACCGTGGAGGCAATGTGACCAGCTGCTTCACGCTCCCCACTGCCGTGTCTTCTTCACCACGCTGGGCTCTGTGTCCTCAAACTCTCCTCCCCTACCCTTCCCTCTTGAAGTTGCTCCTTGTCAGCTGTTCTGTCACAGCGACGAGGAAACTGGTGCAGGCATTCTGTCTGGAAGCATCAGTAATTGCCTTTTGTTGGTTTGTAGCTTAAAGTATTCACTTTAAACCACTCAATGTAGCTCTGTGCCATTTATTTTCAGAGTATGCCGAATGCTAAAAGCCAGGTAGTCTACTGATACAGCCATGGGGTTTCCTGCCCTTCTCATTTAAAGTATTTTCTTCTCTGATTATTCTTCTGTTGGTTAACTTATATAGCATGCATTATTATCACTCAACCAGCTCATTACAAGAAATGCCTCCGTTACCTCAGAGTAGCAATTACTCATATAATCATTAAAATTACAAAATTTACCTCTCAGATTGATGTTCTAGGTGTTCACATGTACCTCAGCCCTAGAAAACAAGTTCTATCTTAGACCTCAAAAAGGAATCATCTCCCTCCCTCCCTCCTTCCCTTCATCACTTCCTTTCTTTTTTCCTTCCTTCCTTCCTTCCTTCCTTCCTTCCTCCCTCCCTCCTTCCTTCCCTCCCTCTCTTCTCTCTCTCTTTCTTTCTGCCTCTCTCTCTCTCGTTTTCTGCTTTTTTCTTTTTCTTCTGAGGTAGGGTCTCACTCTAGCTCAGGCTGACCTGGAATTCACTCTGTGGTCTCGAACTCACGGCAATCTTCCTACCTCTGCCTCCTAAGTGCTAGGATTAAAGGGCATGCACCACCACTTCCGGCTCTTTCTCTTGTTTTTTGAGGTATGGTCTTGCTGTAGCCCAGGTTGACCTAGAATCACTATGTAGTCTCAGACTGACCTTGAACTCATGCAATTCTCCTATCTCTGTCTCCTGAGTGCTGGGATTAAAGGTGTGTGTCACAAGGCCCAGTTTGTTGCTTGCTTGCTTTTTCTTTTTCCTCCCTTCCTCCCTTCCCCTTCTCTCCCACCTTCTCCTTCCTTCCTTCCTTCCTTCCTTCCTTCCTTCCTTCCTTCCTTCCTTCCTTCCTTCCTTCCTTCCCTCCCTCCCCCCTCCCTCCCTCTCTTTCTTTCTTCCTTTCCCCTCTTTCTGTCTGTATTTTGAGACAGGGTCTGCAATGGTTAACAGCTATTGTCAACTTGATTGGATCAGGAATCAAATAAGAGATACACTTCTTGGCCAAGAAGGATTAACTGAGGGAGGAAGATCTTCCTCAAAGTGGGCAGCCCTTCCAGTGGCAGCCGAAATTCAAAAGCTTTCAGGAAAAAGAGGCCCTTTTCATCCCTGCTTGCTTTTTATCCGTTTCTGGTGAATGCATGTGCCCTGCTGCTGTTATCCTTTGAAGACATAGGGCCCCAGCGTCTTCAGCCTTCCAACATGGACTGAAGACCAGCAACTTTGCGGTAACCTTCCAGCCCTTATGGCAGACTGGGCCTGCTGAGGCATCCAGCTTTGTGGACTGAACAGTTACCACAGTCACCAGCTTCCCATCCTCTTCAATCTGCAGACAGCCATTGTTGGACTGTCCTGCTCAAACTGTGAAGCCAAGAGGACTATTAAATCCTCTTCATAATATACTCATTCTATCTGTTCTGTTCCTCTAGAAAGTACTGAGTAATATACAGGGTTTCATGTAGCCCCATGGCCTTCAGTTTACTATGTAGCTATCTCTCAAGGGCTGATAATTAAAGGCTTTATTATTATTATTATTATGTTTGTTTGTGGAGTGCTGGAGATTGAATCTAGGATCATGGACACATGAGGCAAGTGTTCTTCCACTGAGCCTTTTATTCTCATTTTAATTTCTACAAACATGCAATTAATATGGGTGTCACTTTTCATTCTGAGCTAAAAGGGCCTATGATCATGGATTTGCTTTAGGGGACTTGTGTGTTTTTGCATAGATAAGCTGTGTAGTCCAGATGTTGTCAGATAATGCCCATCATGTATGTTAGAGCCAGGTGCGGCTATTTGAAAAGCACAGTTATCTAGAAGCCTTGACAGTTTCTTGGAATTTATTTAATGGCTTAACCCTGGGTCTTCAAAGATATATTTGTGGCCATGGTAAACGTGTGGAACAGATGCAGCAGCACCTCTTCCTGGGTCACTAGAAGTGACCATTAAAGAAGGGGCAGGGTGCTTGCCGAAGTGAAGCCCAGTGCTTTAACCACATTCCGCAAGGCTTGCCTCAAGGAAGTGCTTGTGCCTCTGTGACATGGGAGACATCTTAAGGCCTTGCATGGGTCATTTTAAAAAATAATTACTGCCAGGCGTGGTGGCGCACGCCTTTAATCCCAGCACTTGGGAGGCAGAGGTAGGTGGATCGTCATGAGTTCAAGGCTACCCTGAGATTACATAGTGAATTCCGGGTCAGCCTGGGCTACAGTGAGACCCTACCTCGAAAAGACAAAAAAAAAAAAATTGTTACACAGCTTTGTTAATGTGTATTCCACCACAACTGGAAAGATTGTTACAACATTTCAACCCGGCTCAACAGCTCATCAGATCAAAGTCCTACAAATGTAACAGGCGTTTTATGTGTGGTGCCACTGTAATTTCACTCTCCATAAAGTATGGAGTTTTCTTTTGATCAACAATATTGTTTTTTGTACTTAATTATGGGGATGTAGACCAGGTAATAATTAGAAATGCAGATGATCAAGGGAAGCACTATCAATTAAAAAAAAAAACCCAACTTTTTAAAGGTCTTGGACAAAACATTCAAGACACTCACCACGGACAGAACAAGCCATTGAAACCCTGATGTTCTCTCTCTCCTTCCTCAGGTCTCCAAAGAAGCCATTCCACAAAACCACACATCCTCATGTGCCCAGACAACTCACACTCACTGGCTGCACACTTACACAGGTGTCACACACCTGTACACATCACTTCATACCCCACACATACCTAACTCATAGCCCCTACCGCACACACTCCAAATACCACGTGCCTATCACACCACTTTACACGCCACACATACATCTCCTGTACCCACTCTTCATACCCACGCACACATACACACATCGCTAACACACATGTGCACAAACACACACATTCCATGAGCTACACATATACATATATGTCCAGGTACCATCCATATGTTCATAATTCACATATACTCAACACACACAGGTATATTCCACTCCTCACACAAGCACATCATACACATCACAGTACCATAAAAATGTGTGCTATAAACAAAACCCGCCACACACCCCCTAAGAGACTCATCACAAAACACACTTACATGATTTGTACATGTACGCACCACTTACACTTCAGAAACTGCACACACTATCGCACAAGCCCTCACCACTCTCCATGCAGAGAACTTTATATATTCATTCCATAAAAACTCAGAAATCAGGGGGGTAAGACTGTCTAATGCAATTTAAGGCATTCAACCTATGCTCCATACATCAAAATGGAGACACTGAGCCGGGCGTGGTGGCGCACGCCTTTAATCCCAGCACTCGGGAGGGAGAGGTAGGAGGATCGCCGTGAGTTCGAGGCTACCCTGAGACTCCATAGTGAATTCCAGGTCAGCCTGGGCTAGAGTGAAACCCTACCTTGAAAAACCAAAAAAAAAAAAAAAAAAAAAAAAAAAATGGAGACACTGTGTTGCCATAAAGCCCTATTTCCAGAGTGGGAGAACCTTAAGAATAACCCTCTTGCCCTTGGCTCAAACTCTGAAGCAGAATTCCCAGGGAAGTGCCTGAAGTTTATGTACTTAATGCACTCTCTGAGCTCCTGGATAGCTTTATTTTTTCTTTCCCTTTCTTTTGCTGTACTGGGGATTGAACCTAGGACCTCCCACATGGTAGGAAATCATTCCACCACCAAACCATTGAGCTACAACCCCAGTTCTCTTTTTACTTTTTTGAGACAAGGTCTCACTAAGTTGCCCAAGCTGGTCTGAACTCACTCTAGCCCAGATGAGTCTTGAACTCTGGGTTTTCCTGCTTCAACTGGGATTATAGCTCTGAGCCACAAGCTTTCATAAGGCATCTTGATCTTAGAGTGAAGCGACTCGGGTTCCAGATGCTTCAGGACCCCCTGGGCTGGGCCCCTCCAAAGCCCTGTGCTCTCTGGGTGGTAGGGGATATCAGCCTGAACCCGAACTCTGAGGTCAGGGCTCCCTTCTAACTTGGGTGAGGACAGTCCTGGGGCTGAAGGAAGGTGGGGTCTCACTCTGTCTCCCCAGCTCTGTCTTTAGCTGCATTGCCACCGGCAGCAACCTGGCTCTGGCGATGTGGGAACATTCTTGTACTAACTTCACCCCTTAAAAAAAATACCTGGACCACAGGCTTGAAGGCTGTTATGACCCAGGTTCGTGGTGTCAGGGCAGGGTTGCATACAGAGGTGGGATAGACATGGCTGCTCTTGCTGGGGTATCTGGAGTTGCAAGGGACTTAGCAAGTGAAATCAAAGGGCGGGGCTTCTCCCACAGACTCCACCTCTTCCTCTCTTATCCCTACCACCTGAATAGGAAACAGAAGTCACACCGCCGGCATTGCTAAAACAATATGAGAAACAAAAACGAACTTTAAAAATTATTGTATTTATTTATTTGTAAGGAGAGAGAGAGAGAGAGAGAGAGAGAGAGAGAGAGAGAGAGAGAGAGAAAGAGAGAGCGAATGGGTGCACTAAGGCCTCCAGCCTTCACAAATGAACTCCAGATGGATGCACCACTTTGTGCACTTGGCTTTACATGGGTGCTGGGGAATTGAACCCAGGTTGTTAGTCTATGCAAACAAGTGCCTTAACCACTGAGCAATCACTTCAGCTCTAAAATAAACTCTTTTTAAAGCTACTTTTAACTTTTTGAGACAGGGTTTCATGAAGTAGACCAGGATGGCTTTTAATTCACTATGAAGCCCAGGGTAATCTTGAACTTCTGATTTTCCTGTCTGCATTTCCTATATGATGGGATTACAAGTGTGCCACCATACTTGGCAAAGAAATTTTCTAAATACTTCTTAAAAAATTTTTTTTGGTTCTTTCAAGGAAGGGTCTCATTCTAACCTTGGCTAGCTTGGAACTCAAAGAAATCCTCTTACCTCTGCCTCCCAAGTGCTGGGATTAAATGTGTATGCCTCCACACCTGTCTTCTAAATTCTTATAGTAATTTTTTAAATGTGTAATAGCACACAAAAGAGAAATATTTATTCTTTGTAGAAAGCATTGCAAAATTATAGTCACATGAAAAAGAGTAAGATATTAGTGAATCTCATAGTTAGTTAATGCTAATATTCATATACATCTCTGGTGTCTATAGATTTTTAAATGAAATTTATTTAAAATTTTTATTTCTTTTGCTTTTCCTTATAGATTTTGTGATGCTTTGGGTGCTTACCAGCTTTCTAACGTTATAAATGCTTGAGATTTGGGCCAGGCATGGTGGCACATACATGCCTTTGATCCCAGCACTCGGGAGGCAGAGGTAGGAGGATCGCTGAGAGTTCAAGGCCACCCTGAGACTACTTAGTGAATTCCAGGTCAGCCTGTGCTAGAGTGAGACCCTACCTTGAAAAACAAAACAAACAAACAAACAAAAATGCTTGAGATTTGCTTAGTCATCCTAATTAAGCAATCACTTTTATTTTTGCATGTGCATGTGTGGGTGGTGGGCATGCATGTGTGGGTGGTGGGCATGCATGTGTGGGTGGTGTGCATGCATGTGTGTGCACATGTGGAGGACCAGAGGTTGATGCTGACTGTCTTATTCAATGGTTCTGAAGCTCACTGACTCAGGTAGAGCAGCTTGCCAACAAACCTCAGGGGTTTTCCTGTCTCCGTGTCCCCAGCACTGGAATTGCAGGGTTTTCCATAGGTGTTGGGTATTTGAACTCAGGTCTTCATGTGTTGGTTGTAAGCACTCTCCCTACTGAACTATTTCTCCAGTTCCCAGTAATCACTTTTGTATTCTTCTTCTTTATTATTATTATTATTTTTTGTTTATAGAGGTAGGGTCTCACTCTAGCCCAGGCTGACCTGGAATTCATTATGGAGTCTCCGAGTGGCCTCGAACTCACAGAAATCCTCCTACCTCTGCCTCCTGAGTGCTGGGATTAAAGGTGTGCGCCACCATGCCCGGCTCATTTTTTTTTTTTTTTTTTTTTACAGACAGATGCCCAAATTATATAAACTCCATACCAACTAAACCTGGGCCTGTTTACAGAATTGTAGAAAAAGAATAATCATCCCATCATCACCAAATTCTATTAAAGAACTTTTTACCCAGGAGATGTAGCCTGGACTAGCTATGTCAGTTTCTGGCTTACCTGTCAGAAAAAGAAAATGTGTGGCTTGAAGTTCAATAAGATTCCATTAAATATCCAAGTGATATTTCACATGCACCTGACCACTATTCCATGACTTGGCTTTCTGTGTGGTTTTCCAGAGATGAGATGTGCTGGTTCAAATCAGCTGTCCTCCCTAAACTCGTGTGTGTCGAATACTTTGTCCCCAGCTGATGGCAATTTTGGGAGGTGGAGCTTTGCCAGAGGAGGTGTGTTTCCGGAGATGGGCTTCAGGGTGAGATAGCCAGCTCCCCCTGTCAGAGTTCAGCTCACTGTTGCTGCTATCTTCCACCTGCTGTAGCCACAAGTGATGTCCAGTCTCTGCTCATGCCATGCTATTCCCAGCCATCATGAAACGTCTCCTGAGACCAAATCAAAATAAACCCTTTTCCTTCCATCAGCTGCTTTTGGTTGGGTGTTTTGTCCCAGCAATGCAAAGGTAACTCCAACATGAGAGGATGGATTGTATAGTCCAAAGGGGTATCTGGTCTCGTTGGCTAACATATGCTATCTAGTAATGATCTGGCTTACTTATTCTTTCTTTTGTGACCTTTGTTAGTGTGTGTGTGTATGTGTGTGTTTCTATGTTCTTTTTTTATGAGAGAGAGAGAGAAAGAGAATTGGCATGCCATGGCCTCTAGCCACTGCAAACTCCAGATGTGCATGCCACCTAGTGTACAAGTGCAGCCCTGTGTGTTGTGTTACCTCATATGTCTGGCTTACATGGGACCTGGAGAGTAGACTGTGGGTCCTTAGGCTTGGCAGGAAGGCACCTTAATCACTAAGCCATCTCTTCAGCCCTATGTTCTTCTTCTAAAAACTGTTTTCTTATTGACAACCTCCCTACATATACTCAATGAACCCTGGTCATAATACCCCGTATCTCTGTCCTTTAGAGTAAGCTACTCAGAGATATTTTTTATTTATTTTGTTTATTTTTATTTCTTTGAGAGCGACAGACAGACAGCGAGAGAAAGAGGCAGATAGATAGAGAATGGGCACGCCAGGGCCTCCAGCCACTGCAAACGAACTCCAGATGTGAGCACCACCTTGTGTATCTGGCTTACGTGGGTCCTGGGGAATCGAGCCTTGAACCAGGGTCTGTAGGCTTCACAGGCAAGTGCCCAACCACTAAGCCATCTCTCCAGCCCCTATTCATAGATATTTCTGGGCCTGCAGTATATGTACGTATACACTATGGCACACACAATTGTATAAAGAACCTGGCAGAGTAGGTACACTGTCCCAGTCCAGGAACAACTGCTCCCAGACATGATTTCAATTACTTTATGTGGCAGACTCACCTTCCTCTAATATTTGATAGCAATGGAGAGCCTCCCCTTGTCCCCTTGTCAAGGAAATTACTTCATGACTCAGTGTGTGCCTTTTTTGGTGGGGGGTTAGGTATTAAACTCAGAGCCTTTTGCATGTTAAACATGCACTGAGTCACATAGCTACTCCTCCAGCTCTTCGATTTGTAACTTTAAATTAAAAATTAAGTACTATTTTTGCTGTTAGTATCTTCCAAAATTTTGGAGGCTAGTATTTCATCAGGAGTTTTGTATATATATGCATGTGAGCTGTAGGGATTATTCCATTTGAGGCATGTTGTGACGATACATGTACACTCCCAAAAGTGTCCCCTCCCGGATTAGTACACGTGTCAACAAACCATAAAAAGCCATCTTGAAATAAATAAACACATTTGTTTTCACAATCAACCCAGAAAATCTTAATACAGTTTTTGGGAAGTGACACTCTTTTTTTGTTTTTACCAATTTTTAGATGTTCTTTTGTTGGGTTTCATTGTTTTGGGGCCTGGGAGTTAAAGGAGACCTATTGAGCAGCTTCTATGCAGAGCTGCATACAGCAATAGGAGAGAATGAAACCGCAGCAGCTCTTAATTAATATAGAGTTATTCCAGTTCACAGTTGGCCCCCAACAACCCACACAGCACATCTCCACAGATCATTCAATTCCTTAGGATGCTTATTCTTCTCTAGTTATAATGTAATTCTCTAAATACGATAGACGCACAGCCTTTTCCATTTGCCCTACTCCACTTCAGTGAGCTCTTGATCATTGTGGAACGACTCATACTGGAATCCAGAGACTGGGTCACCAGGTTGAAATGTAAACCTTACAGAGCGAAGATCACTTTGTCAGTGTTCTCACTGGGTGACTCGGAGATAAGCCCTGAAGAGTGATTTCAAAGTTTGGAGGTCCAGAGATAACGGCAGTGTGGGGCTTGTCACAGTATCAAAGATGATTAGATTCTTACAGATTAACTTTTTCTTTTTTTGTTTATTTTTATTTATTTATTTGAGAGTGACACAGAGAGAGAAAGAGGCAGATAGAGAGAGAGAATGGCTATGCCAGGGCCTCCAGCCACTGCAAATGAACTCCAGATGTGTATGCCCCCTTATGCATCTGGCTAACGTGGGTCCTGGGAAATTGAGCCTTGAACCAGGGTCCTTAGGCTTCACAGGCAAGTGCTTAACCACTAAGCCATCTCTCCAGCCCTTCTTTTCTTTTCTTTCTCTTTCTTTCTTCCTTCCTTCCTTCCTTCCTTCCTTCTTTTTTTTTTTTTTTTAGGTAGGGTTTCACTCTAGTCCAGGCTGACCTGGAATTCACTATGTAGTCTCAGGGTGGCCTTAAACTCATGGTGATCCTCCTACCTCTGCCTCCCGAGTGCTGAGATTAAAGGCGCGTGTCACCACACCGGGAAGATTAATTTTTTTATTATGAGATACTCTCTTACATTGTAGCCATGGTTGACCTTGACTCCTCTTGCCTCAGCTTGGTCAGTATTAGAATGACAAGTCAATTACAAGTAAATGACTTTTTCTAAAGATAATGTTTTATATGTCATGTCTTTCTCTGAATTTTTATTTCGTGTCAGTTTTTGAAGTGGGCACTGATATAATTGTTCTAGCATGTTAAAATTGAAACCATTTCATCCAAAGTAAACATAAATTGTTTTGTTACAAAAAAATTCATCACTGTCAGGGATGCTACAGTGTGCTACCCAGATGCCATTTTTCTGATCACGGCGCTTAGTGCACTGCCCTCTGCTGAAGCAAGTTCTCTCAGCCCGGTTTTGCAAACTCTCAGCAAAGGCAAACCGTGACTGACAACTGGTGGACGAAGCAGAGTCAAGGGATGCACCGTGTCCCTTGCGTGGCCCCCAGCAACTGTCCAGGTTCTGCCTGATGACCTCTCCCACTCTGAGGTCTTCTGAGCTCCCATTGATAATACACTGAAGTTCAGTTTCTTCTTTTATTAATATTTTATTTTTGTTTATTTGAGAGACAGATATATTTGACAGACAGACAGAGAAAGAGGCATAGAGAGAAAGAGATTGGGCATCCAGCTACTGCAAACAAACTCCAGATGCATGCGCCACCTTGTGCATCTGGCTTTTTATGTGCGTCCTGGGGAATTGAACCTGGGTCCTTTGCAGGCAAGTGCCTTAACCGCTAAGCCATTTCTCCAGCCCTGAAGTTCAATTTCTTGTGCTCAATCCTCCTCTCTCATTATCTAATAGGCAAGGGCATCCCCCCCCCCAAGATTCCTACACACAAATTTCAGTACTTTAGTCATTTACCTGAGAATCTTGGTCTCAGTCATTCAAATATACCCTATATTCTTTTTTTAAATTTGAAATGTAGATTGACATTTAAATTAATAAATTTGGACTTCTAATCTTTATCCTGTCCTCAGTATTGAAGTCAATAAGATAACCTGACCAAGTCATGAGCAGTAGTCATATAACTACCAATCAGAAATTGTTTTGTAATCCTTTAGGTTGAAAATTTATAACTGAAGGCAAAAATATGTGAATGAGTTATAGAAACATAAATGACTATTAAAATGCCACAGGGACTCTTTACTAAATTTCTTCATGGACTGCATAGAGTCATTTCTTATACAGTCCATTTAGACATCCTCATTTCAATATTAAGATACTTGAAGACATTTTTAAAAATTTATTTTTGTTTATTTTTATTTATTTATTTGAGAGAGGCAGAGGCAGATAGAGAGAGAGAGAATGGGTGCATCAGGGCCTCCAGCAACTGCAAAGGAACTCCAGATGCGTGCGCCCCTTTGTGCATCTGGCTAATGTGGGTCCTGGGAATCGAGCCTCGAACCAGGGTCCTCAGGCTTCACAGGCAAGAGCTTAACTGCTAAGCCATCTCTCCAGCCCCACTTGAAGACATTTAATTCAAACAAGAACATTGCTTTTTTGTATTCTCCTCCACCAAAATAAGAGTGTCCCTTGCGTAATCATAGGGATGTCCTGTAATGGATGTGCCTTTGGGTTCTAAGGTATCAACTATTTTTGTGAGGAGTTGTATAATTAAAATAAGTCTAAGGGCTTAGGGATGTGACTTAGTGACGGGGCATCTGTCTAACCTGTGTAAATCCCTGGGCTTAATATCTAGCACTGCCCAACCCAACAGATAAAACACAGGCATCTGTAACTCCAGTAGCATGTAGGAAATAATGAGGAAAAAAAAAAGTGTTTCTGTGTTTTAGAGATAAAAATCCAGTTTCCATTCCCAGTGCCAGGGATGAGATACCTCTGCATGAGCATTAGTCAGCAAGGCCACAGAGGCCGCTGGAACAATATGGGTTATTGTTATTGCTCTTGGTTGTCTAGCAAAGCCAGATGGTGTAAGTCTTTATTTCTGAAGATGCTCTGGGTACAGGACGTAGAGAAATCAAGCTAGAGCTTAACTGAAAACTTCCTCACTATTGGCTAGGTTCCATAGTGCCAGAAGGTGCCAGGCAGGCCACTGGTGGAGAAAAGTCATTAGCATTCTCATTTAGCTGTGAACCCTGGGTGCTCCGTAACTGACCTGCCAGCAAGATGTGCCCACTGGTAAAATAATGGCATGACTGTTATGGGGGCAAAAATTGCTTTCTGATTGGATTTGAGGCCCACTCCGTAGAAGGAGATTCATACCTGCTATTGTAAGTCTGGTCAAAAGCTCATGGGAAGGTCACAGGCTCTAGGGAACCGACTACTAGTTATGTTGTTGATGTTCTCCCATCGTCTTTTAGGTGTTTATGTTTGCACCCACTGATGAGTGCTGCTTTCTGCCTCTAGCAGAGAAGCTGCTTTCGCAATGGGCCAAATTTAATGCAAAGATGTTTCTCTGGTCACAGTGCTGAGAGCAAGGCTGTTGTGTGCTCAGCCTACACGGCACATCTAGATCACCCCTCCAAGGCCCAGAGGCACATTTCAGAAGAGGGGATGGGAAGACTGTAAGAGCTGGCGGATGGAGAGGAGTGCTATGGAACACTGTCTTCTGAACATGACATGGGCATTGCACGCATGAACCCCCAGGAGCTGTGATTTTTTGCACAGCATGGCTCCACAGATGCAGGACAGGCTCAGGAGCCCCTTCCCCTCCCCCTCCCCAGGAGCTATCGACCGTTAAAGGTTGCTAGGGAGTAAGGGTAATGTTCTTTATGCTGTAGATACTGGTAGGCCGCTCATATTTCACTAAGTAACCCCCCATTAATTCTCCATGTGAGCAACTCTAATTGTGTTCAGTGGGACACATACATACACAAAGATATAAACTAGGAAGGGGACTAGTTGGAAAGAAGGGACTGGGGTGGGGGTAAGAGAGGATAATAGTAGGTGACTATGATCAAGATGCATTATATAGATACATAAAATTGTCAAAAATATCACAAAATAAATTGAACAAAAAAATCTAGCTTGCTTCTGCTTCATTGGCTAAGAAAATATGAACAAACAAAACCTTAAACTAGGGCTGGAGAGATGGCTCAGTGGTTAAAGCACTTGCCTGCAAAGCCTAAGGACCCATGTTCTATTCTCCAGTACCCACATAAAGCCAGATGCACAAGATAGCCCATGCATCTGAAGTGGCTAGAGGTCCTGCCACACCCATTCTCTCTCTCTCTCTCTCTCTCTCTCTCTTAAATAAATAAAAAAATAATAAAACCTTAAACTATATCCATTACATAGATCACTCAATGAGTTACTGACCAATATCCTGTTACCTCTCTTATGTCAAAGTGATTTATGGCTTTTTCCTAAAGACTGCTGTTAAGAACAGTGAGAATAAGGACATTTCCTTTTAGGCAAATTGTATGAATTGCCAAAGCCTACTATGGCTTGTTTTAATTTGCAAAAATCATGACTAACATTTTGTATATGTGCCAGTTGAGAAATATGGCAAAGTGACCTCATGTTCACTTATGGGACTAGTTAGAGACCACAAACAAAGACTTATAGGCATATGAGACCCAAATTTTAAGGTAAATTTAGTTCCAAGTGCTTTTCAAGAAGGGTGAGAAACTCATATATTTGTTTAAAAGTAAGGACCAGTTGAATTTTGACTAGAATCAATGTTTTCTCATTTTTTCATGTGGCTTATTTGTAAAGCTTATTTTTTTTTTTTTTTTTGAGGCAGGGTTTCACTGTAGCCCAGGCTGACCTGGAATTCACTATGTAGTCTCAGGGTGGCCTCGAACTCGTGGTGATCATCCTACTTCTGCCTCCTGAGTGCTGGGATTGAAGGCATGCGTCACTATGCCCGAAAATGTTTTCTCATTTTAAAAGTATATTTTTAAGGAAGTGGAAGACTTTACTTCATGCTTTATGAAAAACTGGAATTATTTTATCAACCATATATTCCTAAATTTTTTGTGAAATATTTAAGTGAAAAAGAAAGTTCAAATAGTATAAAATATAATTATCTTATTATAATAGTGCATACGAAAAGGTGATGGAGTTATAATTGGACAGAGATTCTACAAGATGGTTTAAAAATTCCATTTTCTTTCATTTTGTGTGACAGAAGGACATCTCCTGTTATCCAAACAAATGTCATGAAATGATCATAGTCATTATGTCCAAAGCACTAAAATAGTAGAGTAATTGAAATCTTATAGTGCACTGAGGGGAACACAAAAAAAAGTATGTTTTGGATTTTAATTTAGACTCATGTTGTAGGGAAAAGACTGTCTTTCTCCTTTCATCCTGGTTGTGACAAACACCACACACACACACACACACACACACACACACACACACGCTCCTCTGCTAGATTTTTATAACCATCCTTTTATAGGTTCTTTATTACTTATGTCTGAACAGTTTCCAGAGACCCGAGGAAGCGTCAGTGGCTTCGAGTCTTTCTAAGAGCGGCAGTTCCTCTTGGACAGGCACTGTAACCCTGCTTTTTGCGGGCCTTCCAGGATCCTTGCAGAATCCTTCCAGGAATTCAGCCTTCTTTTTCCAGCCCTTTCCACTCCAGTACTGCTGTGCACATGTTATCGTGAAACCAGCTTTAACCAAGTGAGGTTCACATTCTCCAGTTTTGTTCTAGTCTCTGAGGATAAGCCAGAAACCCATCTTCCTTCCCCAATCCTTGTGTCATTTCCATTAACCGATCTAATTTTTTGGTGATCATTAATGGGACGTGATTGTCTAAATGCAGATACATTTCTTCTTCTGCAAATCTTTGTGTGTGTGCGTGCATGTGTGTGTGTGTGTGTTCATGGATGTGAGTGCAAGGGTGAGTGAGCCTGCAGGCCAGAGGTGCGGCATTGCTTTCCACTGTCTGAAGCAGGATCTCTTGTGCTCTGCTATGTACGTCACACAGCTGGCCTGCGAGCTTCGCCGGGATTAGAGCCACTTGTACTACTGCGTCTGGTTCTGGGGATCTGACGTCACGTTGTCATGCTTGTACGGCAAACATCTTCACCCGCTGTGTCGTCTCCCCTCCCTGACATGTTTCTCTCCTTTTTCCCTTAAAAGCATTTTGTTTATTTATTGGCAAGCAGACAGAGATACAGAGAAGAAAGACAGAGAGAGTGGGTGCTCCAAGGCCTCCGGCCACTGGAAATGAACTCCAGATGCATGCACCACTTTGTTCATGGGGCCTTACATGAGTACTGGGGAATCAAACCTGGATCATTAGGCTTTGTAGACAAGCGCCTTAACTGCTGAGCTGTCTTTTCAGCTCCCCCAGACATGTTTCTAATGAGACAAATAAAGAAGGACGGAGTGGCCACTACTTGTTTGTTTTAATATTTTGAAGGACCAATTACATAATTCAGTTATTTCAAAGAGACATGTCATTCTGCCAGGTACCAGCTAGTTCCTGTCTAAGTCTGAAACATGGTTAGGACACTGTAAGTTGTTCAAATGTAAGTAGGGAAGCACTAAGATAAGGATGATTATGGAAAGCTATCCAAACAGAGGACTTTGCCCATTTTCTGAGAATAAGATGAAGTATGCATTGTATATCTGTATTTATCAATCATCAATCATCTATCATCTATCTATGTATCTATCTATCTATGTATCTATCATCTATCTATGTATCTATCATCTATCTATTTATCTATCATCTGTCTATGTATCTATCATCTGTCTATCTATCCATCAATCATCTATCATCTATGTATCTATCATCTATGTATCTATCATCTATCTATCATCTATCTATCTATCTATCTATCTATCTATCTATCTATCTATCTATCTATCATCTAACTATCTACCTATTTTCTTGGACACAGTACTTTAAAATATATACCTAACATATCAGAGTAAATTATATTTGCTATGCAAAGAGATACACTCATATGTCAATGGAAATAAAAACGTTAAAATTCAGACAAAGAATTTGGTCCTAGATATATATCATAGTCAACCATTCTGAAAAGCTTGAAAGAGGCCTTCATCCAATCTCATACAAAGTTTAAAACAAGGGGTAGCTTTAGTGGGGAGGTGATGATGATGGTGTGAATGGAGGTCCGGTTATCACCTCCAGCAATAGCCATTGAATCACCTCTTCAGAGTGCTGAGTGCTCATGATTTAAGCTTGTTCTTAGTTCAGTATTTTCATTTTGCACAGAAGGACATGGAGGCGTGGAGTTTGCGTGACAGTGCACATTCAAGGTGATGGAGACACAGCTCAGGTCTGTGCTCCCCACTAAGGCTTCTTCTATCATGATGCATGGTCTCCTACATGTCTATCTACTGATCATAAGATAACTATTGACCAGTATTGCATATTATGACTACATATGAATTTTGGGAGGGGTATTGTTTTTTAATCTGACCTTCATTTCAAGCAATCTAAAACATCCTTGTTTTCTGCATTATTTCATAATTTAGTTTATTGGTTTTTGGTATTTTTTTTTAACGTAGTCTCTTATGCAACCGAAACTGGTCTCAAACTTTATTGATTTATTTATTTGATAGGGGAAGGAGGTGGGGAGAGAATGGGTGTGCCAAGGCCGCCAGCCACTGCAAACAAACACCAGATGCATGCGCCCCCTTGCGCATCTGGCTAATGTGGGTCCTGGGGAATCAAACCTGGTTCCTTTGGCTTGGCAGGCAAATGCCTTAACCACTAAGCCATCCCTCCAACCCTGGCCTCAAACTTTTTATCTAGTTGAGGCTGGACTTAAGCTCCTGGTACTTTTGCCTCTACCTCCTGAGTTCTGAGGCTGTAGGCCTGTGCTACCACTCAGCCTCATAGAATAATTTAAAGAGGCCTAGCCACTCTTGATATTTTATTTAAAAAAAAAAAAGACTCCACGATCAAAATAGCTTCTGTTTGTTCTGAGTTAAATCATTCCATGAATGGCAAAGAAAGCATAAACAGTTCAAATGAGTTTCTGCTTATATCCAAAGCTCGATTTTCTACTAGTTAGCAACTTTTAGTTGAAAAGAATAAAAAGCACCCTATTTTAAGTTCTTTGTCCAGTTAGCTGTCTGAGATGATCTCACGGCCCAGGCAGGAAGGCTAGCTGGGCAAAGAGCATTCGTAAGTCAGTTCTGCAGACTCCAGTGTGGAAAACTGAAGAGGGTAGGAGAATGTTTGGCCTTAAGACAGCTGTGGAATTTGAGTCAAAAATAAAAGTAATGCCGTTGATTCCCCACTGGCTCAGGGAGTGCCTGCCCAACCCTGGAAGTTATTTCTTTGTGTTCTGTTTTTAGGGATTTCCAACTCTGTCCTAAAAAAGAAAGCATTCAACCGCCTATAGTGGGGCATTGAGTCCATTTTTAAAAAAGGAAGTGAAGAGCATAGCTTTGTAGTCTTTTTCACTGGTCATTTCCACTTGGACATTTTTGTTACTGGGAGAAATGGTTGGTGTGTGAAATATATATGTATATAATTAGTTCATGGGGTATGGATGCTTGGTTGCAGACTTGTTAGAGCTGAGCCCCACTCATATCTGGATTCTGTGTTCTTTGCTCCTTATGAAAACTGATTCCCAGAGTCTGATTGCCCTTCTGGCTGCCTGTGAAATCCTTCTGTCTGCCTCGAGCCGCTGACTCATTCCTTGCTATCAAGATGTAAACCCTGAGAACAACGGCTTCCTAAGTGAGTAAATATGATTAAGTTTTAGTAGGACAGCACACGTGTACAAAGGCAGGTGCAGCCAGAAGGGTCACCGGCCCTCAGGGTCATCATTCATGAGTCTAGTGTCAAATTGCCCATGTCACACCGCTGCCTCTCAGCAGGCAGGAACCAGCCAAGATGGAAGGCAGGTGAAATGACTAGGGGTGAGGCATTATATCATTACAGACACCCTGGAGGCTGTAATCATGAGGTGCAAAGTCCTTAACACTGGTAAATGGCCGAGCTGGCTTAACAGGATGAGGGAAAGGGAAGAATGCAAAGACTGCATTTTTTTTTTTTTTGCCTCTCTTTTATTTCCTTTGCTTCCTAACCCTTTCTAATTACCTCTTTCTCCTCTGGGATTACACCAGTAGACGTTGGACCCTGAGCAACTTATCTCTCTCTTTGTTATCTGCAGTCAACTCTTAACTGCCCCAGCCTTTGTCAGGAAAATGTTCAACTTGGGTGAAAGCACTCAGTGCAGTAGGTTAACAGTAGGCATGAGATGGCGGAAGGAGCTTGAGACCCAAACAGGCTGGGCTCACAGATTCCCCTCTGATTTTCTGTGTGGTATTGGACAATATATTTGAACTGTCTGAGTTTTAATCATCTTTAAAACCTGGATAGCTCCTAGGATCATCTTGAAGGTTAAATTAGATCAGCTATGTAAAGGCATGAGTATTCAAAGGGTTTGGGACTGAATCACTGAAGAATACTGTCCTAGACACCTTGAGTATCAAAGACATCAACGAAGTTCAGATTTCCAGAGAATATTCCCTCACAAAAGTTTTTCATATGTGAATCCAGTTTTGTGTTTTTTTGAAAACAAATTACTGGGCTGGAGAGATGGCTCAGAGGTTAAGGCACTTGCTTTCAAAGCCTAAGGACCCAGGTTTGATTCCCCAGCCCCCAAGTAAGCCAGATGCACATGTTGACACATGCATCTGGAATTTGTTTGCAGAGGCCCTGGTGCATCCATTCTCTCTCTCTCAAATAAAATAAAATAAAATAAAATATTATAAAAATATAAATTTGTGTGTGTGTGTGTGTGTGTGTGTGTGTGTGCAGGCTGCAGTGTGAATGTGGTATCAGAGAACAACCTTGAGGCTTGAGGTGTCTGTCTGTGTTCTACCTTTTTTTGTTTGTTTGTTTAGTTTTTCGAGGAAGGGTCTCATTGTGGCCCAGGCTGACCTGGAATTCACTATGTTGTCTCAGGGTGGTCTTGAACTCACAGTGATCCTCCTACCTCTGCCTCCCGAGTGCTGGAATTAAAGGCGTGCGCCACCACACCCGGCTGTGCGTTCTACCTTCTTTGAGACAGAGTCTCTTGTGGCAGCAAATGAGCCGTCAGACTGGGAATGAATGTCACATTGGCTGCCTCCCCCGAGGTTCAGGTTCTCCCGGCTCCGCCTCCCACTGTTGTAGGCGTGTTGGAACCACAGATGCTGTCACCACTTTGTATCTGGCTTCATTTGAGTGCTGGGAACTAAACTCAGGCCTCCCGGCTTTGCAAGCAAGCACCTTTAACCGGGAGCCATCCCCTCAGCGCCACCTTTGTGTCCTAGGTACAAGCCAAAGCCCAGACATTTGACTGTGAGCTTGGCATCTCTTTGTTGAACCTCTAGGCAGCCAGCCTGGCCTTTGTCCCAAGAAACAGGCTCATTTGTAAACTTAATCTACTGGCTCCGATGCCTTCTGCCCTTTGGCTCTTGGTTAGGTTTGGTTATGGGAGAACAGCTGCAGGTGACCTCGAGGAAATTATTTTCCTCCATATCTAAAGGAAGATTGTTGAAGGTGGCATGTTGACAGAGGCAATTGAGGCTGCTGGGCCCTGGCGCTTCCTGTTGAGTTGGCACATAGGGGAAGGCAAGTGACTGACCTGTGTGCCCGATGCCAAAGTGCTTCTCTGCTTGTCCCTTCAGACTCACTGTGCGGCCCTCCCCTTTCTAGTTCAACAGCCACTCCTTGTCCATGGCCCTTGGGACCATGGAAATTAATTCGTCCTCAGCTCGGCATTATGGCGCTGTGATTTTCCTACACCCTGATCTTTCCGTAAATAGGGTTTTGTAAATAAACCCTCCTCAAACTGTCCTAATTGGAGCATGCCATCTGTTTCCTGTTGGAGTCCTGGTCTATACACCATGTCGGTGGGGTGGGATTGGAGAACACAAGGTTAGTGTATCAGGCCTGTCACACTTCCAGCTGCGCTCTGTGGGACAGGTTCCCCCGCTTGAAGTGTGTGCGAATAACCGCGCTATTGTTTAAGCCTCTTTGACATCCTCGCTTAACGCTTAGTCAATATGACGGGGAAAGCAGAAACCGAAGCCTTAAGAGAAAGATGAGGAATTCAGATGCGGTGGGGTGCACCGTCATGGAGACAGTAAAAGACATTTGTGGAAGTAAATTTGGATTTTCCTTTACAGTTGCCACCTCTTATTACCTTGAATTTCCTCTTCAATCTGTCTGAGTGGGGTTTAAAACTCTCTTAAATCCTCACACTGTGTCTTGGAAAAGTCCCACTTTGGACTACTGCAAACTAAACAAACACTACGAACACAACATTTGCTAATCCTGTGAGTCCCTTCCTCCTGTTATATCTGTGAAGCTTAATGGAACAATGTCAGACATACAAAGAAGAAAATACACTAGCAGGCTGGGAGCCTGAATAATGGTCGTTTTGATTGAGGTTAAAGGATACCCAGGAGGTGAGACTCTTATTTGGCTCAAACCTCAAATCCAACATTAAGACAGAAATTAATTTCTATATTTTAAATGCAGATGCTCTTATTTGCTAAAAAACAAAAAGAAGTCTTTTTTGCTCCCCGTTAGCAAAAGACTCATGAATGTGGCAAGGCAACATTGAAAATCTTAATTTATGCTCTCCCAAAGGCTTGCAAATTTTATTCTAACTTGAACTTTGAGTACTTTTTCTTCGTCGTGCTGTTCATCTGACAGCAATTGTTTCATGAGAGACGGGTGCCTCTTTCCTGGCATCTTCTCTTCTGTTACTGTAATGCACTTTAACTGGTACGTGTTTCATAGGCAACTGGCAATGTTTTAGGGATTTGCCTTTTGATTGGCACTGCAGTAACTTAGTGTCTCACAAGTCTAGTGCTGGATATACAAGGGCCTCCACTCACGGAACTTCATTTTGCAGGACAAACAATGCAGTTATGACATATATGTGAGCCCAGAAGGGGAGAATTAGTCATCTCACTATATGGAAAGTAATACAACATAATCCAAACAGAAAAGGCTGGTGTTTACACGGCTCCTCAAAACTATTTATTATGACAACATAATACCTGTTAAAGTGAAAACAGAATGATCTCAATTACTGTTTCTTCTATTGAATATTTATTCCCACATATGGTTGTCTTGCCTCCTCATGACAAAAAAAAAAAAAAAAAATCTCCATTTCACATTTGCTAGGGAAGACTGTTATTTCCCTTGCTTGATTCTCACCATCCCATCCTTTATGTAGACGTATTGTTGGTGGAGGCACACTATATTCAGAAATTAAAAATAAATACTAGAGGGATGGCTTAGCGGCTATGGTGTTTGCCTGCAAAGCCAAAGGATCCTGGTTCAATTCCCCAGGACCCATGTTAGCCAGATGTACAAGGGGGTGCATGCATCTGGAGTTCATTTGCAGTGGATGGAGGCCCTGGTGTGCCCATTCTCTGTCCCCCACTCTCTTTGTCAAATAAATAAATAAAAAGAAATGCTAGAGAAATCTTCCTTTGTGTTTTCTGTTTTTCTTGAGACAGGGTCTCACAGAGCCCAGTCTGGCCTCAAACTAACTATGTAGCTGAGAGTGACTTTGAAGTCTTCTGTCTCCTGCCTCCACTTCCTGACTGCTGGGATTATAAGTCTGTGCCACCATGCCTGACCCTTTAGTAAAATCTTTAACAAGAACCTCAATACCTTGTACTTGAGGTTGGCATTTGTTAGTATACAGAGACTTGGTTTAAGTAAAGGATATTAATATGGGTTTTACTAGGACCAAAGGAAACCTCTGGAAGTCTTGAGATGCCATATGGAAGTGCTTATATGCAGAGAATTATGTATAAACATATTTACATATTTCCACCAACCCCAGGTGTAGGTTTATAACTTTCAACAGATTCCTAGAGGAACCTGTTTTAAAATGTTAGCATCTACCCACTTAAAATTTGCACAAGCAGTAAATATGGCTTTCTTGTATTAATAATGATATTGGCTAGCAGTGATAATGTTTCTTTCTTTTTTTGTTTTTTGTTTTTGCGAGGTAGGGTCTCACTCTAGCCCAGGCTGACCTGGAATTCACTATGTAGTCTCAGGCTGGCCTCGAACTCATGGTGATCCTTCTCACTCTGCCTCCTGAGTGCTGGGATTAAAGGTGTGTGCCACCACGCCCGGCTGATAATGTTTCTTGATGTAGCCTTTTTGTGGATATATGTTAACTATCTGTGTTTTCATGGATTGGTATTGAGGCAACTCCATTATTAATTTTCCTGACATACTTGTAACAAGTGCCTATTATGTATGAGGAATGAGGGATGGCATAACAAATCAGGTCTCATGTGCTGTGTGAGTAGGTGCAAGAGAAGATGGATACAAGCATTAAGCTAACTCTCCTCATAGCTCACAGCTCACAGAATAATACAGGAATGGGACCATCAAGAAGCTAAGAGGCACGTAAAGGGACAAGCAGAACATTAGTATGGTACTTTCTGTCAGGCAGGTTTTCATCACTGTGACTAGTACACAAGAGAAACAGTTTAAAGGGGGGAAGGTTTATTTGGGTCCTTTGACCCCATCACTGTGTATTTTTTTTAATTGAGGAAGAACACCCTGGTGAGAGTAGGTGGGAGGGAGAGAGAGAGAGAGAAAGACTCTCAATGGCATACTTCCTAGCCCCACCTCCTAACAGCCCATTGAAGCATGAACTCATCAACAGATTGACAAAGTGAGCGTCTTCATGATCCAGTCCCTTGTCAACAGCATCACTAGTTGGGGACTAATCCATCAGCAAGTGAGCCTTTTTGAGGGATATTTCATATGCAAACCATACCATATGACTTTATGAAAAAAATACCAAAGAAGTTTGGTCTTGTGCAGCAGGCAAAATTGCAGCTCCTCAGGAAACTGAGGCAGGAGGATCGTCAGTTCAAGACTTTCTTAGGCTTCAGAGCCAATTCAAGGCCGCCTGGGCAAGTTAGTGAGCTTTTGTCTCAAAATAAAATGTACGAAAGGGGCTGGATATATAGCACGGTGATAGAACACTTGACCTCATAGCACATATGAGGTCAAGTGTTCAATCCCAAGTATCACAAAACAAAACAAAAAAATACCAAGAGCTTATTGAGGTATAATTTACATACACTTAGTTCACAATTTAAGACAAAGCATCCAACAGATTCTATCACTTTACAGAGCTGTGCAACTATCACTACACTCAAATTTTACAACATTTTCATCATCCCACCAAGAATGGTTATAATCCTTAGTTAATTTCCACCCCCCTCCCATTCATGTTGATCAGCTGCCCAACCCTAGATACTCCACTTCCCCATTTTCTGTCTTTATGTGCTTGCACTTTCTGGGAATTTTATGTAACTGGAGTCATATGATAATATACAGGCATTTGTGATTGCTTTTATTTAGCCTATTTTTGTTGATCCACGCTGTAGCTTAGATTAACATGCTACCAAGTAACATTTCATTGTATGGCTATAAATATATGATAGTCATTGATTAATTTCTGAACATGTGGGCTGTTTCAGTTTTTAAAATTTTAATATTATTTGGGAGAAAGAGAGAGTGAGCAAAGGCATGCCAGGGCCTTTTGCAACTGCAAATGTGCCACTCGGTGTGCCTGGTTTTATGGGGGTCCTGGGCAATTGAACGTGGGCCATCAGGCTTTATAAGTAAGCACCTTTAACCATTGAGCCATCTCTCCATCCCTGTTTGAATTTTTAACTATTGTGGATAATGCTGCAATGACTATTTGTGTGAACATATGCTCTCGATTTTCTTAAATATATTATCAAGGAGTTGAATTGTTGGAACATGTAGTAACTCTATGTTTTACACTTTTAGACACTACCATTATATTTTCCTAAAGGGACTAAATAGTTTTTTTGTTGTTGTTTTTTAAGGCAAGCCCAACAGACTGGCCTTTTTTTTTTATTCAAGGGAGAGAGAGAGAGAGAGAGAGAGAGGGCGGGGGAGAGAGAGAGAGAGAGGGAGGGAGAGAGAGAATTGGCATACCAGGGACTCCAGCCACTGCAGTCAAACTCCAGATGCGTGTGCCCCCTTGTGCACATGTGCAAGCTTGTGCACTTGTGTCACTTTGTGAATCTGTCTTAGGTGGGACCTGGAGAGTTGAATATGAGTCCTTAGGCTTCACAGGCAAGTGCCTTAACTGCTGAGCCATCTCTCCAGCCCCACAACTATCTAGTTTCATAATTCCATTAGCATACGTGATAGCTCCACCCTCTGTATATTTTTATGAAACATTTATCATCTTTTTTTATTATAAACATCCTCTTGGTTGTGTAGTGGTATCTTATTATGGTGTTGACTTTTAGATTTCTAGTGATAAATGATGTTGGACATGTTTTCATATCCTTAGAGTTCTGTATATATTTTGGGGCAGTTATGCATATTCAAATTATTTGTGAATTTTTATTTATTAATTGAAGCGTTTATCTTTCTATTACTGAGTTGTAAGAATCCTTTTTTTATTTTCTGGGTACTACAGCCTTAGTAGATACATGACTGACAAGTATTTTCTTTGATTTTGTGTGTTATTTTAATCTCCTTCTTCAGGTATCTAATGCAGAAGTTTTAAAATTGTATAAAGACTATTTTTCTCTATAGCATGTGCTTTTAATTAAATATATTAAAATTTTATTAGGGCTTTAAAGCACTTTGAAAGCTTTTGAAAGGTATTTGCTTACGAAGTCTCCCTTCCTGGGTTCAATTCCCCAGTACCCAGATGAACAAAATGATGCATGTGTCTGTAGTTACTTTGTGACCACAAGAGGCCCTGACATGTCATACTCTCACAAATAAATAAATAAAAATTTTAATAAAATTATTGGCACTAATTTAAGTTTAACTTAATTGTGCAAAGATGTTGTATGATTCCATTTCCATACATGTACCTAATGTGCTTTGATCACATTCTTCTCCTTTTTGCCCCCTGAGCCCCCTTTCCCCTGACACCACTAGCCATCTCCTTCACTGTTATGACCTTCATTGCTTGTTTTTCTTTCTCTAGAGTCTTTTTAAAAGAAAATATATACCAGCCCAGCATGGTGGCACACACCTTTAATCCCAGCACTCAGGAGGCAGAGGTAGGAGGATTGCCGTAAATTCGAGGCCACCCTGAGACTACATAGTGTTCTAGGTCAGCCTGAACTAGAGTGAGACCCTGCCTTGAAAAGAAAAGAACAAACAAACAAAAAAAGAAGAAAAAGAAAAAAGAAAATATAAACCTATTAAATGAAGTTTTTTCTTATACTTTTTACGTTTTTTTTTTTTTTGAGGTAGGGTCTCTCTCTAGCCCAGGCAGACCTGGAATATACTAGGTAGTCTCAGGCTGGCCTTGAACTCATTATACTTTTGAACAGAATGGATACATACAGTCGATGGAAATAAGGATGCCAAATTTTAAAGAAAACATGGTGACATTTACACCACGAGTGACATTTGCGTATGTAAGGTTAACTATTGAATGAAGCGTACAAATACAGTTTAATATATAAGTTAAAGATGACCCATGAAAATCGTCGTGGGCCAGAGCACTTAAAATAATCTTGGTGGGTAATTTGTGGTGAGGCATTTCAATGCAAATGACTATGTTTGAATCAATCAACCTTCACCCTCAGAGTCTATGAGAGTAATCTGCTGAGTATCCGTATTGTGTTCAAGTTTAACTGCATGGACTCCAGATGTCCATTACACCACCACCAGCAATCCATCATCAATGAACTTGGCTCTCACTTGCACAACGTAACGTCCAATCTTTCCTAGATGTTTTCTCAGTTACTGATGTCATCAAACCCAGAAGGTTTTGATCCAGTGCTTCAATAAATGTTAGTGAGAGCATGTGCGTCCACATACAACATGCACACATGCATCTATCTACCTGTCTGAGTATCTGATCCTTTGATTTCTGCTGTTTTTGGGGGGGGGGTGAGTCATGGTGTTTTCATCCTGATTTTCCATCCAGTGTTGACCACTGGCAGTGATTTTGCCGTCCTTGTTTTCCTTGGCAGAGGCTGGGTCAGGTGGGGCTGGTGATTATGCTCAAGCATTAGTGGATCGGAGGCAGCGATGCCAGTCAGCGTGGACGTTCAGCAAGCTTGTTCTACTTTCTAGTCAGTGATTATTTTTAGAAATCAGTTCCTTTTGTGTGATGGTAACTTGTTCACATAGGAGAAAGAATTCAGAGAAGTCCAGGGATGGAATTGGTCTTGATGAATCAGCCCTATTTATGAGACATAGTGAACCAAAATGGAAAAAAAAAAAAAAAACTTAGCAAAATGGCTTTCAAAATGATTAAAATTAAAGCCCTTGTGAAGAGTTTACCTCTGAGCCAACAAGACTCACGTGTTCTTTCCTTCCATCCACTCTCACTTGCCAAGTACTTAAATCCTGCTTCCCGCTGTGTCCTGCCTTTTCTTCCCTAGTTCTGTTCCACTTTTCCTAGTGACCTGCTTATGCTCCCTAGAGACCCTTGTCCCTGCTTTAGCACCCACATTCTTCTCCCATGGCTCAAGAATTACTGCAGCATTGCTCCGTGTGCACACTGACCTCACCGGAGGCACACGCTCTGATTTCTCAGTCATGAACTCACTCTGGAAAGCTAATTTGGAGCCAGGGAAAAGAAGAGGGCACTGCCTTGACAAGCTCTGGGAAGAATTATTTTAGGACAGGTATGCTCTTGCCCTTTATGAAGTCAGTCTCCAGCAAGCAAAGCCTCAGAGACTAAATTCAATGACCCACATGTTGTTCATCAATCTTCATAACTCCAGTAAAAGGCTTTAAAAAAAAAAAACTGCCGAGAAACTCTTGCACTCATTTAAATGACTCGGTACATATAAACTTCATACTGCTGCTGACTCTGGTTGAGAATTTATGTCCAATAAATCATAAATCATCCTCATGTTATTTTTTAAATTTTAGATAACTTTTTAATAATAGTTTTTCCATGATACAAGACACGTTTAGGGATTACGTCGATGAATGTGTCAGAGTGCAGAGTTTTAAAGTTTTATTTCTTTGTGTGCATGTGTGTTCCATGTCACATGTAGGGAGGTCAGAGGACAAAATCGTGCTGTCTGTTCTCCACCTTCTTTGAGGCAGGGTCTCTCGCCACTGCAAACTATCAGACTGTCAGACTGTCCGGGAACTTCAGACTAGGTGAGTTTCGGATTCTCTTGGTTTCACCTCCTATTGCCATAGGCACCTTGGGATCACGGATGCATGTGTCACTTTGCACCAGCTTTATGTGGGTGCTGGGGAACTGAGCTTAAGCTAGCAGCCTCTGAAAGAAAGCGCCTTCAGTCTTTGAACCATCTCCCCAGTCTCAAGGACAGGATGTTTTGAGGGTGTCCTTAACATTGCAGCTGTTGCCACAAGGTGTTTAAAGAGACAGTGTTTCTGAATGCATGCTGACCACCCAGCTATAGAACTAGGAAAGAGCTCGTAGGTCTAGCTCTCTTGTTTTCCACGTAGTGAAAGAAGTCCCAAGATTTGACCAAGTTATGGAGCAAAATCAGAGGCTAGGCCTGGACTTTCTGGCTTGCAGCCCAAGCACTGGGCCTGGAATGGGGAGATTCCGAGTGTCGTCTCCCACACGGACCTTCATGTTGGCTTCCATAGACACGTGTGCCGAGAGATCCTTCTTTATCCTCTAAGGAGAAGACGCATGATCATGGCATGGCTCTTCAACTCCATAGCAATGAGAATTCTGCCCGCTTTTCCTCAGGAAGAGTAGGGGAATGTACGGAAGCCAAACATGTGAAAGGGGTTGCTCATTTCAAAAGAGCTGAGAAATCATAGTCCTCCGTTTTTTTAATTTGAATTTTTTTTACTTTTATTTTTATTTATTTATTTGAGAGTGACAGACAGAAAGAGGGAGAGAGATAGAGAGAGAGAGAATGGGCGCACCAGGGCCTCCAGCCACTGCAAATGAACTCCAGACGCGTGCGCCCCCTTGTGCATCTGGCTAACGTGGGTCCTGGGGAATCGAGCCTCGAACCGGGGTCCTTAGGCTTCATAGGCAAGCGCTTAACCGCTAAGCCATCTCTCCAGCCCATGGTCCTCCTTCTTTGGGACTAAACTGCACTGGACTGGGAAGACGTGGGCCGTAGCTATTTCCATAAGTTTGTTTGGCCTTCAGGTTGGCTTTAAGGCTTCAGATAAGCGCCTCCTGGTCGTGGTCTACTTCCAGCAGCCTGCACCGAGGCTCAGGGCACACACCTGTAGCAGCTTCCTCTAGCGCTGTGCACATATGTGAACACAACTGACACAGAGGACTTGGAGGCACCTAAAGGGGAGATTTTTGCCTGGGCTCGGTGGGAAGCTTGGTGTTCGTGTGTGAAGACGTTTCTGCACTGGAGGTGCGCGTCGTGGGTATGAATGGCAAGGCTCTGAGGCCTCGAGGAGGTCATGGCTAACGGCTCGAGCCCACCAGTGGGCCTGAACTCGGTGCAGTGCTTCCCACCACAGTGGGGTTAAGAGGGGAGCTTCTTGGGCTGGAGAGATGGCTTAGCAGTTAGGCGCTTGCCTGTGAAGCCTAAGGACCCCGGTTCAAGGCTCGATTCCCCAGGACCCACGTTAGCCAGATGTACAAGGGGGCGCACGCATCTGGAGTTCGTTTGCAGACGCTGGAGGCCCTGGCACGCCCATTCGCTCTCTCTCTCTCTCTCTGACCCTTTCTCTCTCTGTCACTCTCAAATAAATAAATAAAAAATAAAAATAAAAAAGTGGGGCGCTTCTTATGTCCAAGGGCCCTTTTTCTGAGGCCCCAGCTGCTCTCTCCCTCCCTTGCGTAGTGCCGTGTGGTTTGCCCACGAATCACAGCTGCCGAAAGTCCACAGCCTGTGTCATCCATGAGCTCTTCCCTAACACCCCAGCGCGTTGCTCTCCCTGTCAAAATGGCCTTTCAGTGGTCACAAACCTCTGGGGTGAAGAATTCCTGATTGTCTTGTACCCTGTCCAACCTCTACTCCCAAATGCCGCTGGAGCCAGGCACCCACACGCTCCACATCTTTCCGTGCCCCCTCCCAGGCCCTAGGTGCCCACCTCCGTGGGGTGAAGAGCTGCCTGCCAGTTTGCTTAATGATGATCAATGGACTGACGTGAGCTGTGTCCCCACCGTGGCATCCTGCCCGAGGGCTTCGAGCTGACAGCGCTGCTTCTTATCTTCCTCCTAATGGAAGACGTGTGTTCACTCTGGTCCTGGCCTTTCTAATGAATGTTGCCTGCAAAATACACACACACACACACAC